>CAUYLG010014861.1:0-326196 GCA_963573385.1 Cacajao melanocephalus | reverse complement strand
TTACAAGCCATGCTTTCACTTTTTTCCCTGTTCCATTTGTGAAGTGGTTGGATGTGAAATGGGCTTTTCTTTTCCTTCCTTTTCTTTTCCCTCCCTCTCTCTCTCTCCCTCCCTCCTTCTCTCTCTCTCTCTCTCTTTCTTTTTTTTCTTTCTCTGCTTCCTCTCCTTCCTTCCTTCCCTCCCTCCCTCCTTCCTTCCTTTCCTTCCTTTCCTTCTTTCTTTTGTCTTTTCTTGTCTTGTCTTTCTAAAAGAGTTTCACTCTGGTTGCCCAGGCTGGGGTACAATGGCGCGATCTCATCTCACCACCACCTCCGCCTTTTGAGTTCAAGCGATTCTCCTGCTCAGCCTCCCGAGTAGCTGGGATTACAGGCATGAGCCACCACGCCTGGCTAATTTTGTATTTTTAGTACAGACAGTGTTTTTCCACATTGGTCAGGCTGGTCTCCAACTCCTGACCTCAGGTGATCTGCCCGCCTCGGCCTCCCAAAGTGCCGGGATTATAGTCGTGAGCCACTGTGCCCAGCCCTCTTCTTTATTATTAACCAAAATGTGACCTCATGTGGAGACAGGATGACAGGACTATATATGCATGTATGTGTATGTATGCGTATGTGCGTATATATGTATGTATAAATGTGTGTACACATATAACATATAGTCTGTATAGCCTTAGCATCTCAACAGTATAGCTGTACAATAAAATTGAAGTAACCTTAATTAAATTTGGGAGGGAAATCTTGGGAGGTGGCATAGGTGAATAAATAACCTGATAGCTTGAATAAGGAACTTTGGCCATGTCTAAAATTGAAAAACTCTGGAAATAGCACTATAAGTGCATGATTTACAAATATAGAAGTAATTACCAGAAGAAATAGCTAGAAGAATTGAAGAACCTTCTTTTGGGGAATGACACTCAGGGGTAAGGATGAGCCAGGCAGGAATCTACTGTTTTTGGCGATGTACCTTATAATATTAGATAACATTTTATACTGTGTACATATATATTTATTTTATTTTATTTATTTATTGTTTGAGGCAGAGGCTTGCTCTGTTGCCCAGGGAGGAGTGCAGTGGCATGATCTCAGCTCACTCCAACCTTCACCTCCTGGGTTCAAGTGATTCTCCTGCCTCAGCCTCTTAAGTAGCTGGGGCTACAGGCATGTACCAGCATGCCTGGCTAGTTTTTGTATTTTTAGTGGAGATAGGTTTTCCCCATGTTGGCCAGGCTGGTCTCGAATTCCTGGCATCAAGTGATCCACCTGTCTTGGCCTCTCAAAATGCTGGGATTACACACGTAAGCCTCTGCGCTTGGTCTCATATGTATTACTTAAAAAAAAAAACTCTTTGGCAAGGATGAAATAAAGGTCTTTTGTCATGATTTTAGAGCCAAAAAGGACCAAAAAGATGATTTATTCCTAGTTCCTTCATTTTACAGGTGAGGAAATTGAGGTATAGGAGTTTAAATATTTTGCTCATGGTCACATAACTGAAGAGAAACTTTTCCCAGACAAGATCACACCCTTTCTCAGGCAGGTAGAAAGTTTTACCTTGCTAGTGATTCCTCAATTTCCTTTCTAGACAAATCTTTCTCCTTCTGTCTAGTTTTTTTTGGTTTGTTTGTTTGAGACAGAGTCTCACTGTTGCCCAGGCTGGAGTGCAGTGGCACAGTCTTGGCTCACTGTAACCTCCGCCTCCTGGGTCCAAGCGATTCTCTCACTTCAGCCTCTTGAGCAGCTGGAACTACAGGCATGCGTCACCAAGTCCAGCTAATTTTTGTATTTTTTTTAGTAAAGACGGCGTTTCACCATGTTGGCCAGGCTGCTCTCGAACTCCTGACCTCGTGATTTGCCCTCCTCAGCCTCCCAAAGTGCTGGGATTACAGGTATGAGCCACAGTGTCTGGCCTCCTTCTAGTTTTTACAATCTTTGAACAGGTTACTGAACTATAGATTCAAAAGAATATCTAATTCCTTAAATTTCCATTTCTAAAATGCTTCAAATGTTTTTAGAGTCTGCAGAATTTGTACCTTTTTTTGTTGTCGATTCTGTAATTACTTTTACTGAGAAATAGAGATATCTAGTTTGTCTGCAACTGTTTAGAAGCTGGAATTGTTGCCCAGTTGAATTTGATAAATACTGGAATTCTAGCTGAACTTTTATCCTCAGAAGACGTTACTAAGGGGAGATGCTAAGGGAACGTTTCCAGTATCTATGCGTTTTGCTTAATTTTGAAGTTCTGTGAGTGAGGATACTACTGCCTTCTAAAAGCGAGGTAGAGACAAATGATATTTTAGAGATATTATAAAAAGTTAACACACTTAAGTTTATCCTTTTCTTTACAAATGTGATTTTTTTTCCTACTTCCCTTCCAATTATATCACCAACTTAAATGAGACCTAATTTTCTTATTACGTACGTAATACATGTTATTCAAAATCTAAACAATATAGAAATATATAATGTTAAAGTACACTGTAATCTTACATTCTGGAGAAACTGCTATATGCTATATATAGGTATATTTCCCTTCATTTTTTCCTCTATTTAAAAATATGTTTATTATTAACATCGTTGTTAATAACTGCTGGGATAATCTTATGCAACTTTCAACTTGGTTTTTATTTTTAACTCGACAGTATATCTTGAAAATGTTTTTATGACCATACATGCAGATCATTCTCTCTCTCTTTTTTAACTGGCTATAAAGTAATGCATTGAAATGAAGAGCTATAACATAGGTGTTTTTTTTTTTTTGAGATGGAGTCTCTGTCACCCAGGCTGGAGTGCAGTAACACAATCTCAGCTCAGTGCAACCTCTGTCTCCCAGGTTCAAGCAATTCTTCTGCCTCAGCCTCTTGAGTAGCTGGGACTACAGGTGTGCATCACCATGCCTGGCTAATTTTTGTATTTTTAGTAGAGACAGAGTTTCACCATGTTGGCCAGGTTGGTCTCGAACTCCTGACCTCAGGTGATCCACCTGCCTTGGCCTCCCAAAGTGCTGGGATTACAGGTGTGAGCTACCACGCCTGGTCCTGCAACATAGTTTGTTTAAACAATTTCCTTTTGTTGGGAATTTGGCTTGTTTTCCATTTTTCTATATTAAGAACACTGCTTCAGAGGACATCATTGAAAGTGTATCATTGTACGCTTGTGTTTTCTGTAGGAAAGGTTTGTGAATCACAGTTATGAAAATGTTAAATTTCTTTAGTTTACATTTCCTTTAGTAGTATCCCTTCATTTTTAGTTGTATGAACACACTCTTTCTTTCTAAATGCACTAAACCGAAGAAAGAAATTATTAATAGATGACCAGGCACTGAAATAAGAGGTCATAATAGCAAAAGGTGCTGAGCTTTTAGGTAGGGTTCACCTCATTTCCTCACATTTCAGGTTCTTTTTGGTTTTAATGTTTCCCCCAAGAGGAGATAGTAATTGGTAACAGCTATAAAAATACTCTGCAGCTGTTGGTTGAGCTGCTAATTAGCTTTTATGGAGCATAGTTTTTTTTTTTTTTTTTTAACGTTTTCCTAAGAACATTATTCTAGGACATGCCATTAAGGAGTTCAGAAAATCCACTAGGTTTTGCAGAATGCAGTGTATTTTAGCTCTTCTTCTTAAATTGTTAAAAGTTTGCCTCTGTTGAAATATTGGTCATGGGTCCATTTTAGGATCTTTTGACTTGTAGAAAGTTCTAGGAACTGATTTCCCTCTGTGTGTGGAAAACGTGAAATAAGATACTTTGGCTACATTTCATGACTCAGGCTCATTGAGGTGGGAACATTTCAGGAATTCCTGTGGCAAAGTTTTTATTGACCATCTGAAAGAGTTGATTAGTATTTATTTAGTCCAAGCTTTTTTTCATAACCATTTCATTAGAAGAGTGTGTTTTTTTCCTCAAAATGAGTATCTTCTGTTTTATTTATGTTTATGGAACTTTTATTTGGATTCCATTCATTTTAGGGTGATTTTATTTATAATGTAGTAGGATGAGTATAGAAAAATATGTTTATATATATAATTTGTATATACACATACATATATACCTCATATATCTATATATGCACATATGTATTGTATACATTTGCATATTTATGCCTAAGTATATAGTGATATAAGGAATGTTTTAAAAGTATGATCTTCATCAGGTCATTCAATAGAAAACTTTGTGCATCCTCAAAATAAAGATCATGTCTCCATATTTATTTATTAGAAAAAAACGTTTCCTTTTTTTTTCTTGTTTTTTGAGACAGAGTCTCACCCTATTGCTCAGGCTGGAGTGCAATGGTGCAATCTCGGCTCACTGCAACCTCCGCCTCCTGGGTTGAAGCGATTCTTCTGCCTTAGCCTCCCGAGTAGCTGGGATTATAGGTGTGTGCCACCACGCCCAGCTAATTTTTTGTATCTTTAGTAGAAACGGGGTTTTACCATGTTGGCCAGGCTGGTCTCAAACTCCTGACCTCATGATCCACCTGCCTCGATCTCCCAAAGTGTTGGGATTACAGGCGTGAACCACTGTGCCCAGCCAGAAAAAATATTTCTTGATTTTTTTTTGGTATAAAAATTTTTCTTAATAAAAGAATTTCTTAGGACACAGGGGAAACTTTGTAGATATTCATATTTTGATCTTTTCTGTGGGAAAATACAACATATCTAATATATTATCCTTTTTTTTGAAACAGGATCTCACTCTGTCACTCAGGCTGGAGTGCGCTAGTGTGGTCTGGGCTCACTGCAGCCTCAACTTCCCAGGCTCAAGTGATTCTCCCACCCCAGCCTCCTGAGTATCTGGGACTACAGGTGTATGCCACCATGCCTGGCTAATTTTTGTATTTTTTTGTAGAGACATGGTTTTGCCATGTTGCCCAGGCTGGTCTTAAACTCCTGAGCTCAAGTGATCCACCTGTCTCAGCCTCCCAAAGTGCTAGCGTTACCAGTGTAGCGTGTCCAGGTTCTTGGTGCTTTGAACAAAGAATTGGACAAAACACACAAACAAAGCAAGGAAAGAATTAGGCAGTAAAGGCAGAGATTTATTGAAAACAAAAGCACACTTCACAGGGTAGAAGCAGGCCCAAGCAAGCAGCTCAAAGGCCTGGTTTCAGAATTTTCTGGGGTTTAAATGCCCTCTAGAGGCTTCCCATTGGTTACTTGGTGTACACCCTATGTAAATGAAGTAGTGGCCCATAGTCTGATAGGTTGCAGAAAGCACCAAGCAGAGGCTGAAGTGAAGTTACAAACTTATACTTCTGTGCAAATGAAGACTTGGCTTGTGACTAGCCTGATTGGTTTCGGGAGGGGACCAATCAGAGGTCCCCTCTGATTTTTATCTGATTTTCAGATTTTTATCTGCCATGCAGAAAAAGGAGATGGCGGTTGCAAAGGGAATAGCCTCTGGTCTTTTTGTTGCTTGGGTGTAGAAAGTTGGGATTTTCCTTTTGATTTAGTTCTAGAAAATCTGTGTGAATCAGCCTTAGGTTCCCTGCCTCCAGACCCTATTCTCCTGCCTCAGTATGATTACAGGTGTGAGCCACCGTGCCTGACCATGTATTATTCTTGATTATTGCTTATTCTCTAATATTAAGTCACTGTTGGGTAAGTTGAATTTTTAAATCTATCTAATTTGTGTATACTACAAAACCTTTGTACTTTTGGCTTATTTTAAGCAAGATATAGTAGTTTAACTGCTTGTAAAAAATCTGCCAGGCCTGGCCGGGCACCGTGGCTCACACCTGTAATCCCAGCACTTTGGGAGGCCGAGGCAGGTGGGTCACAAGGTCAAGAGATCGAGATCATCCTAGCTAACATGGTGAAATCCTGTCTTTACTAAAAATACAAAAATTAGCCAGGCGTGGTGGCGTGCATCTGTAACCCCAGCTACTGGAGAGGCTGAGGCAGAAGAATCCCCTGAACCAGGGAGACAGAGGTTGTAGTGAGCCGAGATTGTGCCACTGCACTCCCGCCTGGAGACAGAGCGAGACTACATTTCAAAAAAAAAGAAAAAAATCTGCCAGCCCCAATGGCTCATATCTATAATCCCGCCAGAGTGGTGTCGCACCCCAGAAGTCCCAGTTACTTGGGAGGCTGAGGCGAGAGGATCACTTCAACTCAGGAGTTTGAGGCTGCAGTGATACAGGATGACACGACTGCATTCCAGCCTCAGTGACAGACTAGGACCCTCTCTCTAAAAAAAAGAAAGAGAAAAATCTGACAATAGGATATTCATTGACTTTGATCTGTTTCAGAAAACACCAACTAACTTGACATTCACCTACTGATTGTATTAACAACTTAATGGTTAATGTTAATTTCTTATCAGCTTGATTAAGTTACCTCTGAATTTTCTCCTTGTACTTCTATACTGTGTTGAGGACCTTGCGTGTCCTATTTGAAAAGTACACCTTGGAGTTGCTATAGATAGTAAGAACCAGCTTGCAACAATTGGAGACTGTCTTTTTGTCCTTAAAGTAATCCTGCCTCTCGATTATGTCTTAGGATTGGTTTCACGGAGAAGTGGTCATTCCTTCATAGTGAATCACAAAATGAGTAGGTTTGACAGGATTTTCTGACTCAGCCTGGCTAACTCAACCTGCTATTCTGAGTTTCTGTCAATATAGGCATCCAGGAGCAAACTCTCGACTTGGTTGTCTTGGCTATATAGATAATTCTTTTTTTTTTTTTTTGAGACGGAGTCCCTCTCTGTCTCTCAGGCTGGAGTATAATGGTACGATCACAGCTCACTGTGATCTCCACCTCTTGGGTTCAAGCGATTCTCCTGCCTCAGGCTCCTAAGTAGCTGGGATTATGGGCACCTGCCACTAAGCCTGGCCAATTTTTGTATTTTTAGTAGAGACAGGGTTTCACCATGTTGGTTAGGCTGGTCTTGAACTCTGGACCTCAAATGATCCACCCGCCTTGGCCTCTCAAAGTGTTGGGATTACAGGCGTGAGCCACCGTGTCAGGCAGGGATAATTCCTAAATCCATACCCTCAATGCTGACCTTTGGATCCTAGGCTTGCTGCTAACCAATTCCTGCTGGATAGGTCTATGTTCAGATCCTGACATCAGAGTAAACTATAGGGAGATGAGAGTAACTCTGCATCTTTATCACCTAGCAGAGCACCTTATATTGAATAGTATCCTATAAATGTTTGTTGTTAATGATCTGCCTCTTATTATTATATTATATGGCCAATTATAATATTTTTCATCTTGTTTCTGTTTCCAGTTTTTCTTACTCTGTTATATTTTCATTCCATAGTCAATTGATTTTTCCAAACTATAGCTGTGCTCATGTCACCTATCATGGTCCCTGTTGCCTACTGGGTAATGACTCAAGGCATGATGGTTAATTAATTTTATATATCAACTTGCCTAGGCCATAGGGTGTCCAGGTGTTTGGTTACACATTCTAGGTATGCCTTTGAGAGCATTTCTGGATGAAATTAGCAGTGGAAATTAGCAGTGGTAAAGCAGATTGCCCTCCCCAATGTGGGCAGGCCTTATTCAGTCTATTGAAGACTTCAATAGAACAAAAAGACTGAGTAAGGCAGAATTCACTCTCCTCCCTCCCTCTCTCTCTGTTTGACTGTTTTCAACCTGGGTCATTGGTCTCCTCCTGCCTTCAGACTCAGGCTCAAACTATAACTTACGTTATTGTCTCTCCTGGGTCTCCAGCTTGCTGACTGCAGATCTTGAGACTTCTTGGCCTCCATAGTTGCATGAGCCACTTCCTTATAGTAAGTCTCTTTATAAACACACACATACATCTCCTACTGGTTCTGTTTCTCTGGAGAACCCTTGACTGATTCTCAGGGCATCTATGATCTGGTACTCTGTATAAATCCTTTGCTTTGAATGCCATGCTGGTCTGTTCCTCATTCCCGAACACACCCTACCTCTTCCTTTTTCCCCATCTTTATTGAGACCGGTCCTTCTTCTTTCCAGTTAATTTAGTGATGTGCATTCTTCAAAACCTAGTTCAGAGCTGTTTCCTCCATTAAATCTTTCTTGACTGTCTTTTCCTGTAGCAATTTCCTGGCACCTGAATTTCCATACTGAAATTTTAGGAATTTAGTCATTTGCTGCCATCCAGTGTTATCTTTTATAAATTCGTCTTTCTTCCAGTTAAATTATAAACTCCTTTAGGACTGGAACCTAACTCTGTATTTTCCAGATACTTCTACTGTTCTTGGTATTCCTTTCTTTCACTTGGTAGGTTGCCAGTGAGTGAGTGGTTACTGATATTTTTTAAAGCACTAAGATCAACCTAGGGAAGGAAAGGCAAATGAGGGGCTTGCATGCCTGCACTGCCCCCATCTTGAGCCCATGGCAGAAATGGCCAGTAATTCTCCACAAGGACCCAGAGCTCTCTCAATGCAGTGCTCCAGAGAGGACTTGCCAGTTGTTTGAGGTCATTACTAGAAGTGAAACTTCTATATCATCCTTGACCTAGGGCCCGCTTTTCTAAGATAAAAATTGAGTCTTATTTAAAGTCCTCTTGAATTTGTCCTTTCCTGATAGACTGATTTGCAGCGATTTTTGCTGTCATCTGTTTCGCTTTGTCCCTTGTAATTTCCTTTGTTCTGCCTCTGGCTAAGTCATTTTATATCTTTTTATATATGCTGTATAGCACATTTGGGTCAATAATTTTGAACAGTGGTGAAGGAGATCAATATGGAAAATGAGCTGTGTGTTCCTAGGAAATTTGGATTCGTCAAATTTTATACAAATTTCATACAAGTACAATGTGACTCTCATTTTTCCTGCAGTTGAATATAATTTTTGAGGGACATCATTGGAAATCTGACCTCATTCTCCTCTTTGGCTGGTTGTCGAAGCTCAAAGTATTGCAAACCCTTTGTAGTTTTCATCCCCCTTACTCTGGTCTCCTGCATTTGTTTTTTAACATATTATAGTTTACTTATGTCTTTTTAAAATTAAAAAATTTTTTTTCAATGGTTTTCTGGTTGGTATCTTTCGTTTATTAACTTTCCTCACATAAGAATGTAAAGCTTTGTGATCTTTGGCAGTCTTGGCTATATATCCCAATACATAGAGTGGCCCATGACATTCAATAAATATTTGTTGAATCGAGTTGGGGTTTGCTAACCTGGGATCCTTCCCTCTCCCAAACCGCTTTGTTAAGGCTTCCTGTTGCATCCTCTGGGACCTCTCTTTCTTTTTTTCTTCTTGTTGCTGAAGATCTCTCTATCTAGACCTAGCTAGTTCCTTCAAACCATACAACTATCTCCTTCCTAGGTATGTGCCTTTGTAATAGTCACATCAATAACAGAAGTGGCAGTTTCCATGGCAGTTCATGGTTTTGCAAAACACTTTCACATATATGATCTCATTTGAGGTATTCTTGAGTCTTGACAGTGTTGGTATTCTTTAAGGCCTGCCTTTTACCAAAGTATGCAAATTAGCAAAATCTTGTTCTACTAGGGGTTGCAGCCATTTTTAAGGATGTTCCAGGCCTGTTTTTACCTTGGCTTCACTGTTGTTAAATTATATATGAGGGGTGTGCTTCTTTGACAAAGTCTTTTGGCCTGCTAGGAGCAATCACTATATTCCTCGAGGAGTGCCTCTATGGTAATAAGGTCCTCAAGTGATGAAGATGGGAAAGGAAAAAAAAAAGAAGCAGATGACCATTAGCAAATATTTACGAGACACTTAAATATATATATATATATATGTGTGTGTGTATATATATATGTATATGTATATGTGTATATATTATATGTATATGTGTATGTGTATATATATATATATATAGAGAGAGAGAGAGAGAGAGAGAAAGAGAGAGAAAGAGTGTCTGGCTCCATTGCCCAGGCTGGAGTGCAGTGGTGTGATCTCAGCCCAATTCTTGTGCCTCAGCCTCCCGAGTAGCTGCGACTACGGGCATGTACCAGCATGCTTAGCTAATTTTAATATTTCTTTTCAGTTGAGACCGGGTTTCGCCATGTTGGCCAGGCTGGTCTCAAACTCCTAGCCTCATGATTTGCCTGCTTCAGCCTCCCAAAATGTTGGGATTATAGAAGTGAGCCACCACACCTGGCCTAAGACACTTTTCAATGGAGGTACTTCACTAGATGCTGAAAAACCAGTTGCCGTAAAGTTAATTTGATAGCAGGAGCTCTATGTAGACCTGTCCAGCTGGAATTGGAGATACAAACGTAGAATTGAGAAGGCTGATCTGAATGATGCTGATCGCGTAGAGATGAGAGCTGGTGACTTTAGGTTCTCTGCCAGTGAATTGCCATCACTTTCTAGCCCCTCTCTTTCTAAGCTATTAATATGAAGAGGGAATCATTTTTTTTCCTAAAGGCCTTCTGTTCTTGCCTTCTAGCCATGGGAGTGATCAATAACTATTAGTGTCTAATGATGACACAGGAATATTCCTCTGAGCAATTGGAGAGCTGTAGGCGTGTCACCCATTGACAGGTGTTCACAAATCTCTTTTTGCTGTTTTGAAATATCACTGCCAGGGGAGTTGTATACAACTTGTTCTGACAGAGTAGTCTTAAATATTCATTCCTTTTACCCATTGCTTTAAGAGAAATGCCAGCATTTAGTCTTCAGGCTGCCAGTAGTAATTTTGGAGAAATTGTATTATAACTTTCTCAAGATACTGATTTTGTGTAGCTCATTTATTTATATATTAATATATTAATTTTACTATTTTTAATTATGGAGGAACACACACTTTGAGGTTAGTGGAAATTCAGGGGTTAAATGGAGGTCTTTGATCAGCTATGCTCTCAAGCAAAATTAGGAAGTGTCTAACATTGTGGGAGGCTGTATGTGCCTAGTTGAAAAAGGATGCAATTTGGGTGCAAATATGTTTCAAATCCCTGATCTACCAATTGGGAAATATGTGACCTTGCACAAGTTACTTTTCTTCTTAGCTTCCTCATCTGTAAATAGAGATAATAATGCCCATACAGGGAGTTTCTATGAGGATTAAATAAGGTAACACATGCAAAGTACTTAACACGGAAGTAATAATCAATACATGGTAATTGTTACCTATACACTGAGGCTCTATTAGCACTCTTCTAGGGGACTGTGGGGGAGGTTCAAAAGTGTGCAACACGTATGTCTGCAAAGCCACAAAAGATAGTGACAAATGTGTATCTGACACACAGAAAATCAGGACAGTATATAATAAAGTGTTAATTGTATGGAAAGGAAGTTCAAGAAACTGGAAAGGCAGAAGTCACTGTGGTCAAAGTCTTCAAGAACCATATGGCGGTCGTATTACAATTCCTTTGGTCACAAATTATAGAAATCTAAATATGTAGAAGGAGGATTTATTGGCTTACATGGCTAAAGTGTGGGAGAAGTGAGGTAGTTCTCAGGGAAGCCAGATCTGGGAACTCCGCACCACATGCACACTCTGTCTTGTATATCTGGGCTTCTTTTTGGGTCAGTTTTCTCCATGTCTTGGGGTGGGCTGCAGAAAGCCAGAGATAACCCAGAAAGAATGTCTGACCTTCTTCCCTTGGTTTAAATTCTCAAAATCCCAGGAATCGTTCTGGTTGGCCTAGCTTGAGAGATGTCCCCATCCTTTTGGCCAGGGCACAGATTACCAGGTAACTGGCAGCCCCACCTAGAATTACATGGTTGGGCTGGGGAGGAGGAACATTTTCTTTTAAAAAGGATTCTACCATTCTTAGAAAAAAGGAGGGTGCTGGATGGCAAGAGCAGGAGGCGTTGTTTACTCGTGAGGGGGGAAGAGGAGGGCTTGAGCTGCCTGTAGGGAGAAAGGCAGGACCTTAGAGCCCTGAACCAAAGGCATGGAATCTAGAATGAGAAGGTGGTTTGTGTTAGTGAAATAGGATAAGGTAGACTCAGAGTGGTTGCTTTGAAGTAGTTAGTCTAGGAGTTTGGACCCATGTGATAGGGCATTAACCCTAAGGACTAACATCAGATCGACATAGTCATATTGGATCTTTTAAAAATAGGTTTCATATTATATGCCAAGTATTTGAATTGGTAACTTGAGAACTAACTTGAGTGCAGTTGAGAAGTTATACTCATTGATTGTAGACAGGTGATCTTTGTAGTCAAGAGGCAGATATCCATCCTGGTACTACCTTAAAAACTAGATGCTATCAAGCGTTTATCTTATCTTTCCTGTGAAAAAAATCTTGTATTTCAGCGTAACCAAATAGATGATTCAGCTAAAAATCTTGCTTTTAGAGGAATTCCAGCTAATAAATGCAAAATGAATGATACAAATAAAATACTACCATTTTGTTACCTCCAATGAAATAATAGATCTAGAGAATAGACATCAGTAGCTGCCAAAACTATTAAGTCAAAGGTTGATGGTGAACTTTATAACTGATGGATTGGACTGATAACCCCCTAACCTACTGGTCAATCTTATCATTACAAAAGAGAAAGAAGTAGATGTTACATGCCTCTTAATTTGATGCAGTAGGTTCTGTATAGAAAATGCACAGATCCATCTATGAAGTTTCTTCCAGAAAGCAGAACATGATTCTGATCAAGACTTTATATCTCACTACTCGTTTTAAGAAGCACAGGAAAAGGAGGAGTATGTCAAACCATACCATAAAGATATAATCAGCCAAATCCAGAGTGTAGAAGTTTCTGCAGGACAAATTACTCAGTTTTTTTCAATAAATGAATGGCAAGAAAAACAAAGAGGGAAGAGGAACTATTATTAACAGACTTAAGTGACATATTAACCATGTTTAGATCTTGATTTAGATAAATCAACTATAAAGTTATGTATTACAAATTTAAAATCATGAGACAATATGGGAAATTTAAACTCTGAATGTTAGATAAATTAAGGGACTATTTTTTGTTAAAGGAATAATAATGGTATTATTTTAAAAAGAGTTCTTATTTCTTAAAGATTCACACAGCTTTTTAAAAGTTATATGATACTGTATTAGTTTCTTATGACTGCTATAAGCAAATCACACAAATTATGTGGATTAGAAAGATAGTAATTTATTCTGTCATAGTTTTGGAGACCAGAAGTCTAAAATCAAGATGTAGGCAGACTACATTTCCTCCAAAGACTCTAGGGGAGAATCCTTGCCTTTTCCAGCTTCTGGTTGTCCTTGGCTTGTGGCTGCATTTCTCTGCTTGGTCTTTGCATCATTCTCCTCTACATGTGTCTCTGTCTAATTTATTTCTGCCTTGCTCTTATAAGGATACATACAGCAGCACATATACTAAAATTGGAAGGACATGTTATTGCATTTAGGGCCTGCCTGGATAATCCAAGATAAACTCCTCTCCAGAATCCTTAATTTAGTCATATCTTTTGCCTTACAAAGTAATAGTCACAGTTTCTGGGGATTAGGAAGTGAATATCTCTTTGGGAGGTAATTTTTCTTTTCTGCCTGTCTTCAATAAGATATATGGGATTTGCTTTAAAAAAAAAAAGCAGGGGCAAAGAGAGGAAATGGAAGATTATAGTTGGCTGAATAAAAATTGTCAATCCATTCATTGTTATCTCTGAGCTGGGTGATGGCATTTCATTGTATGAGTCCTTCCAGTTTGTATATTTAAAAATTTCCATAATAAAAAGTAAAAGCAAAGAAAAAAGATAAATTTGCGGGGCTCAGTGGCTTATGCCTGTGATCCCAGCACTTTGGGAGGCTGAGGTGGGCAGATCACGAGGTCAGGAGATTGAGACCATCCTGACCAACATGGTGAAACCCCGTCTCTACTAAAAATACAAAAATTAGCTGGGTGTGGTGGCGTTGGTCTGTAATCTCAGCTACTCAGGAGGCTGAGGCAGGGGAATGGCTTGAACTCCAGAGGCAGAGATTGCAGTGAGCCAAGATGGTGCCATTGTACTCCAGCCTGGTGGATCCGTATCAAAAAAAAAAAAAAGATTAAACTCTCACACCAAGATTCTTTAGTAATCACTTCCTCTCAGAATCTAGAAAATACCATATTAATCTCAATAAATGCAATGTTTATTTTTTTTTCTGTTCATAAAAATTAGGTATGAGACTTTGAATATCCCGACTAATCCTTCCGTTTCTTACCACCATTTCAGACATATTTCTTTTTGTTTCTCAGGAAAATAAAGGGTGAATGAAAATCTCTTCACTTGAAATTCAGAAATTATAAAATGACCCAAGGCTTAAATAGGATAATCAGTTTTTCTTCTTACTGAACTACTGGTAAATGCATGAAGTAGCGTGTTTGTATTTGAAGACTCATTGGCAAAATAACTTATTATGTCTTGCCAGGCAGATGAAAACAAGAAAGGGCCAACATTTTTATTACAGGGAGGGCCCCATCTTTCAGCTGTTATAATATGATCATAAAATGTCCAAGTGAGCTGCAACTTGGCATACAGAGAGCACTTCCTGGCATAGGTCAGTGGTAATATTTTCCTGTGAATTTTCTTTAGGTAGCCCTATGGTGTTATAAGGCTTAAGATTTTAATTCCTAAAGCTAAATTATTGTATTTTTCCTTAAAAACCAAAAATAATGAGAGTTTTTGTGATCTCCTCTCTTCCTGTGCTGGAAAGGTTTCAAGATACATTTAAAATATTATCACAGAAAGCAGAGCACAGAATTTTTCAAAGAGCTATTGTGGGATATCAGAAGTGTAATATTTCTTGCAACATATATGCCGATTTCATGCTTTAGCATACATGCTTTAAATGTTAGTGACTATCAAGATCCTGTTATAGGCTATTCAAGTTACTTCACATAAACTTTAGTACTTTACTGATTTTTTTTTTTAAGGAAAGAAAACAAAATTTATATGCAGGATCTCTGTTTAAATAATGCTTAGGTTGTGACTTAGATCACCAAAAGCAGCATGTTTAAAAGTGTACTTACTTGGCCTTTAGAAGTCAGTTTATTGACTTGTTATGGTTTTATATTCTTTCATCCATGATTTTTATATTGAGTTTGTTTCTTTCCAAATAAAAGCTTCATTTTGTAGGCGTGGTATAAACCGTAGTTGCAAAATCTTAAAATTAGACTGTCTTTTTTTTTAGCTCATGGAATTAGAATGTAGATGGTACATTTGTTGTTGATATATGAGACCAGTAAAACCCAGCTCCTTCTTTATATTTGTGCTGAGCTGTGGTACAGATTGTTCTCTGTAAGTCAGACACAAAAACATGTGGGCAAGTCAGTATAAAATTAGACTTTTTGTGGTATATGTGTTCATATAGTCTGTAAGGCTGACTACATTTTGTACCTTAAAATTTTAATTTTAATTTTAATTTTTTCACCCTCTCAACCCCATTTTCCCAATTCTGAGAAGGACCAGGAAGAGAACATTTTGAACTTATTACATTGCCAGGACATTGTAACTCAGACTTATGGGTAAGCTATATTTTCTGGAGGGCGTGAACTAGAGATAGCATATCACGGTAATATAGATACAAAATGACTTTTCCCTGTGAGTAAAATCATCGGTGAAGGAATAGATCTAAATCATTTCAAGTCTCTTGGGCGTTCTAGTTGCTTCTAAATGGCTTATTATGAAACTTGATGGTGATTATTAAATTTCTGAGCCATGCCATCCTTTAGTTATAAAATCACCCAATTTGTGTACCCTGTAATAAAGGAGAAATGATGTATGGAAATAGTCAAGATAGTGGTTTGTTTTTGACTTGATATAGTATCATGATCATTTGTTTTGTATTTTGTAGTATATGCTTTTGTGCAAGGAAGTAATGTTTATTCAGGAATATTTCTGAAGGTATATGTTGTTTTATTGTCCAGGTATAACACAATTTTTCAGGAACACACATTTTTACATAAAATGAGATATGTCTTGAGTTTTATTTTCCTCTTTGCTGCTTTTTCTCCTTTATCTAAAATATGTCATAGAGATACCATAAATATGATACAGAAGGCTGATTGAAAAAGAACCCTAACATTTGTATGATGGTTTTCAGCTTGAAATAATTAAGGAACTCTTAGGCAAAACCAAAGCATTATATCTTAAGTAAATAATGAATATAGAGTCATAGTTTTTACTGGTTTTATATCCTTAGTATGTCTTAAATCCATTTATTTCTCTCCATCTTTACTAACACTACCTTCTCTTCTGTGTTACATTTGTCTCTTAACTAGTCTTCCTGCTTCTACCTTGGGCACTCCGTTCTACCTCACTCTTAGTTATGTTTAAGCAATATAGATTTCATCATGTCATTCTCCCTCCCCAACCCTCCTTCCCATTTTAAAATCCTTTTGGGGCTTTTTTAAAAAAATCACTGTAAAAGTAAGTAAAGATCCTCAATATGTGCAAGGCTCCCTAACTATCTTTCCAGCTTTATCTCATGATACTCTTTCACTAACTCTCTATGCTTGAGGACCACTGTCATTCTTTCAGTTCTTTTAGTGCATTGTTCTCTTTTAAAAAGCCACAGAGCCTTTGCACACACTGTTCACTCTACTTGGAACACCATTCCTCCCCCTTCTACACAATCTTTATACATCTCTACCTCAGCCACGCTGGCTTAGTTAACTCCTATTTATCTTTAGCTCAGACTCCATTTCCTTAGGAAAGTCTTTACCCTAGTTGGGTCTCACTATTATAGGCATTTACATCACTATGTATCTTTTTTCCCATTGGACTTACTGGTTATAATTTATATGCTTATGTAAATTGTTTTCCCAACTGACTGTACACTTCATGAGGGCAGACAGTTGGCCTGTTTTTGCTCACCATTGTATCCGCAGCACTTAGCTCAGCACCTAGTACAAATTAGGTACACCATAAATATTTGTTGAACGAATGAATAACCTGAAAGAATGGAATCAAATGTGGCTATCATCTAGTTGATTAAGTGCATACACAGTGCCAGTACCACTTGTAAAAAGTGAAACGTGCCCTTCAAAGACATCATCTAGAGAGGTTACCTCCTTATTTCATAGCTGCTATTGTTAGAAAGGAATTTTGGAGCAACTCTTACAAGCCACCTAAAGGATGAAAGCAGTTACCTTTTGATTAAAAATAATATCCAGGGTGGCTCATGCCTGTAATCGAAGCACTTTGGGAGGCCAAGGTGGGTGGATCACTTGGGGCCAAGAGTTGGAGACCAGCATGGCCAACATGGCGAAAGTCTGTCTCTACTAAAAATACAAAAATTAACTGGGTGTAGTGGCATGTGCCTGTGGTCCCAGCTATTTGGGAGTCTGAGGCATGAGGATCACTTGAACACGGGAGGTGGAGGTTGTGGTGAGCTGAGATTGCGCCACTGCACTCTAGCCTGGGCAAGAGAGTGACACTTCATCTCAAAGTAAATAAATAAATAAATAATCCAGCTTGATGATTCTCTTCATTTTCTAAATGTACTTCTAGCTTACAGATATCAAATTCTACTTTCAAATAACCAAATTTTCCACAGTTGAAAATTTCAAAGGAATGTTATATGCATGAAGGCAGTCCTAAAAGAGTTGTTCCTAAAATGTTTCGCGCCTTGGCAGGGATTTTTGTAATAAGAAGTGTCTTGTCTTTGAAGAGTCTAATGCTCCTCTGGATGTGTAGGTTTTGCTGTTTCTGTTAAAATCTTTCACAGAGTCTCTCTTCATGAAGTAAGGGTGTTTCAGTTTTGCTTCTGGTTATGAGGCGGAGGGATGTGTTTTACCTTCTTAAGTCATTCAATTCATCTTTGTGCTTTTTGTCCTTTGTGGTCAAAATAAATCTTGCAGAATTTGTTTTTTACTAGAAAGGAATGTAGTAGAGAGTTGAGTTAACATTTCTAAAGTGCCTTACATTACCCAGGTCTTGAGTTCTGTGCTTTAGAAAAGTCCCTGTTAGTGTGAAGGATCACATCCTTTCATTGAAAAGCATCAGGGATTCTTGCCAAGGTCTACTATTCAAGATTGTTTATTCAATATTTTCATTGACTTAGTTGCCAGCACTTACCCTTTTTTATACTAGGTATACTGCCCTTTTAGTTTCTGATTTTGGAAGAAATGTACTGTGTGTTATACCTTTCTCCAATAGCTTAAATTGGCATTGATTTTAAGAGGAGTAATTGAGTTTAAAATAACACCTATGTGTCTTTGCCTTTTAATCTGTGGGAACACTTTTGGATATACTGAACTGATAACAGCAGCTATTGAAGATTATCTTCCAGCAGGATATTTGTCACAGCTCCATTCAGCTTACCATCAGCGCTATACTTTTCACTTGCTTACCTTGGAGAAAATGCACTCCAATCAACGTGATACAGATGCTTTCAGAATAGTAGATGGCTCTGTAAGCCTAACATTTTGGTAGGAAGCCTTAGTTACATGGCCAGTAGTGAAAGTTCTATTGACCTTTTATTCCAGTATTATTGTTTGCACCTGAGCAACAAGGTTTAGCTTTTGTTTGCTTTTTGTTTTGTTGGCTACTTGCCAATAAAAGCTTACATTTTCATACTGCTTCAGTGCTGACTGCATTTACTTATGCAAATACTTTTTTTGTGCCTGGCAATAACAACAAGATTTGTGAGAGAATTATCTTTTGAATTTGATCTTTTAAAGACTGCTTCTAGGATAAATATCTTCTTTAACACGCCACTGCTTTTTTGGTAAATAAGCCTGGTGGAAAAGACCTTTCAGTGTTTGTGCAGGAGACTCACTATGTTCTCTACCTGTCTGTGTGAATCTCAGTCAATCCTGACTGTGGTGGAGTCACAAGCTCTAACCTGAATTGGTGACATTAATCTTTGTGAACCCTGGCGAACCACTCCCTACCTCCAAATGCAATTGTCCCCCAGAGGGATTTGAATAATGTCAAATGCATTTTGACTGAGATGATGTGCTTACGTTTGCATTAAGCCCTTTATTATTGTTTTTAAAAAATCATTCTTAAGCTGGGGGTCATGTTATTGTGTAATATATTTAATAGGTGCAGTTCATGTTCTTATCACTTACCTGATTGTTGTACCATATCCTGTGTGGAGTGTTAAGGGAAAGAGAATTACTTTTCTGTGTGAGATAGTGCCACTTTGGGACATTATTTTGCTGTGGCTTCAGGAAGTCTTAGGCATGAGGGCAATAATGTTCTAAAATCACTGGTGTTCACTGGATGAGCACTGCAATGCCGTAAGGTCATGAAAAGTTAATGAGAATTAATACTTTGTAAACACAATCCCCTACTATTTTAAATAATGACATATTCAAGTTCAAGCAATATATATTAAAATATCTGACATGAGATGAACAATTTAAAACTGGTTAAAGAAAAGGTAATAAAGGATTTAGGGCTGACCATTTAGCCATGAAGGAAATTGGCTGCTTTGCATGACAGGTTTACTAATCTTTTAAAGAGGGAGCTGAAGTGAAGAGAGATCAGTTGCCCAAAGTCATATGGGTAATCAGTGACAGAGCTGGGTTCTGAACCCAGATCTCTAAAGCAAAGCTGGTGACCTTAACTACTCTGTAGCACAGCCTTTCCTCTGGGAGAGAGGCGTTACGTGCCATAAGAAATAATGCAAACTCTTCTTTATTGAAAATATGAGACAAATTCAGATTTAGAAGGTAAGTTAATAAATTACTTAAGCCTTTATTGAACTAGCAAGCCAATTTAATAGAAATTTATCAAGGGCCTAGTGTGTGTAAAGCATTATGTTAGGTGCCAGAGAGGTTATCAAGATCACCAACTCTCAAGAGCTTTTAAAATATGTGTGAAAATAACTTTCGTACAAGACAAGATTCATTCACTGAGCAGACATTTACTTGGCAACTATGTTGTGCCAGGACTGAGGTAGACACTGAGAATCATTCATCTAACCATTAATTCATCCATTCATCCTGAACTTTTGATGATCTACTGTGCGCCACGTGCTGTTCTAGGTGCTGGGAATATAGTTGAGAACAAAGCAAGCCAGGTTCCTATTCCCATTGAGTGTACATTCTAGTGAGGAAGAGACAGTCAATAAATAAGCAGGAAAAGACCTGCTCTGCAGAGAATTAAAGTCAGATGGTCTGAAGAAAGTGACTGGGTAGCTATATTAGATGCAAAAATTAGTTAAGACTTAGTCTTTGCTCTGGAGGAGATGGACTTGTAACTCCAGTGTGATTCCATTTGTGCAGTGGTGAACGTATGAACAAAGTGTGCTGAGTAAAGCCAACTGTGGAGAGTCTTGCACATCCTCATGAGGAAACTGAGAGATGACTAGGCAGTATGCTGACAGGACCAGAAGTGTGTTCAGGATGGTAAGGTTGAAGCAGTCAGAAGTCTAGGCTAAACAGGAAAGAGACTGATAAGATGTGATGATTACTCTCTGGAATTACAGCCCTAGTCAGTTGCAGGGGGAAGGAGAGAGGAGGAAGTGCTTACTTTTTGCTGAGAGAACTAGGAAGGGCTTCTGGGTGAGGTACCATTTAAACCTGGTCTTTTAACATGCAGAGATGAAAGGAAGGGTATTCTGTGGTTGTGTCACCATGAGCAAAAGTGGAAAGATACAGCGTATTTTGGGAGTAGTTAGACTTATTGGCAGGTTCAAGCATGTGTATGAGGGGGAAAGCCATTCGGGTTAGGCCCAAAATACCAGGTTGCTTCTGGTGAGCAGAGGGAATGCGATGAAGGTTTTTGACTAAACTGATTTAGTCACAGCCTTAGGAATATTATTGTTACAGCAGTGTATAAGATAGGTTGGAATGGGGAGAGAGGTGGCTGAGAGAGAATTGAGGAGTCTATTGTGAAGGCCCAGCAGTAATGGAATTCTGATCTAGGATGGTGACCTGGGGCTAGAGAAAATGTGATGGGTTCCCCTGGAGGTAGAAATAGCAAGGCCAGTCTACTGATCGGATGTGGGAAGTTAGGGAGAAGAAGGGAAAGAATGTGACTACAAGAATGTAAGCCCAAATGACTGAGAAGATGGGATTTCCATGACATACCTGGGATGGCAGAAGGAAAAATAGGTTTAGGAGGACAGATTACTTAGATTAGTTTGAAACTTGTGGAGTTAATGGTGCTGGTGAGACACTGAGGTCCAAGTGTCAGACAAGTAAATGAAAATGATATTTTATCTCTGCGTTAGGTGTTAAGGGCATGAGAGTGGAGGCTGTGGGACAGATGACAGTGGCCAGGGACTTGTTCGAAGAGAGAAGGGAAGTGAGGTGGAAACTTAGAAACATTGCAGTTTTGGCTATTTATTTTTATTTTTGTTTTTGTGCTTTACTGCTCGTAATCTCTGAATCAAACTACGTTATTAGACTTGTAGCCCTTTAGAACCTCTAGCTCAGCCTACTGTGTCCCTTGAACATTTGCGTGCCTGGGCTGTATTATCTTGATTTTATTGCAAAGTTCAGTTTTAATTAGGGACAGCATATAAAATAGCTCTATATCCTCATTTGCTATAGGGATGCTATTGGGAAATTTTTCAATCATATCTTTCAGTGTTTCCTAGAGCAGCTTTTTCATAGTAAGCGATAGGGAAGAACTTTGCTTCCCTGAAGAAGTGCAAATGTTTGTTCCAAAGGAAAATTACATAGCTAATCATGTTTACATTTTCACTTTGGCTCAAGAATCAAATCCTTTGTTGAACTGTAATTACTATGTTAGACTTTATGGTCTCCATTTTGAATTCTATTCCATTTTCTTTTATCCTGGCCACATTCTTCATTTACTACCCTAATTTGTACTTCTTGGCCATAAATTCTAGTTTTCTTTTTTAACATATGCATTTCTCATAAGCTACCTCAAATTCTTTGTAGGATTAGATGGGAATTAAATAGTGTCACTATGCTGCTTATTATATAAATGAGATATTCTTAGAATGTTTATAGACTAGTACATAAATATAAGGACTCAACACATTTTAAATTTACATATTTTTTCTTTTCTATGAAACTTCTCTTCGATAGCTTTAGGCAAGTGGTACCTGTAATCACAGACTGTAAAACTACGTGAAAAATCATATAACAGTGAGAGCCAAATTCAGGAGTAAATATTTATACATTGACTCCAGTTTATTCTGCCTCTTGGTGAATTATTCATTTCCAGGTGTATGAATAATTGCAATAATAATTGGAATTTTTTTTTGCCAGTCATTCATAAATGTTACCAGTTGGTTCATTTGGAAACTTGGAGTTGATATTAATTACCTGGGACTAATCATTGGAATTTGAGCTAATCTGATCTGGTAATGATTTTTATGCAGATCTTGTCTCAGAACACTGTGTAGTGTTAGTTTGTTGTTTACTATTGCGTAATGAGTAGGTCACTGGTTAGGTAAAAAGAAGAAAGAAGTAGGTCACTGGTTAGGTAAAAAAAAACCTCCTACTGCCAATCATTCCTTGATTCTGTTGTCTAATAAAAGATCTTTTCTTTTTCACTCTATGCAAGAAAACCCTTGCTCTTGGTGGCCAGATGAGGAATTGGACTCCTTTATGATGCCAATCTTTTAAAAAAAATGATACATAATAGTTTTATGTATTTGGGGGGTACATATGATATTTTGATACATGCATACAATATATAATGATTAAATTGGAGTAATTGGGATATTTATCACCTCAAACATTTATCTTTTCTTTATGTTGGGAACATTCCAGTTCTTCTACTCTTAATATTTTGAACTATACAATAAGTTGTTGCTAACTATAGTCACCTTACTGTGCTGTGGAACACTGGAACTTACTCCTTTTATCTAACTATATTTTCTTACTCATTAACCAACTTCATTCTCCCCTCCCTCCACCTTTTCTCAGCCTCTGGTAACTACCAATCAACTCTGTAACTCATGAGATTCACTTTTTAAGCTCCCGCTTGAGTGAGAACATGTGACATATAACAAAAATCTTTTAAATTAAAATTGTCAAAGAATTAAAGAGATATCTGTGATGACTGAATTTGCCCTATTTAACCTCCAGTTAAAGAATTTCTCCCAATTTTAAACTTGACAAAGTGTTATCCTTGTCTCAGATCACCCTATCAGTTCTCATAAAGTGGAAGAATGTAAACTGGTGTTAGTACAAACTAAATGGGGCTGGGTGTGGTGGCTCACACCTATAATTCCAGCACTTTGGGAGGCCAAGGCAGGTGGATCACCTGAGGTCAGGAGTTCAAGATCAGCCTGTCCAACCTGGCGGAATGCCGCCTCTACTAAAACTACAACAATTAGCTGGGTATGGTGGTACACACCTATAATCTCAGCTACTTGGGAGGCTTAGGCAGGAGAATCACTTGAACCCGGGAGGCTGAGGTTGCAGTGAGCCGAGATCACACCAGTGCACTTCAGCCTGGGTGATAGAGTGAGACTGTGTCTCCAAAAAAAATCTGAATGGTGTAAAAAATCTTTGTAGAATCATATGAATATCAAAAAAGATTTTTTGGAATTTTATTTTAAAGATAGTAATTCCTCTTTTGTTTGTTTTAGACACATGACCTATTTTCCATTTTTATGGAATATCAAAATGATGACATCACAATGTTTTTGTGATTTAATTTGTATAAGAAAAAAGTGAGTTTAGTTAAATGACACACTGGTGTTATTTAGATCCTATCTGCATTTTGTTTTCCAAAAATTAATGCTTCTATCTTAAATATGGCAGTGATGCTTCAGTATCTCAGTATCTTCTCTGGAAGCTGCAGGTATGGAGTTGACTGTCACAGCTGAGCCAATCCCTGCTCTTCTGCCTGGTGTTCATGTTACATTTCTTGGTTTTCATTAGAGTTTCTCAACCCCACTCAAACTTAGCACTGTTCATTGTAAAAAAATAAATAAATAAATAAAAATGTAAGGGTTTTTATTACATTAAACAGAATCTTTTATCAGAAACCACAGGATAAATTTCTTTCTGACTCAGTATCAAAAATAGTTCTTTCTCTGAGCAACTGGTTTATTTTTACCCTGTGGATACTGATTCTTACAACAGATCATGTTTCTCTCTGCATGTTGGCTGCAGCAGAGCTTAGAGTCTCTCCCTTACTCCCCTTAAACATCTACAGCACTTCTCTTCTGGCTCTCATTCTACCTTGTGGCGACAGTTATTGGTACACATATCTTATCTTACTCCTTTAAAAGTTGCTTGAAGACAGAGATTCTGCTACGGTCATCCCTTGGTTTCTGTGAGTAATTGTTCCAGGATTTTTCCAATTTTAAACTTGACAAAGTGTCATCCTTGTCTCAAATCACCCTCTCAGTTCTCATAAAGTGGAAGAATATAAACTTGTGCTGGTATAAATCTAGATGGTATAAGAAATCTTTTTGTAGAATCGTATGAATATTAAATAAGACTTTTTTGAAAATTTCGTTTTAAAAATACTAATTCTTACATCCAGTAGTAATACCAGCATCAAATAGTAATACCAACATCCATAGGATGTTCAATCTCTGATATAAAATGACATAGTATTTGCATATAACAGATACATGTTTTCGCATATTCTTTGAATCATCTCTGGATTATTTATAATACCTAATACAATCTGAATGCTATGCAAATAGTTGTTATACTGTCTTGTTTAGGGAATAATGGCAAGTAAAAATGTCTGCCTATGTTCAGTACAGACATGAATATTTTGAATATCTTCTATTCTTGATTAGTTGAACTCATGGATGTGGAGCTCATGGATATGGAGGGCTGAGTGTAGCACTCTTTATATTCTTTACAATGCTGTAATAGTGGCTTGCATATGTTTGGCATGTAAAATAATGGCTGAATTGAATATTAGTAAGCCATTCAAAAATAGTTCCATGTTGGGCCTTCCATGGTGATCATGTTAAGGAGAAAGATATATGTTATAGTATGCCAGTGAAACTTTTGAAATACGCTGAGGGTTATAGGGGTTGTGTGTTTGAAAATATAACATGATGAAATGAGATTCTCCTAAGGATGACCAAAAATGTTGAATATAAGAGCCAACATAGGCTGTTTTCCTCTATATCATATCTAAATATCTGTACTGCTTTATTGAAGTAGGGAACTTGGCATCTCCCACCTTTGCTCCAGTAAGAAAAATCACCTCTCTTATTTCATAGAGATAAAGAAGATAAAGGGCTTGTTTGGAGCTGAACAAATTAATTTGTGAGGATTTAGAAGTTGCTTTGAGGTCTGTGCATATAAATAGTATAGACCATTCCTACTGTGTAAAGCAGGTTACATTACCTCTAAAATGGTAAAATGGTTGTGAGATGTAGCTGATGATCCATGTATTCAATTATTATTCCATGTGATTAAATTCCAGTACAACTGGACAGACCCATGGGTGGACACACCCATGAAGTGAATCATAAGGGGATGTGACACATAGTCAAATCTTCTAATAACACTAAGAGAGTCTATTGGAATGAAGATGAGCCTCATTAACGGAAATCAAAGATCATCAACTTCCACAAAATCTATATTCAGTTGTGTAGAAAAGGGAAGCTTCTTTTTTTAGTTTAAAAATGTTATATATTTTATCAGTTATGTGTTGCATGTTATCCATGCCATGATTCTAATAGTAAAACCATAAATGTCATATGCTTAGAAAAATATTAACTGTAGAGAGAAAACCTTGGGACTGTATTGTCCCCATCCCCCAATCCCCCAAACTGGGAAGGTGCTGAAGACCGAAGAATGATGCGGACAAGTCCAGCTTGGTGAGTAGATGGGTTTATTAAGATTTACATACAGGGCACTTCGGGAGGCTGAGGCAGGTGGATCACCCGAGGTCAGGAGTTCAAGACCAGTCAGGGTGAAACCCTGTCTCTACTAAAAATACAAAAATTAGCTGGATGCAGTGGCATGTGCCTGTAAGCTCTGCTACTCAGGAGGCTGAGGCAAGAGAATCGCTTGAGCCAGTAGGCGGAGGTTGCAGTGAGCCAAGATTGTGCCATTTCACTCCAGCCTGGGCGACAGTGTGAGATTCCGTCTCAAAAAGGAAAAAAAAAAGATCTACATACAAGGCACTCCTGGGTGGCAGCAGAACAGCCCTAAAGATCCACGCGGCCTCTTATCTCTAAGGTGCTTTTAGGCTAATTTTCTGATTCTGCCTACTATGTGTGGGTGATGGGACTGTTTTCCTTGGTAGGTTCGTAGATACTCTCCGAGATGTTTGAGTTGTCAGGAATATCTGTTTCTGGGTTGGGCACCGTGGTCTTGCCTCACTGTCTGGCCTGAAGGATTCAGACAATGGGCATACTCCGTAAGTAACCTAGTGGGGGACCTGTCACACTACACTAACCAGAAAAATAATTTAATTCTTTTCATTGTGTTTCTCTCTCCCTTTTCCTCCTCTGAAAACCAAAGCATTGGATTTGTTTAACTAAAAAACAAACAAAAACCACACACACAAAAACAAATCTACCTTACCAGATTTATTTATTTATTTATTTGTATTAGATTAGTGCAAAAGTGATTGCAGTTTTTCCGATTTTTTTTAAAGGCAAAAACTGCCGTTACTTTTGCACCAACCTAATAGACAAGAATCTGGCCCTGCTGCCCAGGCTGGAGTGCAGTGGCATGATCATAACTCATTACAGCCTCCAATTTCTGGGCTCAAGTGATTGTCCCACCTTAGCCTCTCTAGTAGGTGTGATTACAAGTGCATACCACCACATCTGGCTAATTTTTAAAAGTTTTTGTAGAGAATGGGGTCTTGCTGTGTTGCCCAGGCTGGTCATAAGTGTGTGTCCTCAAGTGATCCTCCCACCTCAACCTCCAGAATTTTATTTTTAAAAAAGGTTGCGTTAGGGTCTTAAAAGTGTCTTTTGAAGGAGTATGTAGTTGAAAACGTCTTTAAGGATCCTTTATTGAATTAATGAAATACCACTGTATTCAGCATGATACTAATTATAGTATATATAGTTTCAAGTTTTCTTTTCCTTTAAAGCATGTTTTCTTCAAATGAAGCTTAAATGATTGCATTTTCCACATACAAATATGTTTCAATTCTGGTAGACTCAAATGAAAAATCTAGAACCTAGTTTCCTAATTAACAATAAAGATTATGTTCTATGAAGTTATGCAAGAATAATTAGAAGAGGATTGCTTGGCATTAAAAGGACTGACTCTGGAGTCTTCCTTGGGGAAAGGTTGTTGTGGGGACTAAAGAAGTTTATTATTTGTCACTAGGATTTAGAATAGTGTCTGGCACAAAGTAAGTGCCATATAAGTGTTTGCTGTTTTTATTATTGCTATTATATGGCTTAAGTCATTTATTTGTATAATTTTAAAACTTTTTTTTTCGTTGCCTTACTCCTAAAAGGATTTGAGCCTCTTCCAAAGCAACTGAAAGGGCTTCTGCTTTTAGTAGAAGTTAATGAAAAGCTGGACTTTTGGGACTCCCCATCTGCCCCTAGCCATCTTTTGTTCTAAGATGAAGTTTCTTAAATTTGGTGGTTCTACATTTCCTCCTCTGTAACATGAAAGTGTAAGATGACATCTGGAAGATGACAGTTTCAAGTTTTGATATCTTTTCAAGCCACAACAATTCTGTGACTCTTTGATCTTACCTTCTGCTTAAGCAAGAATGTTAGGGTTCTTCAGAATTTTAGAACTGGAAAGGGCATTAAACCAAGCACTCCACTCTCTGGGGAACTCATCCCTTCTCCTAGCTTCATTTAGTATTTGTTTTTGATGTTTTCTTATAAATTGCTAGCCATCTTTGTTTTTCCTTTTATTTTATATATATTTTTTTCGAAAGTACTTTTTACAGACTATATAATGTATTTAGTTATTATGTCTGCATCTCCCTATTGAATATAAGTCTATTAGTCCGTTCTCACATTGCTCTGAAGAAATACCCAAGACTGGGTCATTTACAAAGAAAAGAGGTTTAATTGACTCACAGTTCTGCGTGGCTGGGGAGGCTACAGGAAATTTACAGTCATGGCAGAAGGCACCTCTTCATAGGGGGGCAGGAGAGAGAATGAGTGCCAGCAGGGGAAGTGTTAGACACCTATAAAGCCATGAGATCTTGTGAGAACTCACTTACTATCATGAGAACAGTGTGAGGGGAACTGCCCCCATGATTCTTTTATCTCCCACTGTGTCCCTCTCATGACACATGGGGATTATGGGGGTTACAATTCAAGATGAAATTTGGGTGAGGACACAGCCAAACCGTATCAGTAAGCTTCATGAAGGCAGGGATCTTTGTTTTTTGTTTTTTTGTTTTGGTACCTGAGACATAGTAGGTGCCAAGTAGGGGCTCAAAAATATTGTTGGATGAACAAACAAATAGATTTTCAGTTGCCTAGTAGACAATTTCTGGTAGTCAGTCGTCTTCAATTCTTTCCTGAAGCAACTGTCTTTCATGATTTTTCTTATTCCCACCAATGATACTACCTCCATGTTGTCAAGAGCAAGCTCCTAAAGAAGTAGGCAGCCACACCAAGGAGAGATAAATGCAGTAATTTTCAAGGGGATTTAGGATAATCACCACCATCATGGCCCTGGGTACAGAAACAGTAGCAGTACAGTCTCATGCAAGGTAGATGGGGCAGAATCTTCTCAAGCAGAGAACTAGGGGTAACTGGCTAACTACCCAGGAAATTTCTTTAAGTGACCAAAATTTATTACAAAATCATGGCTTCTGTTGGGTATGCCTGATATGCTTCCTCTATCATGTTAGTTCCATTGGAGATTCCTTTTGCTTCCAAGCAAATTCCCAATTATTGCAGCTTGGCATCCAGTTCCATCTCACACTAGTGCCCCAGGCCAGTTCTCTACTCAGCTGAGGCCTCCTCCTCAGTATCTCCAAATGCAGTCCTGTTTCTGCTTTAAAGCCCCTCTGTTAACTGTGCCGTTGTTCTTCACTCTTCAAATCCAACTTTTCTAATTGACTAGGGCAGCTTCTTAGCCCTCACTTGCATGAAGCCATCCATATCATGTTTCTGGGTTCCCAAACACTGTATTCTTAAATATTTGCTTATCTCCTGCTTTCCTCACTTATGGTAACCATTTGAGGAAAGAGACTAGTAGAAAATAGAGGTAGGGATTAGTGAATTAATCACAAATCCTAGCTAAAGCAAAACCCACAAAACCATGATACAAAATTGACATAACATAAGTGCATTTACTGGCCTGTGAAAAAGTTTTTAAGGGGTTTAGAAAATCCTGAGATCAAGTCCTTTCTACTTTTTTTTTGTATTAAGATGACCTTCAGAAAAACCCTGGATGATAGTGATAATACCTAGTAATAGTAATGGCTTCAAATTGTCTTTACTTGGAAAAATAGAACGTTGGCAATTGAATTGATAGTGTGTGTATATCCATATGTACATACATATTATATATTTTAAAAAATAATTTTACTGATCTCTGACATCAGAGAGCCTGGGAAAGATGATTGCTAATCACACAGTGTACATACATACTCTATCTCTTTACATTGTTGGCTGTTCTCCCCCCTGCTCAGGCTCAAAATTTTCATTCTTCAGGATCTCAGACATTGGCTTAAGATTCTCATGTTATGGTTTGATTCTAGTTATCCAGCCAGGATATGTGTGAAAGTTACTTTCCATGTATGTAAAAATATCCTCCTTCCATTTCTTGAACTTCAAAGAATATTTTATCTTGTTCTGTCGAGATTAATCTTGACAGTGGCATTCTGTTCCATTTTTAAGTAAATTAGCTTTGTTAAGGTCATCAAAAGAGAAATTTTACATGGCTTTCTATTTTTTTAGCCTGGTGAAAGAACTCAGCATACAAAAGACATTAATTTGTTCATTTTCTTTCCAAATCTTGAACCATTTGTTCTCTTGTTCCATATTGCCTCCTTTTTGTAATTGTTCCATAATCTTAAGTTTTCACTGAATGTTTCATTGAATTCACTATGTTTACTCTTGAATTTTGACATTTTAATTATTAGGAACATTTGATCACATATAATCTTAATACTGTTCAACAGTACCACACAGCTCACATTTATGCAGAATGCTGGCAGAATGACAGGCAGTGGGAGTCAAGATTATGTGCCGCACAGCTGATTGGTGCAGGGGAAGGTGGGGTGTTCCCATGTTATAATACAGTGTCTCTTGGTTACTGTGCAGTTCCAAACAGTAGATACCTGCTGTTTTAGTCAGAGTTTGTTGGTTGCAAAGAACAGAAGCCTACTCAAATTAACTTAAAACACACACACACCCACACCCAAACCTAAACCTTAAAAATGTGGAATTTTGTAACCAATCTATATGGCACTGGTAGACCCATTAGGGACTATGGCATGGGCTGGAGATAGAAAGTCAAGGATCATGGTCATTGCCTCCTCTATTGTTCTTTTCTCTACTGTCTATTCTCTTCTCTCTCACTTGGGTCAACATATTTATACCTGCCAGCATTGACATGACCTTTTGATTTTAGGCCCGTATTAGACTCTGCATTCTTTGTAAGTCCTATTCCTAAACGAGACCATTTGATTGGCTTCATTCAGCCTGTGGAGTCATTCTTGCTGGATCAGGTTGCTACCCTGGGTTCAGTGTTCTTCAGGGGTTGGAGTAGGGGAGGATTTACATGGTACAAATTGGGAAGCTATTGGTTGGATGTTTCATCTCCTGCATTGGTGGTTTATTTCTAATCTGTTTTTCCATATATTTTATCCTTTTGTCTTTTTGTTACACACTTTGATTTCCTTACTGTTATGGCAATTTTATTAAATTTCTGTTTTGGCAATCACATTTTCAGAAAAATTTAAAACATTTTTTATTCTCTATAATCACTTTATTTTCATTCAGTGTTATTCTTTAATGATTGTAGTTTACTGAGTGTGGGATGTCGTGCATATGCCTATAGCCCTGGCACTTTGGGAGGGCAAAGTGGGAGTTCAAGTTCAGCTCCTGCTTGGGGCCAGGACTTTAAGACTGGCCTAGATAACATACTGAGACCCTGTTTCTACAAAAAAAGTTTTAAAAATTAGTCAGGTTTGGTGGAGCAATTTAGTTGGGTGTAGTGGTGTGCTTCTATAGTCCCACCTATGCAGGAGGCTGAGATAGGAGGATTGCGTGAGCCCAGGAGTTTGAGGTTGCTGTGAGCTGTGATTGCACCACTGCATTCCTACCTGGGTGACAGAATAAGATTGTCTTAAAAAAAAGATTCAAGAAGATACTACAGCCATTGGTTTGAGTCTTGATCTTGCTCTGTCACCTAGGCTGGATTGCAATGGCATGATCATAGCTCACTGCTGTCTAGAACTCCTGAATTTAAGGGATCCTCCGGCCTCAGCCTCAGCTACCATGCCTGGCCACTTTTTGAAGTACAGTACTCTTTTGTTTCCCAGATTAACACTTTGCTTTTGGGATCAGTTTTCCCTCCATGTTACTGGTCTTCCTTGTAGACTTGGTTCCCTGTTCATAATAAGGAATGAAGGACTGGGGAAAGTTTCCTCTACTCTTTTAAAAAGATCTATTTGTAGAGCTTTTTGGTTTTTTTGTTTTTTCCTTCTTTTTCCTCAGCTTTCCCTCTTCCCTGAGTGAGAATTCTAACTGAAGCTCTCTCTCTCTCTCTCTTCCTCTCTCTCTCTCTCTCTCTCTCTGTGTGTGTGTGTATATGTGTGTTTGTGTGTTTGTGTGTATGTGTGTAGTACTGGGTTGTCTGCTGGCCAGCTTTTCTTTACCCCTAAGATGCCGTGAGGAAGTATTTACTCTCAGGTATCAAAATTCACATCAGAAGCCTTCACAGCCATCTCTTACTCCCTGCTGCCACAGTTGGTTCAGTTTCTTTAGAAATGAACGCTGAGATGTGTTGTCTGTCATCACACTTGGCCAGAGTGCTTGAAGGCTGTGCTAGAGGTAGGGGGAGGGGATGGGAGTGCTGTCATCACTCTACCCCTCTACTTCCTGCTGCAGATCCTCTCCCTACTGTGTGATACCCGTTGACTCTGAGCCCAGAGCCTCCCTAGGCTCTGTAGAGTAGATTGTCTCCTTGGTGGCCTTGGAGAGCAGCTTTGCCCCTGTTTCATCTGTGAATGCATACTCCTTACCTGTTCTGTGTTCCAGGAATTTGTTGAAATCTCTTACCTTTTTAAAGTTTCCTTCCAGCGAGCTCTTTTCAATAGTATGGAATTCCCCCATTTTGTTCTTTGATGCTTTTCCCTGGATTAAGGACTCAGGAGGGACCTCCAGGCTGTCAAGCATCTTGAAACTGAAGCCACATCAGGTTGTTCTTTTAAAAAAAATAGCATTTGATTCTTGGCTTTTATTTTGCTTTTTGAAATGAGACATATACATATAAAAGAATATACATAAGTACATGTATAATTTGAAGAAAATTAATAAAATGAACATTAATACCTACTATATAGCTTAAGAAATTGAATGTCATATGAACAGTACTTTAGAAACCCGTTTGTCCTCCTGTCATTGCATCCCTTTGGTCCCCACCCATCCCCCGTATTTCTCCTATGGTGACCATTATCCCATTTCTTCGTCATTCCCTTGCTTTTTAAAAAAATGCATTTGTCTTTTATGTATTTATCTCTAAGCAATATATTATTTAAATTTAGCTGCTTTTGCCCTTTCTACAAATGGAATTCCATAACATGCACACTTCTATACCTTGCTGTTTTACTCAAGCTTATGTTTTTGAGATTTATCCATGTTTTATTCATGAAGCCATATATTTTTTTACTACTGTATAGCGCTGCATTGTAAGGTATACTACAACTTAATTACCTTTTTAAAAGAGGATTAAAAACTTTTTACTGTATACTCATAGAACACTTCTGATACCAGATATGTATGGGTATTTCCCATACCAACTAATTCTTTAATTTTTGACAGACATTGACTACTTATCCTACAATTTAATTCTGACACTAACTGCCTGGAGTTAGCAGAGACCCGACAGGTTAAGGGCTCAGTCCAAGATTGCCCCCCGACCTCAGATGCCAATAAAAAGTAGAGGGTTGACTAGGTGTGGTGGCTCATGCCTGTAATCCCAGCACTTTGGGAGGCTGAGGTGGGCGGATCACGAGGTCAGGAGGTCGAGACCAGTTTGGCCAACATGGTGAAACCCTGTCTCTACTAAAAGTACAAAAAATTAGCTGAGTATGGTGGTGCACGCCTGTAATTCCAGCTACTCGGGAGGCTGAGGCAGGAGAATCGCTTGAACCCACAAAGTGGAGGTTGCAGTGAGCTGAGACCTTGCCATTGCACTCCAGCCTGGGTGACAGAGTGAGACTTCGTCTCAAAAATAAATAAATAAATAAATAAATAAGTATGGGATCCCCAGGTTTCCTGTAACTTCTGTCTGACTTGGCTACAAATTCGAGGTTCTCATGACCCCTTCCCTAGGTTCCATAATTTGCTACAAAGGCTTATAGAACCCAAGGAAAGTTTACTTACTATTACTAATTTACTACAAAGGATATATTAAAAGATAAAAATGAACAACCAAGTGAAGAGATAAATAGGGTGAGGTCTAGAAGGGTCCGAGCACAGGAACCTCTGTCTTGGTGGAGTTTGGGATATGCCACTCTCTCAGCATATGAATGTGTTCATGTACATCAACCAGGAGGCTCTCTGAACCCTGTAGTTTAGGGATTTTATGAGGATTCCACTTAGGCATGATTGAATAAATCACTGGCCATTGGTGATTGAATTCAATTTGCAGCTGCCTCGAGGTGGGTATCGGGGGGTGGAGGAGTGGGGGTGAAAATTCCAACCCTTTAGTTAAATGATTGGTTCTGATGACAGCCAGCCCCTATCCTCTGAGTCACCTCATTAACATAAATCCAGGTTTGTTTGAAAGGGCTTATTATGAATAATAAAAGATGTCCTTCTTATCCCATCGCTCAGGAAATTTTAAGGGGTTTAGGAACCCTGGGCCAGGAATCGGGACAATAACTAACTATATATATATATATAGGTCTTCTATGATATGAAATACATGAGCACCTTTAGTCCGTTATTCAGGAGGTGAAGGCAGGAGAATTGATTGAGCCCAGGAATTTGAGGCTGCAGTGACCTATGATCACACTACTGCATGCCAGCCTGAGAGACCTCATCTCTTAAAGAAAGAGACACATATATTTCTTATGATATGTTATTATATTACAATATCACACTTTCTACCACTGGTGAACATTTGTGTTTGTGTAATCATGTAATCATGAGAAAGATTGATATAAAGGTAGTGCTGTTGCACTGTGTAAGAGTTTCTCTAGGATATGAACCTAGGAGTGGAATTGCTGCTTCCTGGAGTATGTATGTGTTTAGTTTTATGAGGTAATGACAACTGTTTGCCTGAGTGGTTGTACCAGGATACAGTACATCAGTGTATGAAATTGTCTGTGACGGTCAGTCGCAGTGGCTCATGCCTGTAATCTCAGCACTTTGGGAGGCCGAGGTGGGTGGATCACGAGGTCAGGTGTTAAAGACTAGTCTGATAACATGGTGAAACACCATCTCTACTAAAAATACAAAAATTAGACAGGTGTGGTGGCATGTACCTAATCCCAGCTACTCAGGAGGCTGAGGCAGGAGAATCACTTGAACCCAGGAGGCGGAAGTTGCAGTGAGCTGAGATTGTACCACTGTGCTCCAGCCTGGGGTGACAGAGCGGGACTCCGTCTCAAAAAAAAAAAATTGTCTGTGGCTCCTCGTCTTGGACAACACTTGTTTGATCAGAATTTAAAGGTTTTGCCTATAGATACGGAATCATTTCTTATTGTGTGTTTTTAAAATTGAGATGTGATTTATATGTAGTAAAATTTGCTTTATTGTGGCTTTAACTTTCATTTTTAAGTATTTATTTTCATATGGCTATTAGCCTTTTTCATGCTTTGTCTTCTATAAATTTTTGTGATATATTTCCAATTAGTTCCTCTTTTAGACTGGTGGATGTGCCTTATGTATTCTGGATATACTGTACATATATACACATAATGTCATGGGACTTCCTCCCTCCCTCCCTCTCTCCCTTCCTTCCTTCTTTCTTTCCTTTTCTTTCTGTTTTCCCTCCCTCCCTCCCTTCCTCCCTTCCTCCCTTCCTTCGTTCCTTCCTTCCTTCTTTCCTTCCTTCCTTCCTTTCTTTTCTCTTCTTTCTTTCTTCCTTTTTTTCTCTTTCTTCTTTCCAGGATCCATTTTACCAGGAGAAAAAGGCAGTGCTTATATCCAATAGTTAGTTTTCTGTAAATATGAATGTGTTGTTCTCTCTCTCTCTCTCTCTTTTTTGGTTGTGGTTTAATCTTTGACAAAATTGGGAAGTTTTGATATTTTTAAAAGTTAGGAGTCTTATTTTCCTTCACCCTCCTAAGCTGTTACCTCTGTTGTGAAACACTGTGATTGAGAATGTACCCTTGACATTCAGTAACTCAGAATATTTTCCTTAGAGTGCACACTAGTAAAGCTGGAGTATGACACTTAAGATGCTTGTGATGCTTGGTGCTTCTGAGGCTGGCTCTGCTGGTAGATCTGTTTTGGTGGTATCAGTCCACAGGCTGGCCAGCATTTGAGGAGATGGGTTGTGAATGCTGATCCAGACTTCTAATATGAGAGCTCTCATGTTTTCCTTGATTCTGTAGTTAACACATTTATGAAATTTAATGGAAAAATAAGTTGGCTTTAATAAAATGATAACATTAATTAGTGTGCACTCTTTTTTTCCATTTAATGATTTACCCTGAAGTTAACTTAAGGAATCTTTTCTATTAAGTGGTGATATTTCTATTGATAAAAACTTAATAAAATGGTTAAAATGGTAAATCTTTGCATATTTCACCACCCTAGTAATTTATTTTAAAAGATACTTTTTGGAAGACTTCTTAATACTGTAACAAAAGTGCAAAATTGACACTCTGAAATAGTTTATCTGTTTTTGAATGCAGAGAGGGCTTCCAAATGTTCATTCAAGGTATTGATGTATGGTAACTAGCAATACGTCTTTTACATAAGCTGCTTGCTCCTTCTCATGACTGTTTTTTTGGAAGGTTTACATGTTTTTAGAGTTTTTGTAAACATTTGGAATGAATTTCAAGGACTGCATTTCATTTCTTTTCTGCTCAGAGTATTAGGTATCACTTCCCCTGTGCTGCAGCCACACAGGTCTGCTTTCATTTCCTTGAATCACCATTCTTTTCCTGACTTACAACCTTCCCTTATGTTGATCTTTACCCTCTGCCCACTTTCATTTCTTTTATTTCTAAAAAATTGTAGTAAAATACACATTTTATGGGCTGAATTGTGCTCACCCAAAATTCATGTGTTGAAGGCCTAACCCCTAATACCTCAGAATGTGATTGTATTTGAAGACGGAGTTATTTAAAGATGTAATTAAGTTAAAAGGAGGTCATAAGGGTGGCCCTTCATTTGATACAACTAGTATCCTTATAGAAAGAGGAAATATGGACACAGACAGGTACAAAGGAAGACCATGTGAAATTACAGAGAGAAGACAGCCATCTGCAAGCCAAGGAGAGAAGCCTCAGGAGAAACCAACCTTGCTTGCACCTCGATCTTGGACTTCTAGCTTCCAGAATTTTGTTTGTCTTTGAGACAGAGTCTTGCTTTGTAGCCCAGGCTGGAGTGCAGTGGTGCAATCTCAGCTCACTGCAACCTCTGCCTCCTAAGTTCAGGCGATTCTCTTGCCTCTGCCTCTGAAATAGCTAGGATTACAGGCACACACCACCACACCTGGCTAATTTTTTTTGGTACTTTTTTTTTAGTAGAGATGGCATTTCACTATGTTGGCCAGGCTGGTGTTGAGCTCCTGGCCTCAAGTGACCCTCCTGTCTTGGCCTCCCAAAGTGCTGGGATTATAGGTAATGAGCCTCTGCACCTGACCTAGCCTCCAGAATTTTGAGAAAATAAATTTCTGTTGTTTAAGCCACACAGTCTATGGTTTTTTGTTATGGCAGCCTGGCAAACTAATATAATACATAACAAATTAACATTTTAGCCATTTTTAAATATACAGTTCAGTGGCATAAAGTAGGTTCACATTGTTATACAACCATTACCACCATCCATCTCCAAAACTGTTTTCATCTGGCTAATCTGAAACTCTACCCATTAAATGGTGATTCCCCATTCTCCCCCTTTGCCCCTAGCTCCTGGCAACCACAATTCTACTTTCCTTCTCCATGAATTAAACTACTGTAGGTACCTCTGGACTGCAATCATACAGTATTTGTCTTTTTGTGACTGTCTTATTTCACTTAGCATAACATCCTCAAAGGCTATCTTTGGTTTAACATGTGTCAGAATTTTCTTCCTTCTTAATGCTGAATACTTCATTGTGTGTGTATATTCCACATGTTGTTGTCTACTCATCCATCGGTGGGCACTTGGGTTGCTTCTAGTTTTTGGGTGTTGTGAATGCTATGAACATGGGTGCATAAATAATTTCTCGAGTCCCACTTTCACTTCTTTTGGGTATATATTTAATATCTAGAAGTTTAGAATTGTTGGATCCATTGGTAGTTCTATTTTTAATTTTTTGAGGAACTGCCATACTGTTTTCCTTACTGGGTGTACTATTTTACATTCCTTTCAGCAGAGCACAGGAGTTCCAATTTCTCAGTTTTTCAGTTAGGTCTTTCTTGTTAGTCTGTCTCGTGGTACCCAGTTATATTCTTTCATAACATTTACTGTAGTTTCTAATGATACATGTTGTATTTTTTTAGTGTCTACCTTTTCAACTAGACTGTAAACTTGAGCAGGGATCATGCTTTCTTTTTAGTATCTCCATAGCCTTCTAGTATGATGCCTAATACATAATAAGCTCAAAAATAATGATTACATAACTCACTGAATGAATGAATACATGATGTGCTTATTTTGTGCCTGGTACAGTATTGAGCATATTTTATATGTTAATTTTATTTTTACTACAATCCTTTCAGGCAGGCAATATTTGTCACCTTGCTTACAGATGAGGAAACTGAGGTATGGATAAGTGAAGTAGCTTGCTCAGAATTAAGCAAGTTAGTGAGTGTTGGAGGTGGCATCTTAAAAGAAAAAAAAAATTTTTAATTGACACATTATAATTGTACATATTTATGGGTACAGGTTGATATTTCAATACATGTATACATTGTATAATGTTCAGATTAGGGTAGTTAGCATATTTATCACTTCATGCATGTATCATTTCTTTGTGGTGAGAACATTCAAAAACCTCTCTCCTATTTTGTAATATGCAATACCTTACTCTTAACCATAGTCACTTCACTGTGCAGTAGAACACAGAACTTATTCTTCCTATCTAACTGTAAGTTTTTTCCCCTTTACCAATTTTTCCTCATCCTCCCCTCCCCCATCCTTTCCCCAAGGAGGTGGCATCTTAGTACTTACTTGTCTGTCTATTCAAAGTTTATGCTTATCAATCATTCTTAACTCTCGAGGTAGCATGTGTCCTGGGGTGTGTTGAGATGCTGTTAAATAATCTACAAGTTCATATTTTGCTTTTGATGAAATGCCAGTCTCTGAAGGTTTACAGTACATTTTTTTTTAAACTTGAGTTTTTCTGTGATGATTTTTAAAATAATACTTTTAGTATTTTTACATATGAATGACAAATAAAAGTTACCTTCAGCAACTTTTAGTATTTGTACATATGAATGACAAATGTTTTAGAAGTGTTTTGATCTTCATTACTTTTCTTTTTTCTTTATTTTTTTTGAAACAGAGTTTTACTCTGTCCCCAAGGCTAGAGTGCAGTTGTGCCATTTTGGCTCACTGCGTGTTCCTTTTTTTCTCTGAGTTTAGAAATCTTAAGTTTTATCAGCCCCAAATGTTGAATACTTTGACATGTTTACTCAACAATTCCCCCAAATTTTAACTTTTACAAATAAGATATACTTTGATGGTGCTGACAGGGATTATCATGAGCACACATTTCATAAAAGTTTAAAATGTAAGTTTGTTGACTGGTGATATGGAATCTAAGAAGTGTCATTTGAAAAAACTTATTTTAATAAAAGCAATGCTTGTACATTACAAAAAGGTCAAACGTACAGAAATGTATAAAATAAAAAAAAATGAAATGTCTAGCCTCAGCCTAATAGTTTTTTATACATTATTGTTTATACTGTTTCATTTTATTTAAATAAGATCATGCTATAATGCTGTTTCCATTTAATAGTATCTTTTGGATATTTTTTCTTATCAGGACAAATAAACTATAGACTAAAAATAATAGATCATATATTTTTTAAGGGTTGAACTGTGTTCTGTTGTATGGATATACCATTATTTCATCTGTCTTCTTCCAGCGTAAATTTGGATTGTGTATTTGTTTATTTGACCTCTATAAACCATGGTGCAGTGAACATTCTTGTCCATATATCTTGGTATGCTTACACAACTATATATATATATGGTAAATTACTATCAGTGGTATTGCTGGGTAATATCACTGATAGGCCAATACTCTGATAGGCCAATTTGCCCTCCAGAATTGTTGCATCAAGTGCCTATAAGATTTTCTCCTTACCCACAGCTTCAGCAACTTTTAGTATTTATACATATGAATGACAGATGTTTCAGTGGTGTTTTGATCTTCATTACTTTTGTTTTTTCTTTCTTTTTTTTTGAGACAGAATTTCACTCTGTCCTGAAGGCTGGAGTGCAGTGGTGCCATCTTGGCTCACTGTAACCCTTGCCTCCTGGGTTCAAATGATCCTCCCACCTCAGCCTCTCAAGTAGCTGATAGTGTGTGCCACCATGCCTGGCTAATTTTTATATTTTTAGTATAGATGGGGTTTCATTGTGTTGGCTAGGCTGATCTCTTAACTCCTGGCCTCACGTGATCTACCCTGCTCAGCCTCCCAAACTGTTGGGATTACAGGTGTGAGCCACTGCGCCCAGCCAATCTTCATTACTTTAAATTAAGAATGAGACTCAGTGTCTTTTTATATAATTATTGGCTGTTTGTCTGTCTTGTTCTGTATTTGTATCCTTTGCCTATATATTTCTTGGTGTTTTCATCTTTTTCCTATTGATTTTTAAATATTCTTTTTCAGTTAATAAAACTTACATTATGGACTATAGATATTTTGCCAGGTTATCTTTCAACTTTATTTATTTTGGCTTTAAATTTTTACCTAGTCAAATGCATTAGCCTTTTATGGTTCCCGTTGATTGTGTCATCTGTATCTTCTAATGTTTTTAGAATTCCTTTTATTTTAACACTCAAATCTTGAGAAAGCAGGAGTTCGTTTTGGTATAAGGAATACTAAGAAAGTTTAAATATAGTTCTACATGGAAGATAGAATCTAATGAATTATCTGTGCTTCCTGGCCTTTGGGTCTTTGCTGTGCTATTACTTTTTTCTAAAATGTTCTACTTCCCCTGTATCTTTATGTATTGAACTATGAAAGAACACCAAGAACTGTGGAAATAGATGCTGAGAGGTCAATTTCTTCCTGCTGATCCTTTCACCAACCCATGGTTGAATGATTATTTTCTGAAATTAGCAGGGGACACATATATTTAAAACTCTATTTCTAGTAATTTTTTTTTCAAATAGTATTTGGTGACATTTTTATAGTAAAGTGCCCTTTTTTCAGTCACATGTATTTTTCTTTTTTCTTTCTTTTTCTTTGAAACAGGGTTTTGCTCTCTCTGTTGCCCAGGCTGAAGTACCATGGCGCCACCACAGCTCATTACTACGTTGACCTCCTGGGTCCAAGAGATCTTTCCACCTCAGCCTCCCAAGTAGCTGGGACACACACGCACCACCATGCTCAGCTAATTAAAAAAAATTTTTTTATAGAGACAGGGTTTCCTTATGCTGCCTAGGCTGGCCTTGAACTCTGGAGCTCAAGTGATCCCCTTGCCTCAGCCTCCCAGAGTGTTGAATTACAAGCGTGAGCCACCACCTCTGACTGCGATTCGATGTATTTTTCAAGTTAAACCTTAGCAAGGATTCTGTTATTAGTAAGCTTTCTGAAAATCAGTAGATTAGACTCAACACGTCTGTCAAAGGAGATTTTATTAAATGTAAAACTTGAAGATGTTACCTTCTGTCAATGCTCATTTGAAAAATGCTTTGGTTTTTAATGCTGTGTATTCTGGCAGATAAAAATGTCTGTGCTTGGGAAATATGGACATTTTATTGAAAGAAGACATGAAGACTTTACCTCCAGGCTTTAATTAAGCATTTAGTTTTTTAAATGTACATTTTTCTGGTTATAAAAGTGATACATCAGGCTGGCACAGTGGTTCACACCTGTAATCCCAGCACTTTGGGAGGCTGAGGTGGGCAGATCACTTGAGGCCAAAAGTGTGAAGGCAGCCTGACTAAGATGGTGAAACGCTGTCTCTACTTAAAAAAAAAAAAATATATAAATATATATATATAAAAATATATATATATAAATATATATATATTTATATATATATAAGATGTATATAAAAATATATATGAACTAACCAGGTGTGGTTGCTCATGCCTGTAGTACCAGCTACTTGGGAGGATGAGGCATGAGAATTGCTTGAATCCAGGAGGCAGAGGCTGCAGTGAGCAGAGATTGGCACCGCTGTATTCCAGCCTCAGTGACAGAATGAGACTGTCTCAAAAAATAAAAAATAAAAATATATATATTCTAGAACTTCTTGGATACATAGAAAATATATAAAAAAATAAATACTGTAGTGCCATCATTTAGAGATAGCCTCCATTAAATTTTGGCCTATTTATTTCTAGTATTTACCTTTTCCTATGTCTGCAGACATTGAAACATATGTATATAAAACATACATTGACATTTTATAAAATTAGGCCTATACTGGACATAGTTTTTTTTTTGTTTTGTTTTTTTTGAGACGGAGTCTCACTCTGTTTCCCAGGCTGCAATGGCATGATCTCGGCTCACTGCAACAACCTCCACCTCCCAGGTTCAAGTGATTCTCGTGCCTCAGCATCCTGAGCATGCACCACCATGCCCAGATAAGTTTTGTATTTTTAGTAGAGAGGGGATTTCACCATGTTGGCCAGGATGATCTTGATCTCCTCAAGTGATCTGCCTGCCTTGGCCTCCCAAAGTGCCGGGATTACAGGTGTGAACCACTGCACCCAGCCCATAGTTTTAATTTTTCATTTGCTATTATGATATAAGCATTTTTCCTTGCCATTGAATATTCTACAAGGTTCGCCACTTAGCTATGCAATCTTGGACAAGTCATTGAACCTCTCAGTGCCTTATTTTTTCATCTACAATAGGATAATAATGAAGATGATAATATACTTAACGTACAAGTTTATTAAATGCATTAAATTCATATAATGCATATAACAAACTTATTAACTCATGTAAAGTATTCAGAACAGGACTGAGATGTTGTAAATGCTGAGTTAATATTATTCTTATTTTAAAAACATGATTTCAGATCACCTGAGGTCGGGAGTTTGAGACCAGCCTGACTAACATGGAGAAACCCCATCTCTATTAAAAATACAAAAATTAGCCAGGAGTGGTGGTGTATGCCTGTAATCCCAGCTACTCGGGAGGCTGAGGCAGGAGAATAACTTGAACCCGGGAGGCAGAGGTTGCAGTTAGCCGAGATTGCACCATTGCACTCCAGCCAGGGCAACAAGAGCGAAACTTCGTCTCAAAAAAAAAAACAAAACATGGTTTATAATTTTTCATAATATTTCATCATATGAATATAGAATAATATATTTAGCCACTTCCTTATCGGACACTTTTTAAAAGCCAAATATTCATTATTACAGGTAATGCTGTAATGAATAAACATTTTTGTACATAATTTTTTCCCATGGGAATGTACATAATATATACTTCCTAGAAGTGATATTACTGTGCATCACAGCTTTCAGGTATAATATAGTGTCCTTTTGATTTTATTATGGAAAAGTGGTGTTAAAATACTGCTTTTTAATTATCACTGGGTTAAGACAGAGTTGATTCTTCAGGGGTTGTGATGTAGCATTCATATACCTATTGATTTGCACATATCACATTGGAGGCACATTAGGAGCCGCTGGAGTTATTGGTGTGAAAGACAGGCAGCTGGCCAGGCACAGTGGCTCATGCCTATAATCCCAGCACTTTTGGAGGCTAAGGCGGGCAAATCATGAGGTCAGGAGATCGAGATCATCCTGGCACTGTGAAACCCTGTCTCTACTAAAAATACAAAAAATTAGCCAAGCATGGTGGCACACGGCTGTAATCCCAGCTACTCGGGAGGCTGAGGCACAAGAACTGGTTGAACCTGGGAGGTAGAGGTTGCAGTGAGCCGAGATGGCGCCACTGCACTACAGCCTGGGTGACACAGCAAGACTCCATCTAATAAAAAAAAAAAAAAAAAAAAGAAGAAAGGCACCATTTCTTTTCTTCCATGTTTGGGCCAAAGACTGTTCCTATAGGTAACTTTGGGTCTGCTTATATGACACAGAACCAGCTATGCCAAAATGCAGGCATTTCCCATTACAAAGACTCTAAAATAGCTCTTTTGCAGAACTAAAGAGGCTAGTAAGTTTGCTCCCTTTTCCCTTCAATGTAAAATTTTTATAATATAAGTGTTTATAGCTGTATTTGTTTAAAACATTTATGTCCCTAAAATTTCCATTCCAGTGAAGACAGCAGAGGAAGGCTGAGGCAAATTAGGCCTTAGAAATCTGAAGCAGAGATTATAGTAAAACACAAAAAGTCTGGGAGATGCACAGGTGTTTCTCTGAAGGGCATTTTTTTTTTTCCCAGGTGATGTACCTGGGCATTGGAGGACATTTTTGAAATCATGAGAACTCTGTGTTTGACTATGTCAAAGAAGTTGATGTAGGAATATTTATAAATATATTCCTTAACTTGTAGCTCATGTGTGAAAATGGAAAACATAAGGTGGCTTATTGTTGGTTTTCCTTGGCCGCTTATGTGGCATTCCCCTTACCCTGATTGCAATTCTTGGTGGCTTACACTGGCAAAACAAAAATTCTTCACTATGGTTTGGGACAGAGCTTCCAGATCTTATTGGGAGGTCAAATCCCCAGAACCCTTCTCCACATTTTGCCATTCTTCACTCTGATTTGTGTAGACCATAATTTGACTCTGAAGCTGCTCAGTTTAACAATGACAAATTCACAGTGTTAAGGACCAATGGTAGCATCACAAGACCTAGTAAAATAATTTTACACACACAACTTATATTTTTTTTCATGCAATTTGTATGCTTACTGGTTTGAGAATTCACAGAAAATATAATTAAAGCTATCGAAGCCAACGGATATAAGGATGTTTCCTCTGTTATTAGCCAGTCTGCAGTGTCATTGTAATAATAGCACCTGTGTAAGAACTCTGAAAACCTTGCCAATGCTTTATAGGCTTTGTAAACTGAGATAACCACTGCTGTCATGAAAGGAGGGCAGGTCATCCCCAAGCAGGGATCAGCTATTCCTTCCTCCTACTGTTTGCTGATTTAATTCTCTTTGTAATAGTGAAGTTGGATTAGGAATCCAATGCATGCCTTTCCAAAGGAATACTGGAAGGACCAGGAGTCAGTTTCATTGCTTTCTTGAGGTGTGCCCCTCCTCCCAGTCTTTTCCTCGTATTTTGGAAGTTCAGATCTGGTTCAGGGAGATGCCACTTCTTCCATCAGTGCTGTGGGTATTTTCTGAAAGCCTCCCATCAGTGGTCATGATCTTGGTCAGTGGGACCACATCTCAGTCTTTGTTATTACACAGAATACAGCACTGCTTCTAAAGAGGCAGAAAGCTGAGTTTACTCTACTGTTAATTAATTGATTGATGAGTTGTTTCATTTATGTTTAACAAGTAGATATCAGGAGTCTGCTGTTTGATGAGAGCTGCTTTAAGCTTTGCAGAGGTTTATAAAACATAAAACACAGTCCCTGTTGAAAGCAGTCTAGCATACAAAGAGGAGTTGGTATCACTCCTTCTGGAACTATTCCAAACAATCCAACAAGAGAATCCTTCCCAGAGCATTTGATGAGAGCAACATCATCCTGATACCAAAAGCAGACAGAGACTCAACAAGAAAAGAAAACTTCAGGCCAATATCCATGATGAACATCAATGCAAAAATCTTCAATAAAATACTGGCAAACCGACTGCAACAGCACATCAAAAAGCTTATCCATCACGATCAAGTGGGCTTCATCCTGGGGATGCAAGGCTGGTTCAACATACACAAGTCTATAAACGTAATCCCCCACATAAACAGAACCAAAGACAAAAACCACATGATCATCTCAATAGATGCAGAGACGGCCTTTGACAAAATTCAACAGCCTTTTATGCTAAAAACTCTCAATAAACTAGGTAGTGATGGAATGTATCTCAAAATAATAAAAGCGATTTGTGATAACCCACAGCCAATATCATACTGAATGGGCAATAACTGGAAGCATTCCCTTTGAAATCTGGCACTAGACAAGATGCCCTCTCTCACCACTCCTATTCAATGTAGTATTGGAAGTTCCAGCCAGAGCAATCAGGCAAGAAAAAGAAATAAAGGGTATTCAATTAGGAAAGGAGGAGGTCAAATTTTCTCTTTGCAGATGACATGATTGTATATTTAGAACACCCCATCATCTCAGCCATAATCTCCTTAAACTGATAAGGAACTTCAGCAAAGTCTCAGGATACAAAATCAATGTGCAGGCATCACAAGCATTCCTATACACCAATAACAGACTTCAAGGGAGCCAAATCAAGAACGAACTGCCATTCACAATTGCTACAAAGAGAATAAAATACCGAGGAATACAATTAACAAAGGATGTAAAGGACCTCTTCAAGGAGAACTACAAACCACTACTCAAGAAAATAAGAGAGGACACAAACAGATGGAAAAACATTCCATGCTCATGGTTAGGAAGAATCAATATCATGAAAATGACCATATTGCCCAAAGTAATTTATAGATTCAATGCTATCCCCATCAAGCTACCATTGACCTTCTTCACAGAACTGAAAAAAATCCACCTTTAACTTCATATGGAACCAAAACAGAGACCACAGCCCACATAGTCAATACAATCATAAGCAAAAAGTGCAAAGCTGGAGGCATCATACTACCTGACTTCAAACTATACTACAAGGCTACAGTAATCAAAACAGCATGGTACTAGTACCAAAACAGAGACATAGGCCTTGGAAATAATGCCACACATCTACAACCATCTGATCTTTGACAAACCTGCGGAAAAAAAAGCAATGGGGAAAGGACTCCCTGTTGAATAAATGGTGTTGGGAAAACTGGCTAGCCATGTACAGGAAGATGAAACTGGACTCCTTCCTTACACTTTATACAAAAATTAACTCCCGATGGATTAAAGATTTAAACCTAAGACCTAACACCATAAAAACCCTAGAATATAGGTACATTTTAAAGTCAAGTGTCTTCTGTGAACAAAAACTTTCCTGCATGTCTGAGGTATATCAGGTCAAAATTTTATCTTCTTCACAACTATATGCCTCTATATCTGCTGCCTCCAAAATGCACCTTCATCTCTTCTTTCTAGGAACTTCTCTCTGTTTCTGGCTCCATGTAAAGGTAAAATCATTCAGTTTTGACTGTTGGGAATGTGTCAGTCTAGCCCACCATTTGGGTTCTACCCCATTCATGCTAAGCTGCCCTGTTGGAGGCATGAGGAATTTGGTCTTTGGGACCTACTAGCTCCATGGCCCCTGTGCAGCCCCCACATGCCTATTTTTTTTTTTTTATCATCTTTAGCATCCTCCACACACTGTGTCCTAGAGTCCACAGCCTTCTATGGTATGAAGCATCCTGTGAACCTCAGCTGAGCTGTGGGGTGGAGGTAAGGTAGCCCAGCAGACTGGGCACATCATGGCCACAGAATTCCCATTGTATGAGGCCAAGAGGAGCATCTTTCAAGAATGAGAGGTCAGCAGGTCAGACTAAGGGAATGGCAGGCTGGCCACCCTCGGGCCCCTCACTCTCATGCGAGCCTCTCCTGACCAGGAGAGCGTCAGGGCAGTGGTGGACAGGGCCCCCACTCTGAAGCTAGAAGCAAGCAGCAGCCTGTCCTGTGGCCCTCCTAGTGATGATGGCTGGCATAAAGAAGGGAAGACGCCTTGATACTGGACTCGATGGGGCCCAAAATGCCACTTGGATGCATGAAGACTGTATCTTTGGGGACATGCAGAGAGCCCACCATGGGGCAGGATGGGTGGATTCAGGGTGGGTGTGCTGGGTGGATGGCAGGGAGGAGTCCTCCACAGCTCAGCAGTCGGGGGCTGGCAGGGAGGATTCTGGAGGAGCCACAAGAAAGACGATGAAGGGGAGCTATGGTCCCCATTGTGGCAGATGACTGCAAGGAGGCCTGAGCAATGCCTTCGTTCTAGAGCAGTGACCACACATGTATTCTCAGCCTGTGAGTCCTGGGGAGATGTGGATGCCATAAATGGGGGTACATAGAGAACACCCAGGATCATAAGTTTCCTCGTCCATTTCTGCAGTTCATGGCTCAGCGCCAGGCACTGAGGAAGGCTTCTGGATCTTATCTCCAACCAGGGACAATGGGAAACCAGCAGCATGGGCGTGGGGCCACTGTGAGACAAGAAACAAGAGCAGCATTTACCCTCAAGGAGAAGCTGTGAACAAGAGCACAAGTCCCAGCTCTGAAACACCGTGGTGAGTCCCCTCAGAAGGGTGTGTTGCAAAGGTTAGGTCTTGAGAGCATCACAAGGCAATCAGAAGGGTGAGATGTTCTCACCCTAGAAGACCTGGCGTTTTCACCACTTTGGGACAAGTTTACACCTAAGAAAAGCAAAGAGACAGAAGGTAGAAAAACCCGTGACATGAATCGGTCCAGCGAAACCTAAGAGGAGGAGCAGAGAACGCATTTAGCTGGGTTTGGGACTTTTTAGGACACCTCAGACCCTTTCTCTAAACGGAGCACTTTCTCCAAAGTGTTCTTAAGCAAACCACCTCTGGCTTCATGTGATGTTCCAGAAGCATTAGGGTCAGTCCTTTCTGGTCTGTCGTGGGAGCCCTGTAGACCTCTGATTTATAAATGCTGAAGGACGCAGGCTGCTTAGAGCAGGTACATTCTGATCATTCATAAGAGAAGCAGCTCCCCAAGGTCTCAGACAAAATTGAGAAGCTGTTTGACTGGTTGTGAGCCACTTTAGAGGATAACGAAGTGCATTCTCTCTGAGGGAATTCAAGAGGGCCTTACACCGATTAAGGAGATCTGGATTAGCTTTCAGGGAAGGCACAACATGAACGTTCTGGGGTGTCAACCTTCCTTCTGGCTGGGGAGATCACTCAGGGGCATTCCACTGGGAGATGCCCCAGGAGAAAACCCCCCTGGATGCAGCATAGAAAATTGTCGGGGTGATGGGAACTCCAGTCACAAAACGCCCATTTCCCCCGGTTTAACCCCCTCACCTAGCTGTGAGTGTCCCACAGAATCTTCAAGGACCTACCATTTTTTTAAGGAACATTCCTCAAATAAAAGTTAAGCTAAAGAACTTCATACACCCTTTCTGGTTCTTAATTTCCATGAAAATCTATAATTTTATCAGTTAACAGCTTTGTGCATTTTCTAATGCAACGTGTAAATTATGTTCATTTAAAGGTCCAAAAAAAAAAAAAAAAACAGTTACTGTTATTTGAATAGGGGCTGACTGGAAATCAAGTTGATTCTGCCAAGAAAAGACTTTCTGGGGAATTGTTAGTGTAGAAAAGTTAAAGAGAAACAATTTTAAAATACAAGAATTTCTTGCTGCTGGAGAAGACACAGTCAAGAATGAAAATGGGTCTTAATTGTGCTAATGTTTCTCTCTTTATGATATATTAAGTATGTGGCAGTAAGGAACGTGTCTAAGCATGAATGGACACGGGTGTTCTGATTCTGCTCTGATTTTACTTTCACTCTGTTTTATCAGGCTGACACCAGAGGGAGTACCATAGAATTGTGAGGAATTACCTTAGAGAACGCCATTTTGCTGAGGAACAATTTTCTAGAACAAATACGTATTTTGGGTAGTTTTAAGAAGTTATTAAAATAGAGAGTTAATGAGTGTGCATCAAAAACATGAAACAGTGCAAGTGTAAACAGTTGGGGTACACAGGAACACGAGATGATTTTCTGAAACAGAGCAGAAGGCAACAAGAATACAGTGTCCAAGTCAGAATGCAGCTTCTCAAGGATTTTATTTGACTTTTTTTAAAAAACCACATCCCTGAATGTCCTAGTCTTTCAATTTTGCAAATTAATTAATATCAATTAATAATTTTGAAAAATTAAAATTCTCAACTGTGACGATATTGTCTGACATCATTGCGGCAGGTATTTCTAAAACTTTTAGCACATTTTGATTCTTCCAAACACTTCTCAAATTGTATGAGAATTTGCGTGTAAGAATCCCTCGCTCATCTTAGTCAAATCCTCAACTCTTAGCGGCTCATTTCTGCAACCTGATTGTTAACTATTAGCATCCCATCATCGATTATGAATGCCCCAGACTTAGCATCTAAGGCACTGCCCCAGTCTTGATGTTGCAGGATAGGAAAGGTGAGTGAAGCCTGATTGATGAGCTATGTAGTGATGAAACCAAAGGCCCAACTAAATTCCTAGCATTTTGATTGGCCTCTAAGCCGACTTTCTGCTCCTTTTTATTCTCCTGTGTTCTTCATCTCTCCCAGAAGTGTCTACTAAGCTCACTGCTCCCAATTGCTCAGCCCAATGGCCACTTCCTCAAATGACCCCTCCCGACTGCTGCACCTCAGTTGCAGCCTGAAGCTGTTGTAGCACCCAGAACTTTGCTTCCATCCCCCTTGTCACTATCCATTAGTATTTATGATAATCTGTTCCACTGTGAGTGGGCCACATTTTTTCCCCATCTCCAGGACAAGGTGGCATCATCTTGAACCCACCAGTAACCAGGGGTCTGTTGTGCTACTTAGACAATCTGCCCAATCTCACTTGGTTCATCTATATCCTGGGAATTTGGATAGTGTCTATTTCATAAACCTGAAATTATTTCTATAACACTAATGCAACCACCAATGTATAATACTCTTTAACTTAATGTTTCTACTACTAGTAACAATTGTCTTAGTAACACATACTTGCAATCAAATCATTCTGTTTACAGATAAAGCGGTTTTGGTTGAACCCATGGAATGGAAAAAAAAAAAAAACAGGGCACAAAGAACTAAAGTATCAATATCATGATGAAAAGGGAAAATACAGATGTCTTTGTTTGTGAAAGAAAAGTCACAAAGACAACACAGTTTCAAAAGAGGAATGAAAAATCGGGACTCCACTGAGTGTCGCTGAACTGAGTGGTTGTTCGCCATCTCATCACGGCTCCCTCCCTGCTCCTGCTTCTGCAGCTGCCTGAAATCTTAACAAAGCCCATTGGATATCGCCTCCTCTAATCCTATGGCTTTTCAAATTACTTTACAGACGTATTCATCATGAATTCTACCAGAAACTGCCTTTGGAAGTCACAGCCTAGAGGCCCCACAGAGCTGGCCAGCTTCATCATGGACACGCCGTCTCATCGTCATGGAGCCACTGCCCCTCACTTGGGTGTGATCCCGCAGCAATGACAGAATCACTCCTGCACAACATGCAATCGGGTTGTTGGCACTGAGAGTCTCAGGGCTGGCTTTTAAGTGAAATGACGTGTCGAGGGCAATCTTTAGAAAGCACTGTTGCCAGTTCTTCACAGAGGAATGATTTCATTTTTGTTTATTCAAAGGCAGCAACGTCCTCCCTTTAACAACAGAGACTAAACATAGTAGTAGGCTTAGCTGTGTCCATGGTAAGTCCTCAGAGACTACTATGGTGGGAGATCTGACTTCTGTGCAGTTTTATTTGTTGTGACTGTGTGGGAGTATCAGGCAGCAGCAGTGACCTAGTCCCTGTGTGGAGATGTGGATATACAAGAAGGCTGGGCTTGGGAGACTTTCCTGGCTGGCACATGAGAGTCTATCTGTGTGCTCAGGGCACCACGTTTGTGCAAGCGTCATGGAGATGCTCACGCTCCTGGTTGCAGTACTCATGTATGGGGTAGGAAGCCTGACAGTCAATAGGCCTGGTTTGGAGAGAACATCAGTGACTCAGATGTAGGTACACTCTAGCTCGAATTATTTCTCAAAGGTTAAAACATGTTGTCTGTGTTTTGTGGTGTCTGATTCACGAGTCTTCCCTTACTTTCTAGAGCTTTCAAACATCCTGATCTGAGGTAGCCCAGGGGTCATCCTAGAAGCACAAGGAAGCAGTGGGCAGAGGGCCCAGCTCTACAGCCTCCTAAGCTGCGCACTGCATCCGGGAAGCTGGGGTGGGGGAGTGGGGCAGGCAAAGCACCCTCTGCAAACACTCAGCCACTCTCCGCTTCGGTGATGTTTAACTCTCTGCAAAAAGTTGTTTATTTGTGTTCTTCCAACACTTCTCTTTTTCTGTTCATCCTGCAATACCAGTGGCTGCCATTTGGAATCTGCTGTGGACAAGGCTCTCCATTCACCATAGGGATTGTCAAGGCTGCATGGAGCATCCCAACCTTTCCATCTGTACTTATAAATCACAGAAAAAAATAAAATGTTTGCAATTAAGTATGCATTGGTCCGTCTCTTTCAGAGGCATTTGTGAGTATTGTGGTGGTGTTAGAATTGAGGCTGCCATTTATTCTAGGAGAGAAGCTATGCAGGTGTTGTGTGAACATCACTTCCTGGCATTTGCCCATTTCCCTAGATGCAAAGACACAGGACCTAGGCATGGCCTTGGAGTTGCGCCATCCTCATTCTGCAGCTGGTAGCATCTGCCATCGTTACCTTAATAGAAATGAATTTTCCCTTTTTTGCTTTTATGGAACATCATAATTTATGGTATAAACCTCTTACTGCTATGTTTTAGGAGAACCTGAAGACCCCATCTGTAAGCATCACTCTCTTGCTTACTTGCATAGGAAATGAAAGAAGAGAAGAAACGAAGAGAGAAAGAGAGAGAAAGAGAGAAGGAAGGAAGGAAGGAAGGAAGGAAGGAAGGAAGGAAGGAAGGAAGGAAGGAAAAAGGAAGGAAGGAAGGAAGAGAGGAAGGAAGGAGGGAAGGGAGGAAGGAAGGGAGAAGGAAGGAGGAAGGAAGAAAGGAAGAGAGGGAGGGAGGGAGGGAGGAAGGAAGGAAGGAGGGAGGGAGGAAGGACATGCTTGTTTCCTCATCCCTGCATCTGGCCAGCTGATGGGAAGATAAGAAGAGTAACTCGGAAGTCCGGTAGCCTCTGGAAGTCTCAGGAGTCCAGTGGTTCCCCAAGATGTGTCCATTTTTCCCTAAAATGAAACAAGAAAGGGTGACAAGGACAAAGACACACCCACACAAGTGGGTCCACTCTTCCTGGAGAGTGAAAAGGTCATGTCCCCTGATGTCTTGGAGCCTCTTAATTCCATGCAAGCCACCACCTGTCCATCACAGGGCCTTCCTCATCTGCACATGAGGGTAATAATCCCACAGACATCTCGGCTTGGTTCTAAAGTTTTCATGAACGTGCTTGTGCAGAATGCGTGGCATGCATCAGGTGAAGCTGCTGGTTATGGAAGGTCCTGGAGACTTGCTGCAAAGTCCAAAATCAAGGGAACCGGGGTGCACCAAACATGCTTTATCATCCTATGACTCACTCCTGGTTTGTTAATTCCCCAGAACACGAAAGAGGAAAACAAAGGTTGGGAATGATAATGATGAGTAATTGCTCTATATTCCACACCAATTGTAGCATGAATTCCTTTCATTCTAAGACTTTGGATGAATAAAAGGTATTCTCGAGAATATTTAGATAGCCCTACTCTTATATCTCATGCAATTCACCCAATAATCACAGATTACCTTAAAAGTCAATGTTGCTGCAAAAACTTTATACAAAGACTCCATAGATACACACATACTAATACAAACAAAAATAGATTCTGCTAAATAATTAGGCCAATGTAAATGTGTTGGTAGCTGGATGTTTAAAGCTATTAAGTGGAAGATGAATATAACAAGTTTTATGCATTTTAAAATTGTTAAATGAAGTCCCTTTGAACTTAAAAATGTGATGCTTCTGAATAAAATAAGAATTCAAGAAAAGTGGTATGATTGAGTGTTATAAGAGTACACAGAGCAGGCAGTTGGACATGTCACCTGAGGCAGAGAAATGAGACCTACGAGCAGGACGCACCTTGAGAACTCTGCATTCTCTATTTTCAATCACTCAAAAGGATTTGTCTAGAAACTAAAATGAAAAAATATAGAAAATATAATAAATGTACACTTTCCAAGGAGGGGTGTGTGCCACCTGAGTCCCTTTGGAAAGCAAGATGAATGGAGAAGCTTCAGCAAGAGGCTTTGCTCAATGCCGTTTTATTCCCCGGAAGAGCACCCGTAAGCCACCTTCTTCCATCGCAGCGCTCTTAGCTGCCGTGCCTTTATCGCTAAGTGTATTTCTATTACCAGTTTAAAATACTAAAGAGGCAAAGTTTGAGCACAAATATAAACAGTTTTATCTATAAAGTATTTTAGTAACAAATCTTTAAGTTTGTGTGTTTCTAGACCAAAAAAAAAAAAAAAAAAAAACCAGAGAGGTTTTCTCCGGCTTTGAGTATTTGGAAGTTTCCCTTGTGACACAGGCCAAGCCTCAGCACCTCTCCATGGGACCCTCGGATGGAACGTGTGTCTGGAGGGACCGGGGCGTCCGTTTCTTTTGGCAGCGTATGCTGAGCGGTACTCTCTACCCACATTCCAGGGGGTTATTAGTCAAAGTAATAGTTTATTTTCTTCAGCATAAAAATAAACCCTGATGCACTCAACACGGCAGTTCCCTGAGCTACACTTGGGCTTTGTTTGACTTAGGAAGTGCCTTTATTATGAAAAATTATTCAATAATGGATGAGGAGTCTGTGAAAACTTCTCCCACACAGCATTAATTGACCTGAATTATGCGGCGCTGCCACTGAAAGAGACCACCAAAGGTTATCTCAGGTCTGACGAGGGCCAGAGGAGGAAACTGCCTTGAGGAAGCCGGGTTTCCAGGCGGCCTCCGCACCCCGCACCCTCAGTCCCGAAATGCAGAGTAATGAAAACTGACCTTTCTGGGGAACCAGAGGTTCCCTGCCTGAAACAAGATAGTTCATCTCTTACAGATGCGAGCACACCTAGGAGCGTATGTAAGAGGTAACCGTGTAGGGTCAGTCACAGCTATCACAAAAGCCCCGTTCCCTCTTAAGGCTTACAAAGGCACACTGCACTCTTTATTTTTAAACATGTTCCCAAAAGTACGTTTAATTCAGGACTCACGTCAGTGTTGCTTTTCTTTAAGTGTCGGCAATATTTTAGGGATATGAGGACTGAACTTTGCTCTCCCTAATGCCGCTTGTCTTTTCACATAGCCTTGGAAATCCAATATGGAACGCGTTTTGTATGAGCGTGGTGGCAGGTGACACTCCCTGAAGCCTGCTCCTCCTCACCACCCTCTGTAGGTTTCCCTGTGACATTCACACAGAAAGCTGAAGTTGCAGCTGACGCCCCAGTAGGCATCTGCCCTCCAAGTTCCTCACTCCCCTCTCAGACAATTAGCCCCCTTTCCCAGAGAGGTTTCCTCTACTCACGAAGAGCTTGGATTTTCCCAAAGATGTGTAACTGTGAGACCCTGTGGGCGCCACCTCACCTCTGAACCTGAATGGCCTCATCAAAGAATGAGGCAATTACTCTAGGACATCTAAGTTGTTTTTCTTCCGGAATTCAGAGTCTGGGGTTTTCCTTCTCAACCTCCACCTGATTCTCTGGATGTCTGGAGGCCAAGGTGGTGGAAAGAGCTGACCATATCTCCTAAGGACACTCAGTTTCCCTTTGAATTTTAGAACTGTAACTAAAACAGACAAGAGAGAGACTCAGGTCCTGTCTTTCTATCTGGTAGTCCAAACTGTTTAAAGAAAGATGAAGGAGAGAAGAACAACAGCACGAAACATAAGCCGAGAGGCCCAGATCATCACAGCAGCTCCCCGAGGCCCCAGAGGCATCTGCAGACTCATGAGGCAGCACTGGGGCCACTCACAGATGACCAGGATCCTGTCCACCACCAACAACCAACCAGTCCTGGCCGAGCCTGCTCTGCACTACCAGAACACAGAGCAGGCCACGTCCTGGGTGGCCTGAACACACAGCTCTGCCACATGAGACCCAAACAAAGAAAAACAGATAATATTTGTTGCAATTTCTAAATGGTAAATAATATAGCATTTCAGATCATATGACCATTTATGCTAAAAATTCTTCCTCAAATTGGTGCATCTTCAAAATGAAAATATATACATATGACTTAAATCATAAATGACATTCATTATGAAATACAATTGTGAATGAATATAGCATCGAAATGAGAAATTTTGGGCTTTTGGGCAAAATTAGAGCAAATTATGTATATGTGTTAATTCAGTGACATAGAAGCTAAAATTAAAGGACTGTAAGAGCTCATGAACTCCCCAGGATTTCAGAGCTAGAGGCTTTTGTCTGGTTATTTACTGTTTGAAGCCTCCCTGATGGCACACCCGTGTTATTAATGTGACTTGACTTCCCCTGGAGACTGAGGGCGTCCAGGACAGGAACCATGGGTTCAGGTAATTCCATTGGTTCTATGGGGCCTGGCTGAAGGTTTTAGAGGGAAAAACAGCTTTTCCCTGCCACGTTGTCTCCATCAGAAACACCAAGGAGGAGTTTTGCTAGCCTTGGCTTCCCCACTGTGTAGCAGGTTGGTGAAGGAGAAGTCGGTGGTCAGCTGTTCTAGCCACCATTTGCCGGACCTGACAACCACGAAAAGGCAACATCTCCATCCCAGCCAGGTGGGGTGTGGGGCGTCCGCACAGTAGCCCACGTACACTGCATATGGTGGCTTTGGCTGCCACCATCCCGGCAAGCAGCCTCTGTAGGGAATTCCAGGGCAGGGCTTGCAGACACAGCCTTGACTTCCCGAGGTTATGGGCCGACGTCCTGCGGCTCGGGCCTCGCCTGTCCCCGTTTCCATCAGGGAAGTTGAAGGCTTAAGTGCTTTTGTGTTTAGTTATTCATAAATAGTCTCTGCTATAACATTTCTAAACACAATGGGACATGTTTAGCTTTTCCCAGAGTGACATGGGACTCCAGCATCGCCCGGACCCAGGCAGCCAGCCCAGGCTGAGGGTCTGCTTTCCCATGCTGAGGCCACAGAGTCATTAGTCATTATACTGAATGCTATGTTTTTGCCTGAAGCTCTTCTGCTCTTACACTCTGATTTCAGAGCCCAGGACCACAGGCTTCGTGGTCAGAGCTGGGATAATTACCTGAAGGGGCCGAGGCACAGAGGTGCTGCTGTGTCTGACCCAGGATGCGAAACCGGCCCTCGCTGGGCGGCTGCAGGGCCCAGGGCTTCAGCCCTCCACTCCTCTTAACACAGCCCAGAAGACACGGACCCAGAAACACTAACATCATTTCAGCAAAAATCACAGAATTACAGGAAAGACGAAGGGATGAAGTTGCACTTTGTGAAGCAGCTTTGAAAGTCAAAAAAATTCCTCTGCATTTATGAAAGTGCATTTTAAATATGCCCAAGAAGTTGTTTAATTTGGGGAAATAGAGGAGGAATTGCTGTTTCTAGAAGACAGTCTCCGCAGGACAATTTGGCTGAAAGTACGAGGCAACCTTTCTTCCTTAGAATAAAACTAAGCACCATCTTTACGTTGTGAAAATTGCCACGCTAACTTCATTTAAAGAAAGAAAAATATCACACTGTGATTGAATTTAAACTATGGAGAGACTTTCATCCTGGAACAATTACACAATACTTTAACATATTAAGACACCATTAGTAGGGCTGGAACATTTCCAGAGCATCAGCTTGTAATATTTTCTGAATAATTTCTTTAAAATGTTTTTTCTGTTATTATGCTTTCCTATTGCGCCTATAATTATTTTAATTATCATTTTTAGTGGCTGTTTTGTAGCCAAGGCTGGGAATGGGATTTTACAAATGCAGGGCCACTTGCTGAGGTAAATTCAGCAAGTCACCTGTGTACCCAGAGAAGGGCTGATTTTAACAGGTTCCCATTTAAAGGAGCACTGGTGACATTTCATATCTCAATGCTTCCAATTCCAGACCTTCAGTTTTGATCATAAACAAAAGAGTGCCTGGTAATATACAAATTATAACCCATTAGAAAAGAGAAATTTTAATTTAAAAACAAAAATTGGTAACGCACATTTATTTATCTAAGGATGAGGAGAAAGGGAGTCTCAGGAGCACTGATGCTGTGTGTCTATTAAGAAGATGTTTCAGTCTTTAAAATCTTTTGCCTGGAGGAGAGTGCTCGTGCTCTTGCCAGGTTTGGGATATGTGTTGTCGAGAGTGAGTTTCTGCGTATGAACTGGTAGCTGCTGGTGTAAATGTGACACCGATGACCAATTTTTGAAAGAAAAACAGCACTATTGAACATTTTTTGTGCTATTTAACTCGCATTTTAATATATTTTTAATTCATTTTAAAACTCAAATGAGGAAGACTAATGCTTTGACACTATAAAAGGAAAAAGACATCCCTCGTATGGCGCCATGGCGAGACTGGCGCGTGTTCCCCTCACCTGCTGGCTGCTCTTCTTTCCGACGGGAAACATTGCCCATCCTAGAGGGGCAGGAGAGCATCTCTGGGAAGCTGTAACTCCGCATGCTTCTCTACCCCTTGGCAGGAAAGATGTTAACTGTACCTAAATAAAGCTTCCCAGCCTTGTCTTCCTGGGAGGTGGTCCTGAGTAGCACTTAGCCCAGTTTCCCAGGAAGCAACAGCTTGGGCATGGAATTCCCACCGTGTGGAAGCTTTCTCACCTGTGGATTCTTCTATGGGCAGCAGACCAGGAGCCGATGCAGTCGCAGGACAGGTGGCGGGGCCAACCCGAAGGGAGGACGGTGTCTCCCGTCTGTCTCCCTCGGCCTTCTCTACTGCTACCTCGTGGCTCCTCCACAAACCCTCAGGCTCCCACACAGCTCTCCTCCCCATATCCCACATGCCAGTCTCTCTCTCTCTCTCTTCCTTCCTTCCTTTCGCTTTCTTTCTCTCTTTCTTCCTTACTTTCTTTCTTTTTCTCTTTCTTTCTCTCTTTCTTTCCTTCTTTCTTTCTTCCTTCCTTCCCCTTCCTTTCTTTTTTCTTTCTTTCTTCTTTCTTTCTTTCTTTCTTTCTTTCTTTTTTCTTTCTTCCTCCCTTCCTCCTTCCTTCCCTCCTCCATCTCTTTCTTTCTTTCTTTCTTTCTTTCTTTCTTTCTTTCTTTCTTTCTTTCTTTCTTCCATTCCTCCATCTCTTCCTCCTTCCTTTCCTCCCTCCCTTTCTTTCCTTCCCTCCTTCTTTCCTTCCTCCTTCTTTCTTTTTCTATCTTTCTCTCTCTTTCTTTCTTTCTTTTTCTTTTTCTTTTCCCACACCCAAGATGGAGTCTCACTCTGTCATCCAGGCTGGAGTGCAATGGCGTGATCTCCGTTCACTGCAACCTCTGCCTCTCAGGTTCAAGTGATTCTCCTGCCTCAGCCTCTTGAGTAGCTGAGATTACAGGCATGCACCACCACACCTGGCTAGTTTTGGTTTTTTCAGTAGAGATAGGGTTTCATCATGTTGGCCAAGTTGGTCTCGAACTCCTGACCTCAAATGATCTGCCTGCCTTGGCCTCCCAAATTCCTGGGATCACAGATGTGAGGCACCACACCCGGCCCAACCTTTCTTTTGTATTCCAATTGTTATGCTTTATTTTATCCTTTACTTTTTCCTTTCAATGTTTGAGAACAAATTATGATTAGAAAAGATATGAGTAACTAACCTAAAACCCAAATAAGGCTAGGTGTCCACTATATAATCTTTTTAGAAAAAAAGGTTAGCCAATGTCAGGAGAAAGGCCATAACAGCTTTCATGGGTTATGCATCTAGTTTGTGCCAGATGTTTTCTGAGAAGCTGCTGATAAATCCCTTTCAAGTCTCACAGGCAGGATATGGAGCCTGGGACTCAGAGAAGTCAATTAACTTTAACAAGAGCACACAGCTACTTAGTAATGTGGTGGGATGCTCTCAGGCTTTGTGCAGCTCCAGAGCAAACTTGTGCAGTTTTTGTCATATTTGCTATGCTGCTGTGGAATTTCTACTGATTTTTAAATTCTTAAAGAACAGGGTTCTTTCTCACCTTTTCTGTTTATACTCTTCTATGTGTACATAAGCAGGTCATGTTTTATTGGGAATTTTCCAAAATTTTTACCTTGTCCAATAAAAATAAATCTCTAAAGGTGTGTGCTATTGCTTTAAACTGGAATTGAAAAGGGTAAAAATAAAAGAAGACATCAAATTATGATGCTTGCACATGTTTTCTCCTCCCAAGCCAGAGGCAGCCAGGCAGGCCATCTCTGATGATGGCAGAATGGCTAAGAAAAGGTGCAGCCTGAAGGGTGTCCTCACAGGCCAGTAGGACAGACGCTTGCTCAGGCTGTAATTCTATGAGAATCATTTCCTCTCCCTGCGATACACTGGAACCTGCACAACATGCAAAGAAGCAAGAATGTCCTCAGCCCTCGAAAGCTGGCCATGACATGCACCGTAGCCCACAATACGCATTCACAGCACATGATGCAGGTGCAGAATGCCCTAACGGCACCAGTGAGGGAAGAAGCCAGCACAGAGCTGGGGCGGCCCTGCAGGGGATGACACTCCACTCTGGGAGGAGTCACTATCAGGAAGGGCTCAGACTTATGGTTTTTGGGCCCCATCTGGAAATGAAACTTGCAGTGCGAGATTCTGTGAAGGTGTGTTGCTCTTCAGGAAACCCCTGTTAGCAAGGAGATGACAGAAAACACAGTGCTCAAGTACAGGGTTGTTTTCCAGTTGGCACACAAAGTCATGACAACCTGCTTTTCTTCAACTGACAAGCATTTCTTTACTGATTTATGGTGAATCAAAATTCCAGTGCCATTTACGCTTTAAAGACAGTTGATGGTTTTTTCTCTTTTCCTAAGGGAGCTACAATGTTTAAAAAAGTGATGATTAGTACCATGATATTAGAGACTATCACCACTAAGTAATAGAGTCTCTTACAATTTTAGAAATGTACACTCTGCAAATCCAGGCTCATAAGCTTACTCTTGTTTTAGGAGGACATTGTTTAAACAGGCTTCAAGCATTTAAGTTAAAAGGATATGACTTATAGAGACATCTCTGAAGCATTTGTAGTTTGTTCAGTTCCGGGGAGTCTTTGTGAATACACACGGAGGGATGAGGATGATTGTGCAGGCACAGAACCAATATTGGCCCTGGTGACCCCAGAGAGGAGGAGCCGGTACTCTGCTCCAGCCCTTAGTGCACCAAATCCACACAAATTTCCCAAATTTGCCATGTGCTGTCCAACATCAGGCAAGGTATTCCACTTCTGAACCTCAACTACCTGCACAAGGCCAGTTTTCTGGACCAAAGATGGAGCAAGAGCGTGTGCCCAGACACAGAGTGCAGAGCCCACCAAGAAGGAAGAAGAGCATGTGCACAGGCACACGTGCACACACACACACACACACACAGGCATAAAGGTCATGCAGATGGAGGGGGATCATGTGCACACACACAGAGCACAAAGGCCCTGAAGATGGAGGGGATCTTGTGCACACACACAGAGTGCAAAGCTCAGCAAGAAGAAGGAAGTGCATGTGCACCCACTTGGAGCCCACCAAGGTGGATGGAGCGTATGTGCACCCCACAGAGCTGTACAGCCCACCAAGGATGCCTCCAGCACTCACAAACCATGACGCCTCCTGCATTCTTCTGAATGCAAAAGAGAAATGTTCTCAGCAAAGACAGCTGTAAGAAGGGCTCCTCCCCACATGAAGCAGGGCCTGACGTGGTGCAGGGAGTGGGGCCTGGTCCTAACAGGGGTGGTCCTCCCAGCAGCTGTGCCATTTTCTTTCCATCCAGGAAATGGGAGAAGGGAACTATTACATGGAAGTTCTGAGCACATGTGTGGCCTGGGGTTGGATGGCCAGTGGCCTTCGCCATCAGTCATTGTGAGCTCTGGAGCCTCCTTCCAACAGGGCTTGGCAAGCAAGAGTCAGGATCCCACCCAAGTCTGCGTATCATCCTGAAGGCCTTGGGAGAGTCGGCTGTTTAGGGGTTGGATTGCTCAACCACAACTCAATTGGTCTGATGCTTACAGGCTTCTTCTATTTCCCGTGAGAAAACTAAGTCACCAGCCCCTTTAAAACACACAGATACTGCACAGTTCATTTCCAAACACACCGGTGAGTAGTGTCTATACATAGTTAATTTGCAACACGCACATTTATTTCTAAGTCTTTAATTGCTGGAGAGAAGAGATCTGTGAGCATTACTAAGTTCTTTAGCTGCAAAGGCTCAACAGCCCACGATGGGAATTTCTAAGGTGTCATTCATAAGTAAGAGATAACAGCAGGCCACTTCCACAGTGTTCTTGAGGGAGCTTGTGAATTGCTGGAGCAAGGACCTTTCATGCCCAAGGTCATGGCTGCAGCTCACAGGAGGCAGGGCTGGGACAGAGCCCCCGGGAGCCTCTCTTCTGCATGTGGTTTGTGTATCTATCTATATATTTATTGTCAATGCTAATGTGATATATTTGGAATATTTAAATTTTGGAAATTAGTACTTTCTGACAAAAATGAATAAAGTGAGTAAATGTTGAATTAGTTTGGATATGGCGGCAAAGTCCCAATAGAATAAGAACCCCTTCTTGAGGGTGTTAGCAGACTCCCGGATTTCACGCACAGATGAGGTACAGATTGAATCCCCTTAGATTCCAATATTGTTTCTAGTGTTTGCCAGAACGTTCTGGAGGTGGCTCTCACTGTTCTGCATTGGAGTTGTAAGAAAAGCTTTTGAGATTTGGGGACTAAGAAGGAGACGAAGAGCCAGGCTTGTTTTTGGAGCCGCGGTGCCAGCTGACACAGAGCTGGGCTCCAGGGGAGCCTTCAACCCCTCCCTGTGCTCCCCCCTGGAGGGTCACATACCCTGATATGGAAGAAAGTGAACAAATACTCAATAAGCTGGCACTTTTGATAAAATGCTTAATAAAGACTGAATAAAATTGCTAAATATTCAGTAAGTTACTATCCTAATACTGGAACATGCTGAGAGTCCTTTTTCCTTTACATCAAATTCCTTTTCCTTGGGGTCTGAGCATCTTACATAGAACATATCAACATAAATGCAGGGCTGCCAGGTTGTAAAGCAGAAGCTTGAATGGCATCATCAGGGTTTTCTAGACAACTCTTCAGGTAAACCTGCCCCAAACAGAGCCATCCATTCCCCTTGCCATGGAGGCGCCTTGAGACTCTTCCTCCCTGAAGGCCCATGGCAACTGCTAGAGACGCATTCTGCAGGCATGTTCTGGCCCAGGTGCGAGCTGAGTGTCAGATTCTCCCAGCCATTGAGTCTGCAGCAGCTCTGGGCCATAGTCAGCACTACGGTCTCGTTTTGGGGATGAGAGAAATGAGGCTTGGACGGTTGAAGAAACCTGAGTAAAAGTACAAAGCTAAATGTTGAAGCCAGGATCCATGCCTCCTCATGCCTGGAGTCTTCCTTCTGAGCTCTATTGCAGGTACAACAGTCTATGGGAATATTGGAATTAAGGAGACCCTGTTACAGTAAAGGCACACACTTCCATGTGTGTGAAGACATAAAGACCACAGGTTGAGTTTGAAGCCAAAAACAACTGGGGAGAAATAGTGAAGCTGGTGACTTCATGCCATGGAGATAAGAACTAGCCACGAGGTCAAACTTTTAAAAACTTCACTTGGTTGATTAGCGGTGGAAGTGCAGTTTCACAGTCTGATTTTCTTCTCAAGGTTCAATAAAAGGCAGAAAGGAAAATTAAGAAGATAAACATGGGTGCATAAATCCCAAAAGTGCAGAGGTTGCAGAGAAGAAAAGAAAAATGAAAAAAGTCCAACGTGTTTGTGCACTCACAAAATAATTGTCTTCTTTTAGAGCTTTGTGTTTGTTTATTTATTATTTATTTTAATTGACACACTCTCCGATCACTTTTAAACCGTGAGAAGCTATCTTCGTACTGCTACAGCCATAACCAGCTGCCAACTCAACCATGCTCGTCCTGATGGAATAAGAACGTTCCCTAGTCCACCTTTTATTCTTACTAAATATAAATTGATTTATCCTTACAGAAAAAGAAAAATATAGTATCGTCTAGCTCTATTGAATACATTAACTAGTTAGCAACTACTTTATAAGAGTTACGTAGTGATGACAGAGAGACAAACTCACATTTCAGTCACCGTGACAAGGAAAACCGCTTCTACTTAGATATGTGGCTAGTTTGTCAACATCTTGCCACACATGCTCACATATTTGGAAGTATTCAGATATTTAGCTCCATAGACAAATCCTGTGGATGCCCAGATAAAACTGAAGTCAGTGATTAAATAATTTGAGGGATTAAAGCAAATCTGTAATTGACAGGTTAACAAAAATGACCTTTGATTTTTTAAATTATATTTTTATACATTATTACCTATCTTCTATATTTTTGGCACATTAATCCTCCTAAAACTCTCCCCATCATGGTATTCCTTCTTCTAAACCTCCAGCTCTTTACCCCAACCCCACTGATGGAAGAAAACCTCTTAAAGAAACTGTTAAGCCTTTTGCTTCCTTGACCTGGAATCACAGGCACTAGCCACGTTTGTGTTCTGCCAGGCTGCGGTGCGTGGTGGTGGCGTTTGCGTCTGCTCACCCCTCTGTCACTTAACAAATTCATGTTACCAACCTCCCTCCATGACATTTTTCGACATTTGTCTAATCAAGCATCCATGTGCAAGAATAAATGTCTTCTTATATCTTGAATATTAAAAAAGTATTTCCCAGGGCAAATAAGCAATTCACGACATATCACTGTTATTTACATGTGTGATTATTTTTGCTTACAGGTACAGTAAAATACTTTACATAAGTGTACTAACTAATTGTAAGTCTTCTTTGTAAATTGAATATTCATAATCTTTGTTAGTTTCTAGATTGGCATGCTTTCCTTTTGATTGTATGAGAATTTATGTATTAAGATTTTCAGACAATAATATATTCTAATTTGTCAAATGCCTTTTAATTCTTACAATATTTTTGATAATTTTTACGTTTTTATAACGTTAAACCTCAATATTTCTTTTTATAATTTTTTTTAAACTTTACTATTTAGGATGTCTTCACCCAACCCCAAGGTTTAGGGTTCCAGTTTTGATGTTAAACGCAAATCTGTGTATGCTGTGGTGTTGAAAAGCATAGGGCACAATTTGTGTTGCTTTGTTCGCTATCTCATGGCTCATTGCGTTCTCTGCGCCATTCATCAGCTCTTTTCTCCATTCCTTAGACACTGGCCTTCTAATGGAGAGGGATCTGAATGCATCACTCACGGGACTTTTTAACGGAAACTGCTGTTCTTCAAATCCTCTCCTTTTAGAGAACAGTTAGATTTAAGGAAGGTCAGCAAATTCCTGGGCTGTGGAGTGTTGGTCATATCAAGCCCGGCCCTTGGGATCAGGCCAGGAGAAACGCGGTGGCTCATCGCCTCACTGAAACGTGGACGTCCCTGTCACCCGCTTTGAGGTTTCAACCTACAGACACGGCCCGTGCAGGACGGGCTGTTAATGAAAGCTTCCCTGGTGAGTAAGAAAACGTCAATTAGCCTTTCCAGATCATCCTCAGGGAGCACAATTTTAAGTTCTAGCATCTGTTTTCCTTTTTTTTTCTTCAGACATAGTGAGTCTTGCTTTGTTGCCCAGGCTGGAGTGAAGTGGTGAGATCTCAGCTCACTGCAGCCTCCACCTCCCAGGTTCAAGTGAATCTCCTGCCTCAGCCTCCCACGTAGCTGGTAGTACAGACGTGCACCACCACATCCAGCTAATTTTTGTATTTTTAGTAGAATCAGGGTTTCCCCATGTTGGCCAGACTGGTCTCAAACTCCTGGGATCGAGTGATTCTCCCGCCTCCGCCTCCTGGGATTGCAGGCGTGAGCCACCACACCTGACCCCAGCACCATTTTTCAAAGTGTCCCAGGAGTCATCAGAGAAGGTTTGTGTTGGAAAGTGAGACTGAGAACTGACCAGCACAAGGTGCCAGGGCTCGGGTTTGAAGGTGGAGATGTTTTCACCGTCTTTGCCATTGAATGCCCCACACATCTTGGAACAGGACGGCTGGCTCTCTAAGAACAATTGTTCTGGTATTTGGTGATTTAACAAGGAAAAGAGAAGGTACATTTTATTTACCATCTGCTCGAAAACAAGATAATGGGACATATCCTTATGTCATGTTTTTATTCCAACCTTTTTTTATATTGTAACAAAGGTGCTTTTTTATATGTCTTTTAATGTCATGGAAAATGATATGATTTTCTTGATAATATTGTTAAACAACTTGCATAAGAGATTATGTTTTCTTTCAAGTAATATGTTTCAAATAAATGGTGTTTCTTTTTTTTTTTTTTGCTTAAAAGTGAGCTTCTGAGATTAATTTAAAAATTAATTTTTTTCACTGTAACTAGACAAAAAATTGTGACAAGTCCATGGTGTGCTTCAAAGTTGATTGTACGAAAACTTGTGTTAGCAAGGCATACTGATGATAAAATAAGCTAGCATTGACATAGACATATTTTTATGTCTTATGTTACATCACTGCTATTAAAATTATATACAAAGTTCATGTAATTCTCATGTGAAAATACACCTAAATTTTAAATTAACTTTTTTATATAAATTTTTATATAAAAAAATTTAGGTGTAAAAATACGCCTAAATTTTAAATTAACTTTTTTATATAACTTTTTTATTATATATATATATGATCCCTGGCTGGGTGCAGTGGCTCATGCCTGTAATCCCAGCACTTTGGGAGACCAAGTTGGGCAGATCACTTGAGGTCAGGAGTTTGAAACCAGGCCGACACGGTAAAACACTGACTCTACTAAAAATACAAAAAAGTTAGCTGGGTGTGGTGGTGGGTGCCTGTAGTCCCAGCTACTCAGGAGGCTAAGGCAGGAAAATTGCTTGAACCGGGAGACAGAGGTTGCAGGAGCTGAGATCATGCTACCGCACTCCAGCCTGGGCAACAGAGTGAGACTTCATCTCAAAACAAAACCAAAAAAAAGTAATCCTCGATCTCCTTTAAGTATATATCTTGACAATAACTATAAAATCATTTAAAATATATAAACAAGTTTGATGTTTTATTTGTCATACAATAGTTTTCCAAATCATTATACTTTGAAATTAAAGTTATTTCAGGCTGGGAGCAGTGGCTTATACTTGTAATCCCAGCACTTAGGGAGGCCTAGGCAGGTGGATCACCTGAGGTCAGGAGTTCGAGATCAGCCTAGCCAAAATGGCAAAACCCTGTCTCTACTAAAAATACTAAATTTAGCTCGGTGTAGTGGCTCATGCCTGTAATCCCAGCTCCTCAGGAGGCTGAGGCAGGAGAATCACTTGAACCTGGGAAGCAGAGGTTGCAGTGAGCCGAGATTACACCACTGCACTCCAGCCTGGGAGACAAGAGCAAAACTCCATCCCAAAACAAAACAAAAAACAAAAAACAAAAACAAAAACAAAGTTATTTGAAGCTCTTATCTGAGAAATATTTGTGATGCAGATTTGTGACGAAGCTATTCAATGAAATGTCTACATTGTGAAGTCTGTTTTTTTTTTTTCTCAGTTTCTCTTCCTTACAAAAATACTAGAGAATTTAGGCTGGGTACAGTGCCTCACACCCATCCCAGCACTTTGGGAGGCCAAGGTGGGCTGATCACTTGAGCTCAGGAGTTCTAGACCAGCCTGGTATACATGACAGAACTCTGTCTCTAAGAATAATACAAAACTTAGGCAAGCAGGGTGGTGCATGCCTGTGGTCCCAAATACTCGGGAGGCTGAGTTGGGAGGATCACCTGAGCCTGGGATGCTGGGGTTGCAGTGAGCTGAGATAGTTGAGATTGTGCCACTGCATTCCAGCCTTGGTGACAAAGTGAGACTCTGTCCCAGTGGTCCCAATTTAAAAAAAAAAAAAAGAAGAAGAAGAAAGAGATAGATACAGCAAGAGACAAAATTTAAATGACATGATTGAAAACGATCACAGTTATAAGGTGGGCTCTCCCAGAGGCTGTGCTTCTCTGGCTCCCTGTCCTCCTCTCCTGCCTTGTGGTAAGTGCTCTAACTCTCTCGCCCAGAGAGTCGCTCCCACAAGGCCCACCAGCCAGCACCCCCTCCTCGGCCCCTGCGCGTTTCCCTGGTGGGGCCCAGGGCTGGGGTCAAACATTACCAAGGCTTACACCTCCCCCAAATGCAGATGACTCTCCTTGAGGCAGCTCCCAGGTACCCAGCAGGCAAGGAACCCCAACGCAACAGAGTCACACCCTGCTCACCCGCTCATTCTTTGACCTCTTTTCATAGCTGCCCCCCATCCACCACCTCCTTTCTAGGGAGAAGGTTAAGACTTAAACCTCAAGTCAGTGTTTGGCAGAGGGTTTCAGCTCTCCCCAGAGTGGCGCCCTGTTCCAGGCTCTGAGACAGAGCTCAGACTTTCAGAGAGGCAGTGGTGGGGAGGGAGAAAAAAGTCCCCACAGGCTTGAGCCCCCTCAAGCCACCCCCAAAGCCCGTGCCCTGTACCTCCCTGACCCCCAGCCTCTCTTCCAAGTGCTCCTCCTCGGACACAGGAACTGCTGTGAGGTTTCCAAGGTTCTCCCCTCAGGATGCCCTGGTGGCCACTCTGTTCCCTCCTGCCCAAGCCCAGGGATGGCTCTTTCCAGGCACTGTGTGTACAGAAAGGGTGACAGTGAGCCCTGCCTCCCTAGCCACTTCAGGAGCTCCTGTATAACCTGCAGGATGAGTTTAGGCTTTTAGAAACAAATTACCCATCCACAGATTTCCCCGGAGGTGAAGAAGCAGGAGGATACTCTCCACCTGTACTGCAACCGGTAAATGAAACACACAGTAATAAAAAATATGGTCATATTGCAAAATAGCATCCACCCATTAACGCGTGGACTTTCTCTCATTAGGGAAATATACAAAAGCAAATGGAGCTGGGTCTATTTGCAGAACTCCTGCTTCCATGGGAAGGGCCTCTCTCTAGAGAAGAATGTTTAGAAAGCGTGCATTTCTAAAGTGTCTGTCTACATGCTTCCATTACGTGTGGAGCAGCAAGTCTGTGTTGGTATTTCCCATTTCCATTTTCTGGGTCCTCCCGTATATTCAATCAGCAACTGAAAGGGCTTCCCCAACAGACAACGAAAGCCATATAACAAGAAGCTCATGCACCTCAAGTGGGGGGCATTAGTACATATGTCTTAGACAACTGCTCTGAGAGCTAACCAGCACCCCTTAAAAGAAGCGAAATTCATGAGCTTGGGAAGCAGGTGGCAGAGCCTGTGGAAGTGAAGACATGTGATGTGGGAAGGTCTATTTGTGTCTGAGAAGACAGCATTTTTCTGCAGAGCCCCAGGTACAATGGTGTTCTCACTGACTGTGAGAGCTCCAGGAGTCTGAGATGGGGAAATGATACTATCCTTGATGGTTGAGTCCATAAGAATATTATTGCTTTGGAAATGCTTCGAGGATATGCACCATCTTGTGTCATCAAAAACAGCAAGGATAGCCAATTGCAGAGCAACACAGTTCCTATAACTCACCAGCAAGAAGGTGCAGGGCATCCTGGTGAGGGTGCAGAAATGCGTCCCCCAGCCTGGCGTCTGGGCTCATTTCTCACAGCCGAGGAAGGAGACTCAGGCATCCAGCAAGGTTTGCATTGCAAATGCTCTGGAATTGTTTCTTCTTCTTCCTCAAACTCCCTTGCTCCAGAGGGGTTTTTCCTTCCGTATTTGCTCATTCTGATGTTTCCCTTTGCATAAAAAGCAGCCCCATAATCCTATGGATCAAACAACGTCGGGTTTATTGACTGACTTCCTGGTGTCAGAGGTGAGAACGCACCGCCAGACACGGGGGATACTAAGAAATAAAAAAGGTTACAAATATGAAAGCCTGGATAAAATGCCAGCACCGAGAGACCTTCAGCGCTGAAATAATCAGCTGCAGTAGATTTGATGTGCCGCTTTGGCAGCCAGTCCAATAATCTGAATAAGAAAACAAATTATCTTCAGCTCTGTGGATCAGATCCGAGGAGCCGCAGCACCGCCAGCCTGCAGGGCCACAGAGGGAGGGTTGAGGTTGTGGGCACTCCGTAGGGTCATCTCCAGGGGAAGATCTCGGGGTGGAGGGGTTAAGAGGCTTGCTCAAGTTCATGGCAGAGTGCAGTGTGAACACAGATTGAATTAAAGGGCGCTGTGAAGCCCTGTGAAAATGCTGGCTTATCTCAATGGCTTTTCCCAGGCCGAGGCTGCACAGCAGAAATACAGTGCAGGATTGAACAGTTTTGGCAGAATAAACATGAACGCCTGTCTTTGCCTATCATGCTGATCTTGCAATCAATATGATGAGAGCCACTGGTTTGCTTCTGGGAATCTCCATTCCTTTTTATTATAGACCATACATGCATAGCTAAGGTGGGGGTGTCACAGGCACAGGACTGCGTCCATATCCTTGGTCGTACTGATGGAAACGGAGGATTTGCTTCCCATTTTCCGTTTCTGACTGGCTCTAGAATCTTTCAAAGACTTCAAGGCCTGTGTACAGAGGACAAAGTAATGCCTACAATATGCATGTGCATGGGCATGGCTGCCGGTGTTGTATGTAGATGTCTCTGTGTGCTTTTGTGTATGTGTGCCTGTGCGTGTGTGTGTGCATGTGTGTGTGTGTGTGTGTGAAGGTTGGCTGTGAGGAAACGAGCAGTATCCGCGCTTTGCCACTCATTCACGTGCTCGGGACCGCTATCAGCATCTACTACTACTAAGTTCAGCAGCCACTGCTAGCAAATCAAGGGAAAGTGCTTGCTTTGGCGTAAGAGTCTTTCTGGCTCTTTGGCACCGTGGACCCCTCATAGTGCCACACCCTTTCCTGGGGGGAGGGCCTGGACCACCTCTGACTATCTGGGGGTGTCATACACGAAGAGCCACAAGGAGGGTCTCCCTAAAGATTTCTTAGGAGACAGTGCCACTCCTTCCTGGACCCACCATGCTTATAATTTACATTTCTAATAAAATATTTTCTGCTGACCCACATGTGTTCCAAACACAGAATTCAAACCCCCCGTTGCCCAGGGCCTACTCATCAGACACTCCACAAAAACTGGTCAATACATTACCTGGAAATGGCTCCTGTCATCCATGAAGAGCTGGAGGGTCAGGACTTTTCTATTCCCACGACCTCGACAAGGTCTGGGGTAGAACCTAGCACATCACAGTCACGCTATGCATGCTGGAGAAGAGGTCACCAAACAGCCCTTCCTTCTCTCCCTCCTTCTTTCCTCCCCTCCTCTATTCTTTCTTCTCTTCCTCCTCTTCTTCCTTCCCTCCCTTCTTCTCTCTTTCTTCACTCTCTTTCCTGATGGACTCATATGTAATGCTTCCTTCCTTCCTTCCTTTCTTCCTTCCTTCCTTCCTTGCTTCCTTCCTTCCTTCCTTTCTTCCTTCCTTCCTTCCTTCCTTCCTTCCTTCCTTCCTTCCTTCCCTCTTTCTACTTACTTGGTCCCTTCCTTCCTTTTTCACTTTCTCCTTTTTCCTTCATCTGCCTTTCTTCCTTCTTCTTTTCCTCCTTCTTCTTTCCTCCCTCCATCCTCCCTTCTCCCTCTTCATTCTTTCTTTCTCCCTTCTTCTTTCTTTCCTTCTCTCCTTCCTTCAGCAACTCTGAAGAATTTGCAAAGTAACCACTCATTTCAGAGCTCATTCTGGATCATCAACAGGTTTCATCCAACCTACTAAGTGATTTCTTTCAACATGCTGAAATTACTTATCAAGAATGATTTAGGTGAGATATTCTATATATGAAACCTACATGCCTACCTGCTTTTATCAAAGGGCCAAATCTGGTTTCACTGGGTCTGTTATCTGCTGGTTTCTGTCTACCAGATACAGGTGGAAGCCTCTTTCAGATGTGGCCAGAGCACTGTATGTGGCCACAGTCCTGCCAAATGCCAATCCCAACAGAGGACTCACACACCATGGAGGTCAGCACCTACCATCACTGTGCCAGCCATGAGGGACAGGAGTCCAGACATTCCTGCTGCTGCATCTTGGGTTACAGTTTTACTAATTATCTGAGTCCAATGAGACAGAATAAATTCACACCCAACAAGCTTCATGATGCAGGTTTACTACTTACAGACAAGCAGAGAGAAACCAAAGAAACCTTGGATGTGTCATGAGCTGGTCCCCCAAGCCTCGAGAAAGCTGTCCAGGGCAGATAGAGTCCCGACTGTGTGTGCCCCATTTGTACCACAGCTGAGGGACTATGGAAGGCAGCCCCCCTGGTTGTATACATCAGAGGTGACAGGACTCACTGAGCAATACTTCGAAGGACATCCTGCTGCCAGGGGAGTGAGGAGCAAAGCTTGGCTCTCCAGGGCAGTTTCTCCCTAGCTTGAGGTGCTTCATTCCGAACTGGGAGGGACAGGGAGGAGTTCCAGCTGCTTCAGACACTTCCTCCCTGTCTCAGGGTGCTGCATTCTCATGCTTTGGTTATTCCGACAGCTGCACACAGAAAGTAGGGGAGAGAACCCAGCCCTCAATGTCACCTGGAGAACTGTCTGCAAATCCCACCAGCCTCATTGTCCTTCAGACTCTCCTGACCTCTGCATCTACCTAGGTTGGCCTCTGTAAGCTGATGAATGACAGTGACTGTTGTTAATGAAACTTTCTATCTGCAGGACCTAGTGCAGGGTCTGCCACAAAGAGGAGGGCCGATTGATACTTTATGGATGAATGGATGGATTAATAAATAAATGCACTAGTGTTAAATTTCCTGCTATGTCCCAAAAATTGTTAAGAACATTAATGTAAAAAAAGCTGAAATTAGAAATGCTGTCCTATTAATACACTTCAGTCAAATGCTGCTGAAAATAGTAATTTTGGTTAAAATTTGCATAACATATGGTGTAGTCTATTATTTACAAAGAATTCAATATGAAGGTAATTAAAAGAAGTTTGTAGTAAGTAAAGATTCAAAATCAGCAACTTGTTCCTCTGCTTCTCTGGCCTTCTAACATCCCTTTTGGTGAATGTCCACATTTTAAGGCTTAGCATGCATTATGCAATTTAGGATTAATACAAACACACTAAGATTAACATCTTGTTCATCATGAAAATGCAGAGATTTGCATGAACGATGAAACTCAAAGTAGCAATGTTACAAATTCAAGGCTCTGCCCCATCTTCCTGACAACTGGGCCCTTGTGACTGATGATATCACAGAGGACAGCTGTGCTTGCCTTGCAGGTCTGCTTGTCCACATCCGTGGCTCCTGAAATTGACTAGAGCCTGGCACTTCCATTCAATCTGTGCATTTCCCTGCATCCCAGACTTGAAGTTTTCATGGCACATTTGTCAGGATAGTGTTTCTATCCTGGAGTGTGTGGAAATGAGACCAGTAATTACTGGAAAACCCTGAGCCACTGCATTTAGAGAATATTTAGTGGGTCACTGCCACCAGGTGGAACTGGGGATGAGGATGGGCTCAGAAGACAGGGCAATCCCAGGCCCGGCCCTTAGGCTAGAGCAGGGCTGTGTTTGCTTATCTTTTAGCCACAAGTTAGAGCCCATGGTGGACTCATAATACTCAATAAATGCTGATTTGACAAATTTATAATGAATGTTTTCTTGCAAGCCAAGGTGACTATTGACCACCAAAGGACCACCGAAGGACAAATAAATCTGTGTGCTAGAGTTCAAGGTGCCACAGATCTCTAGATCATGGGGGAAATGCCACCAGTCTCTTTGCTAAAGGACAGCAAGAGTGATGTTTGCTCCAGTTCCCAATGAGTTCCTCATCTCCATCTGAGGCCAGCTCAGCCTGGACTTCATTGTCTATATCACTATCAGCATTTTGGTCAAAGCCATTGAACAAGTCTCTCTGAATTTCCAAATGTTTCCCACATCTTCCTATCTTCTTCTGAGCCCTCCAAACTGTTCCAACTTCTGCCTGCTACCCAGGTCCGAAGTCACTTCAACGTTTTCAGGTCGTCTGTATAGCAGTACCTTACTGCCTTAGTACCAATTTTCTTTCTTACTCCATTTTCACACTGCTATAAAGAACTCTCTGTGACTGGGTAATTTATAAACAAAAGAGGTTTAATTGACTCACAGTTCCACATATTCTTATTTACCCACATGGTTGGGAGGCCTCAGGAAACTTACAGTTGTCACAGAAGGTGAAGGGAAAACAGGCACCATCTTCACAAGGCAACAGGAGAGAGAGAAAGAGAAGGAGAAGGGGAAAGTGTCACTTTTTAATCATCAGATCTCATGAGAACTCATCTGCTATCATAAGAACAGCATGGGAGAAACTGCCCCCATGATCTAATCACCTCCCACCAGGTCTCTCCCTCAATACATGGGGATTATAATTTGAGATGAGATTTGGGTGGGGACACAGAGCCAAATCATACCAGGGAATGGCCACACCCATCAGCTGCTGTGGTTCACCTCAACCAGAAAGTGGTCCCTTGATAAGAAGTCCATCTCAACCCTGGGTCCGGTGCACACACATGGGTGGTAACAGGGGCCATGTCCAGGGGATGTTTGAGTCCAGAAGAATGTGAGAGACCGAGGTTCTTGGCACCCCTGAGATGTCTGACACAGCAGCTAAAACTCACTCTGAAGTCCCAGCTTATGTGGTTGCAGCCTGCAGGGATCTCCCAGTCCAGTGGGTATTGCTTGGAAAGGAAGCTGATGGCCCTGCCCAGGGAAGTAGTTTTGTGTACTGTTCTCCACAAGCCAGACACAACTGCCTGTGAGACACCACCAAGAGCCGGCATTCCTGACACAGAGGATCTGCCATCTGGGAGGTGTCTCTGCAGCTCTTCCCTTCTCGCACTCTTCTTTCTGTCATACAGCATGGCCAAAAGACAAGGGCCAAGAAAAATGTTTTTATTTTATAGCATTTTTAACATCAATAGGGCACTTCAGCTGTCAAACACATCACACTGACATATACTATTCACATTGATACTAAAGCATTACAGCCAATTAAATGCAAGAGAACACAGGGTCCTCTGTACTCCCTCGGGGACGGTTTCCTGTTGTCGCTCTGTGCAGACTCAGCCAGGAGCAATTCGGTCTCCCACTTTAGCTTTGATATTATTACATGAGGGGCAAGAAGGACATTTTAGCTTACTCTGACCCGCCATTTACACCAATTAGTCAGGCACAGAAGGAAAGCCAAGAAGCAGAAGTTAGAGAAAACTTTGATGGTGCTTATACAGTGTCAGGCGCTGTTTCCAGCACTTGACATACATTTTCTTATTTATCCTCACGGCAGTCCCGGGGGGGTGATTCTGTTGAGGGTGGGCTTTTGTTGTCTCTTTTAGACTACAAAAGCAATACAGGCTTTTAGTTAAAAGTAGAATTATGGAGTTTTTGTATGTGCATTGGTATTCCCAGAAAAACAAATATATATAGCCATATATATTACGTTTTAGACTAGAAGTTATGAAGGAGCTTAAACTATAATGTGTTTAATAACATGAATGAAAATAGCAGCTTGACTTATGCTTGCTTTGCTGTTAAATAGGAAAGAAATGTGGCAATGGAACAACTTCTTTTGAAAGAAAATGGCAATGATGTTTTCACATGGTGCCTGAGAGACCAGGTCTCCCTGTTGTTCTTCTCTTTCGATTTTCTGATATTGAGCCTTTTGTTGTCCTGAGGGACAAGTCTGAGTGGAGGGCAGGCTCTCTCAGTTCTGGGCACATCTGTGGCTGCTGATGGATCAGGCGATTGCTGCCTTGCTGCTCTTTGATCCTCAGTTCTGACCTGTGGAGACTTCAAATGTTAGTGGTTGAGTTGTCAGATGATGGAGAACCAGCTCGAGGCATTCAAGAGGAGCTGAAGGGATCCTGAGATAAAGTGCTGAGTCTGGTGTGATACTTGTACAGAACAAAAAAAAAAAAAAATAGGAAACTGGACTTCAAATCTTTTCTTTCCTATTTAATTTAAGGGACATAGCTCTTTCTTCTAATAATACTTTTAAATTTTCCATGTTGAGTTTTTCTTATATATCTCAAAGGACTTTTTTTCATGTATCTTCATTCCCCATGTATCTTCTATTTCCCATAATAGAATACAGGAGGAATCCTTTTAAATGTATTCTGGGAAAGGTAGACTGGTTACATGCATTACAAAGGCAGCGTGTCATTCTGCAGATTAGAGCTGGGGATAAACCAACATTTTTCTGTATATTAATAACTGTCAAATTGAGTTGGTTGATCCAAGTGCATGATGGAATCACAAAGGACTTAAGAAATTCCATTAAAGTACTAGAGAAAGAGAATAAAGTAGAGAGATTTTTGGCCACACACAGTCATACACACACTTTAAAAATCACATAATACAATTTAACAGGCTGATGGTTGGCTTTCTGGTTGGAAGATGGGGCTTCATTTGCTTACACTGTGTTTTTGTTATTTACTGTTGCTTAATTTTTTAAATTATTTCAAAACTTAACATCATAAAACTACCACGTTGTTTTGCTCATGGGTTTGTAGGTAGGGAATGCAGGAAGGGCTCTGCTAGGCGGTTTGTCTCTGATCCAAATGACTTCACAGGAGTGGCTGTACCTGGGGCCACGCCTCCATCATGGCTCCTCCCACATGGTATTTCAGCCTCTATCATTCTTTCCCAACTGAAGTTCTTCCTCTGAACTACAAAACACGGAGTAGAGTTTCAATAGCCATTTCCTCATTGTCCTAATTATGATTAAAAATTGCTGTTATCTTATATGCATACAAACAAGATAATTAATTACCTCTCATGAATGCCTTAGGGCATTGAGATTTAATTATTTCACAGAACTCCAATTCTGAGTGGCTGTGTCAGAACATCTTCACATGTGGCTTGGGATTCCTAAAGCATGGGAACCTCAAGGTAGTCAAACTCCTCATGTGGCTTCTCACGGGTTCAAGTCACCAACGGGACAGCTACCAGTCCTTTCAGAGGTCAAGCCTCTCACGGGGCAGGCCTGGCATCGGCTCCGTGCCTCCAGTGCCACACTCTACTGGTGAGGACAGCAGGGAGCCAGCTCAGATTCACGAGAAGGTCATAAACCTACCTCTTTATGGTAACAGTGTCAAAGAAGCTACAGCCCTCTAGAAAAATAGCAGTGATTTCTAATGAGGTATTCATTTCATACTATCTAAGAGTGAGCTTGTTCACCAGAAAGTATTAAATGGTTTGTGATCTTCCTCCTCTTCCCCACCTCCTCTTCATCATCATGTTGAAGATAGTCTTGTGGGTGAGAGGCTGAGGAATATTTTATCGTTGTTTTCTAAGCCATGCTTTTGAATAATGTTAATGACAAAAAGGACAACAGAGGAGAAACATAAAAGTTGGTTTACCAGGTAACAATTAATAAACAATTTTTCTACTGGTCAGAGTATAGAGCCAGTTTTTAATATCTTCTAACTGAGCAAACACCATTATGTAAGAAACCTACTAAATATATGTCTGAATAATAGAAGAAGAAATACAGATGCCTTCCAGGGAGGACGTTTTATGAAAACTTCGATTAAGGTAGCCACACCTTCTATTGAATTTACTGCTAAGAAGAACACGTTCAAGGTGCTTAAAAATTGGCCCACTTTAACCCCTTCCTTACACAGCTCTCATTAACCTGGCTACAAATAAATAGGACTTTACAGACAGCATCTATGTCAAGTTATCTTTAAAGCAATTAAATTCCACCTCAGCCACTTGGTTATAAATCAGAGTGGCTTTCAGACATTCACCAAATAAACATGACAATGGAAAGGTCAAACAGACAAGGAGTTCAGCTTCACATAATATTTATTACAGTCCCTGGGGACATGCAGGAAAGGAAGTAAAGGGTCTCCCCTGAAACCTCCAGGTCAGGCAGGGTAACCTGAACATCTAATCTGTCTGGTAGCTGAAGGTGCTATTTGGCTGTGGTGGGAAGCTGAATCGCTCCAGGAAAACGAAGTCAGTACCCCGGTATGAAGGAGCATACTCAGTGCCCAGACCTTGATGTCTGACACCATTCTTCAAAAAACCAGGGTTCCTTGGACAAATGGTTGACTCTAGGCCTGCAGATATTCAAGAAGAGCCTGGAGCATCTTAAAGCACCAAAAAGTAAGGAAGTGCCCCCAAACAAAAGGGGGAGCACACATCTCTAGGACATGGGAGAACCTGAAAGCATCTCTCGTGGCCAAAGCTGAAGTGATTTGAACAGCAAAACCTATTACATAGCGTTGGATTGTAAAGCAAGGAATAGGCCTGGCATGGTGGCTCATGTCTATCATCCCAGCACTTTGGGAGGTCAAGGCGGGAGAATCACCTGAGGTCAGGAGTTAGAGACCACCCTGACCAACATGAAGAAACTCCATCTCTACTAAAAATACAAAAAAAAAAAAAAAACTTAGCCAGACGTGGTAACACATGCCTGTAATCCCAGCTACTCAGGAGGCTAAGGCAGAAGAATCGCTTCAACCCTGGAGATAGAGTTTGCGGTGAGCCAAGATTCCGCCATTGCACTCCAGCCTGGGCAACAAAAGCGAAACTCTGTCTCAAAAAAAAAGAAACAAGGAATAAAATAAATATCCATGCTCCACACCTATATGCCTGAATAATCAGATGTACAGAAGAGACAAGACTTCCATACAGAAGTATTGCAAATAATGTATGTTGATACTCGGCCAACAATGACATAGAGCGTAATTCCCTTTCAGCAGTGGGATGCACTTAGTTAGTACCTTGTTTCCAAAAACTACATCAGAGGAATGCACAAAAAGTAACTTTACAGTAGACAAACTTGGCACATGCAACTTCTGCCAGGTGATCAAAATGAACACCATGAATGCTGAGCCTCAGTCATAGCATGCACCCTCGCTATGATGGGACAAAGACGTCACTCCTTGTCTCTGCTTGTCCCCTCTGACATCTATATGCCCTGTCTCACCATAAGAAAATCACTATAAACACCCAAGTCGAGGGACGTTTTACTAAATACCTGAGCAGTTGTCCCTCAAAACTCTCAATGCCATTAAAACAAGGAAAGTCTGAGAAACTCTCGCAGACCAGAGTGACCTAGGGAGATAGGAGGAAGAAGTGTAATGTGGAGCCGTGGACTGGATCTTGGGTCAGAAAACGATACTAAATAAAAATGTAGTTTAGCACATAGTGATGTACCCATGTTGGTTCCTCAGTCACATCAACATACAGCCATAGAAGATATTAACAGTTTGGAAGGCAGGGTAGGGGTACACAGGAACTCACTATTCTGTTCTCAACTGCTCCACTAAGCCTATACCAACACCAAAAAGTCCATTAAAAGTTTACGGAGAAAATCTTCATTGCAGTCCTCAGACGTGTACTTCCCACAGGAGTTGAGTCCAAAGTGTGCATCTGGTGCTCAGCGAGCCTGCCTGGAAGTTACAGGACCATGATCCTCAGACACTGACAAAGCAAGGCATGGCGTGCCCGCTCTGGGTGCCGTTACCATGAAGATAAAGGCATCCAGCCCATGCCAGCCTCTGCCATGGAAGTCACTCCTTTAAGGATGTTTACCTCACAGGGGCTGCCAAGAGAATCCTTGACTTGTGTAATCCCAGGATATCAAACAAAGAGATGTTTCATGATGCTACTCTCATAAAAAGTGTAGGCAAATAGAGTGTGTAAGAGCTTGACAGAATTGCAGGTTGGGGAGAAGAGCATTCATGGGCAGGTGGCAGGAAACTTACCAGGGGGCATAAAATATTTGGTTCCAACTGGATTCATTGTTCATTAAAATATGGGGGTGGCTGTTACAGACCGGCGCTAAGTTTTACACTGTTTGTACTGTTTGTATAAAGCTCTCCTCAGACACGTAACCCGGCCCTGGGCATTTGCCAAGGTGAGTTCAAGGGAGCTTTTTATGAATAGAGCAGAATTTTACACCAAGAAACATTCTTTCCAGGTGAGCTGTATGAACAATCCCTTCTCTAAACGCATGAGGATTAATGAATCATTAAATACTCCCATGCCCTGGCTTTGTCTGGTCTCCCTGTCACGATCGGAGTTTAATGCCCAGGCCTGCACTGTGGCCCTGACATCCTGACCCCTCCCCACAGGGCTGTCACCAAGGGATTCCCATGGTGGATGCAAAGGAGAAGCAAGGGATGCCTTTCCCTCTCCTCCTGAAAGGTGAGGTGTGAGGGAAGCCTCTGGACATGCTGGGGTGGGTCAGAAGATAGACATGGCCAGCTCTGAGGAGGGACAGAAGGTGAAGTGAAGAAGGTTTGATGGAGCAGGGGGAAGGGCTGGGAGCACAGCCACCCTGAGCCACCTGCAGGCACTGCCCCCGACTGGCTGAGGACATGGGAGAGGTTGGGTGAATGGATGTAGGAAACCTGGGCAGGGCCTGGGGATGGGGGGCATGTGGACCTCCATGGACCAGGTGCTGAAGAGTTTGGAGGGGCCCAAGCTAACTCTGTAAACTGGAACAAACTGTGTCCTCCCAGTGAAGAAGCCAGGCTGGGGTGATGGCCTGGGAGGTAGCCTCCCTCTCCCTCCCCCGGGTTCTCCCGGCTTACTTGGGCAGAGAGAGACAGGGACTGGGACACCAGGGCCTACGCAGGGCCCTACAGAACACAGCATGCAGTCGCCTCACATGCACTCAGCCCCTCGAGCCCAGGCCCTGAGCCTCCCTGGGACACTCACGGGAGTGAGTCAGTGGGGCCAGGCCTCTCTCCTGTCCAGTGAACCTGGAGGTCATGGCCAGCAGTCTGGGGATGAGCCCGTCAAGAAAGCAGCTCCTGGAGAAGAGACACTTGCTCAATTATCTAAAGTGAAGGTTTCTCATTTTTGTGTCTGAGTAAACTTGAAAAATATGAACTATTTTACTTTAATGGCCTTCTTTGAATGATAGTCTGACTACAGTGCTTATTCTATTTCTGGATATCGCGTACTAAACTCTATGGAGTATTACATGGTGTCATCTCTATAATAATGTGTAATAGTATAAACAGTGACCTGGCTTTGTCTTGCTCTTGTCGCCCAGGCTGGAGTGCAGTGGCACTATCTCGGCTCACTGCAACCTCCACCTCCCGGCTTCAAGCCATTTTCCTGCCTCAGCCACCTGAGTAGCTGGGATTACAGGCGCCCACCACCACACTCAGCTAATTTTTGTATTTTTAGTAGAGATGGGATTTCACCACATTGGCCAGGCTGGTCTTGAAGTCCTAACCTCAGGTGATCCATCTGCCTCAGCCTCCCAAAGGGCTGAGATTACAGGCATGAGCCACCGCACCCGGCAAGTTACATCTTCTTTTCAAGAGTGTCACCCAGTGTGAGTCTTGCAGGCACAGTGAGGCTGACGGGTCAGCAGGGCCTGGCGGTGCACACTTGCCCTGGTCCAAACAGCTCATCTGATGCACTTAGTGTGCACGTCTGCCAGGAGCCTGCCCGAGCTGCGTTAAGACTGTCAGCAGGCTTAGTCTTTCTCCCAAGCTCAAAAGCTAAAAAAGAGTAGCTATGATATTTTCACTCAAAATTTAAGAGATGTCTCAGCATTTGTGGTTTTCCTGTAGAAAGCCGTGTCTGGCTCCAGCGGCTGGCTTTACTGCATCTCCTAGGTCATACTGAGGGCTTTGTGCTGCAGGTTGCATAAGCCGAATCTCAAGGAATGAGCCATGCACTGCAAAATCCTCACCAGGAGTCAGAAAACTGAATGCAGCGTTCATTATTCGCGGGAAGGCCAGCAGCGGCTGAATTGCCGAGATCCACTCAGGCAGTCTCCTCTGCTGCTTTCAGCACAGTGTCTGAGTAGACCCCACCTAGCCTGGAATACCCCTTCTAGCTTCCTTGATTACAAGATGACAAACACTTCTGAGTCATCAAACAGCTGCATGCAATAGTTTTCTTTTAGAAATCCTATAATAGGGCCCTGGGATTGAATTGGCTTGTGTGTTAACATGGGTTCCTCCAGTCAGCAATACATTTTTAGGGCTCCATCATACGCAATAAAGACGGCTTGCTTTTAGTAACATATAATTAGCATAACCAGAAAAACCTTCGAAAATAATGCTCAGAGCTTCACAGTGGATGCAGGTTTATAGGCGGAATTTCAGAAGAAACTCAAAACCTTGAAGAGTGTTTTCCTCGGGAGTCATCTCTGCACTGCATCAAGCTGTTGACAGATCCTCAGCTGACACAGGCCCCCACCACGAAGCAGCGCCGGCTTCTACCTGCAGTGCCAGGCCAGGACCCATCCCACCCTGTGAGCACCAGCCTCTGTCGGTCACCCTCACCCTACCGGTGCCCATGAAGAAACCAAAGTGGAGAGAACACCCTAGGTGTGCGCACAAGGTGTCAGTGTCCAAGGCTGCCAAGCTGGCTGTTGTTAAAGAAGGTCGCCCTGACACACCCACTTTGCCAGGCTCCCCGTTAGCCTCTAAGTGAGTCGTGGCACAAACCCATCCAGCTAGACGCAATGTGTCCAGTGCACCCAGACGGTGGTGGCAGGGCGCTTGGGCTTGTGGACAGAGCAGGTGCTGAGGCCTGGAGTCGCAGCCTCACCTCTTGCCCGGGCTGACTGCTTCAGAGAACAGAGGTGACCTCATCACCCACCTGGACGGTGCTCAGATTCCCGATTTGCCGATGTTCTTCCGTCGCATGCATTTTTGTCAGATGGTCTGTGGTTTCCGAAAGTGAATCTTTCCCTTGCAGAAGTTCCGGTGGGACAAGTCCTTTCCCAGGGCCCCTGGGAGGAAATAAAATCCAGCCTTCATTCAGGAACCACCTTTGTACCATGTGACCCGGTGCCAGTAAGGGCCCTTCTGGGGCTGTGACGTCACACCCTGCTATGTATGTTTGTGTTGGCTCCTGGTGGAATTTTGTTCCCTTTTTAGCTGTCCCTTTGTTTTCTCTATTTGTATTTAAGTTGCTTTAAGGCAAAGGAAAGATCTCTCCTGGATATGCCATGTGGTTTCGACTAAACAAAGCATTTTTAAAAGTCTGTAAACTAGGAGTTGGGGTGAGCTCTGAAAGAAACTTTTGTGAGTGCTCAGCTTGAACTCAGTTATAATTTATTCTTTTCTTATTTGTTTGGTTTTCAGAATAACACAGACAGCCCACTTGTGTTTCTTCGTTACTTCCACTCCAGCAGAGGTACCTTGTTTGCCAGCAGCTTTTCCTTCCTCAACTTATCATCCCCAAAAAGGCAGAAACAGGAAAAGAGCTAGAACTTCAAGATAAATCCCAGAGTGAATAACTGGCGTGGGCTCCTCAAGGATGCACTTAGCTGGGGGCCCTGAGGCTGAGCCCCTCCCTCTGGGCTTCCCTGACGCCTGCCTGGCAACCTGCTCCTCCTCTCCCCAGACCCGCCTTTCCTGCCTGGGCCTTCCTCTGGCTTCACTGCAAACGTTGGGCCTGGCCCTCTGTGATTGGAACCACACAGCTCCGCTCTGTCTGGAGCGTGGCCACGATGCTCACTTGGCTTGTGTGAGTGCAGCGAGAACAAGTTTTGTTCCCTGATCACATCCTGACGTCTTCTGAGGTCTGCACAAGTTCAGAAGCCAGAGGCCCTGGACACGAAAGAGAATTCCTTCCTGAGACCATTTGCAAATAGCTGTAAGTAAATATTATCTTCTCAGTCTCCTTATTTGCAGAATGGAGTTAGAAAACTTGGTAGTTACAACAGGTGCTAATTTGGAAATGTGTTGGATACTCAATAAATTCTTATTTTATTGAAAAGTATTCATTTGAAAATAAAAAAAATAAAACTTAGAGAATTATATAACCATAGTTGCTGATTCTGAAAACTTAGACTGTTTTAAGAGTTTAGTAACTCTAGGGAACAAGTAAGATGTACCAGCATTCCAGAAACATCTACAAGCTTCAGCAGGGTTCTCCAGAGAAGCAAATCCAATAGAATATGTGTGTGTATGTGTGTGTATATATATATGCATACACAAACCTGTTATGCACCACATAACAATGTTTTGGTGAGCAGCAGTCCATATATACGATAGTGGTCTCATAAAATTATACTACTATATTTTTACCATATTTTTTCTATGGTTAAATAGTTTTAGATATACAAATACTTACCGCTGTGTTACAATTGCCCACAGCATGCAGTACAGTCACATGCTGATCGGCTTGTAGCCTAGGAGTCCTAGATTAAACTGTTCAGCCTGAAGATGTAGGAGGCTGCACCATCTAGGCTGTGTAAGTGTACTCTCCAATGCTGGCATAAGGACCAAATCGCAATTCACATTTCTCAGAAAGTATTCCAGTCCTTTATATGTATATATGTGTATCTATAATATATATTATATGTATATATAGTATATATGTGTGTACATGTATATGTAGTATATATTACATCTAGGGGTGTGTGTGTGTGTGTGTATACACATAGAGAGAAAGTTAGTTTAAGAAATTGGCTCATGTGATCCTGGAGGCTGACAAGTCCTAAGCTCTTCAGTCAGCAAGCTGTGGACCGGGAGCACAGACGGTTTACGTTTCAGTACAAGTTCAAATCCACAGGCAAGAAAGACGAAAGTCCCAGAAGGAGGGCAGTCAGGCAGAGAGCATCACTTCTCCCTTCCTCGGCCCTTAGTCCTATACAAGCCCTCAGTGAACGGGCTGAGGGCCACCCGCTCTGGGTAGGACATCAGCTTTACTGTGTATATGGATTCAAATGTTAACCCATCCCAAACCCCCTCATGAAACACCCAGAATAACATATAACCAGATATCTCCACATTCTATGCTACAATTTAACACATAAAATTAACTATCACATCTATTAAGCATTTAGCTTGCTCTGAAGTAAATCCTAGAAATGTAACCAGTTAGGTTTAATCTTTGCCTTCAAAGGTGAAAACCATCTGAACTCAAATGCAGCAGAGCGGGGCCATGCTGGAGGGGTGGGGGCGTAAGAGGTGGAGGCTGAAATGCACCCTGTCCCTGGGAGGACCTCCTGGGTGTGGGGCTCAGGCTGGACCTCAAAGGTAAGCAGAAGTGGGTGCGGGGGCAGCAGAGACAGCGAGGACGGAGGGTGATTTCAGCAGGTGAACTGCAGCCTCGTCCCTGTACCTGGAAGATGATACCTGTCAGAGGGAAGCATGGCGCCTGGTGCCACAAAAGCGTCTGCCTCTGAGAGGTCTGGGCAGTGCTTCATAGACGGTAACATGGAGCACCTCAAAAGAGGAAAAGGAACCCCAGAGTGACCTAGAATAGTCCAACAGTAGCTGGAGTGATTTGTGCTCAGTGATAACATTCACCGGAGACAATGATGAGTGGGAATGTTGAAGAAGAGGTGCCCGGAAGGGCGTGACACCTGGACACAGCCTTATTGTTACTCTGCATCCCATAGTAATCCCACAACATACAGCTTTGTATATCCCAAAACACTTTGTTAATCCAGAACACTGGAGGATGCTATATTCCTTTTTACAGGGGAGAAAACAGAGATTGGAGAGAGTCCAGTGTCTTATCCAGCACCACATCCCTGATAGGTGATAGGTCATGAAGCCCTTCACAGAACCAAGGACGTCTCACTCTTGGCTTGACAGTCAGATATTGTAAGAGGGAAACAGAATGAATCTGACCTGTATTGTCCCCCCCAAGGAAGATTTTTACCAATAAGTGAAAGTAACAAGAATACAAATGTTGGCTTGACAGAAGAAAATATTTTGAAACCATTAGAATTCTTTAGAATCCTTGGGGTGAGTAGATTTTCAAAGTGGCTCATAGAAAGAACTCTAAGGTGGTCTTCACCATTGCAGAGGTGTTGCAGCAAGACTTCAAGTCCAGTTTACATTTTAGAATTATCCATGTATTTAAAAATTTGTCCCCATTGATATATTTAGTAAATTACATGCCACATATATATACATTCCAGATATATTTTATAGATAATGAGATAGATGTACATGATATGTATATACATGCCAGATATATTTTATACAATATAAATTATATAATATATACTACATATACATGTACACATATGTATACACATATACACTACATATATATATATATAAATTATATTTTATATAACATATAAAATACACATAGAGAGAGAGTTAGTTTGAGGAATTGGCTCATGTGATCCTGGATGCTGACAAGTCCTAAGCTCTTAGCCGTCAGCAAACTGTGGACTGGGAGCATAGACGGTATAAGTTTCAATCTAAGTTCAATCCACAGGCAAGAAAGACAAATGTCCCAGAAGGACAGCAGTCAGGCAGAGAGCCTATATATATATTTATATATATATATATAAATTTATGTATATATTATATTTGTATATATATAAATTTTATATATTTGTATATAAATTTATATATATACATATATATTTGTATATATATAAATTTATATATATATATATATAAATTACATGTCAGATAGTAAGATACCTGTGGACAGGTTGTTTTCAGAATTCATTTGACCATGGTATACAGACGGTGTAAGTTTCAATCCAAGTTCAATCCACAGGCAAGAAAGACAAATGTCCCAGAAGGACAGCAGTCAGGCAGAGAGCCTATATATATATATATATATATATATATATATATATATATATAATATTTGTATATATATAAATTTTTATATATTTGTATATAAATTTATATATATGTATATATATATAAATTACATGTCAGATAGTAAGATACCTGTAGACAGGTTGTTTTCAGAATTCATTTGACCATGCAGACCATGTAACCTGCCGATACAAATGGCCCCTGGGCTGCAACCTGTAATCCAACCTAGTTACAAGAGTCTTGCAGACAATTCTACTATCAGGAATATTAGCAATCTGCGATTTTCCTCCAACTTACTGTAAATATGCTTTTTAAAAATTATCTTCTACTTAAAGAAGTGTTACTAGCCATGTTGTAAGAAATAAACTAATAAAAGAATATTTGTTTAATGCTCCTAAAAGTAGTAAGCAACAAAAACGCATGACCTAACATTCTCTTCCATTTTCCACATCTTAAATGAATGAATTCCTCCTGGTATCTGCTGGGTGACCACAGACCTCTGAGACAGCCCATGAAACAGTCAACCAGGTCAGACACATCCTGGAAACAAATGTGGCCTCTGGCACAGCTTGAGTTCCACAGGTGACTTAGCGTGGCTGACAGCAGTTAGCAGGAGTGGCCCAGGGCTGCAGCCCTGAGGTCCACCAGACACATTGGAGGCACAAAAGATTTACTTCCTCCTTTTGTTTTAGTATCAAAACTGGGATTTTAAAAAAAAATTGTGCTGTGGAGATTAATTGGTTAGAAAACGAAAGGTTATCCTTACACAAAGACTTTTTGTCAGTAAAGTTTGGCTTCAAGATGTGGGAAAAATCCCATTTTGGGGATTTAGTGCTAGCAAAACCAAGAACTAGCCGGAGAGACAGCAGAGGCATCAAAGATGGGCTGAGACATTTTCCTGCCAAATATTCTTCCTCCTCACTCCAGGGATCGCTTTTTTCTAGGGGGAAATGAGATTTTGCTTTCTACGGCAGCCAGGGGTTTTCTTGTTTTATAAAGAAGAAAGGGATTTCCGTATCCACGGTTGCTCTCATGGATTTCTTACAACACCCTAAAAAAAAGAAACTTAAAAAAGAAAAGAAAAGAAAGAAATTGGTGCAGCCTACATTACAGGCAAAGGAAAATTAAGAATTATAATTCCCCAGAATTTAAGGTTCTATCAGTCCACGTGCAGGTCCACAACTATCATCCTTCATACCTCTCTACTAAAATGGTTTGTTCTGGAAGTTTTCTTCAGACTAGCTGACCACCCCAACTTATAGACCCTGAGGATGGGGTCTGTAACCTACTCTTTTTCTATCAAACCCTCTGCCGTGCATTTAAGATCAGTGGCATTTCAGAACCACGGTGGTCCGAGGTCCTGGCACGCCTTAGAATACAAACCCTTATGATCAGGTGTCTCAGCTCCATCTCTTTACAGGCTTAGAAGCTGAGTCCAGGGACAGGGCCATCGGTCACCAGTCATATTGCTATGCAGACGCAGAACCAGCACCAAAGCTCAGGTCTCCTAGTTTATTATCACATCCCCTGTGTGTCTCCAGAAGCCACACCAGCTCATGGGCTGAAATTCCTGTCTGTATTTCAGTGTGGCAAACACTCTGCTACTCTCCCCGTATCCTGCAGATTGGGCCACAAATCTTCCTTGTTGAGAAGTCCACTGGAGTCTCACCCTTACATTTGCCTCCAGGTAGCTCCTAGTATGCACCAGTTTTGTCTGGAAAATGATGTCTTGCTTTTTCTTATTTAAGTGGAAAATAATTAACTTCCTAAATGTTTATTTAACTTTAAGCTGCATTCGTTAGAGCTCATTAAAATATTTAGGATAAACTGACAAGCTGGAATCTTAAGAATTATTGACTTTAAAATGCACTCACCATTAAATACAAACATTCTGTACTCTATGGGAGCATATCATTATCTAACAAAATGTTCGAACATCTTTCACTAACCTCCTGTTATCAGAGCTGCACACTTCTCTGTGATGTCAACACCATGGGAGGATCTCTGCTTACACTGGAAAAGATACAGTGAATAATTCTTATAATTTTACCTCAAATTCTGAAAAATACACTGTTTATTGAGCAAAAATTAGTTTACCTGACATCCAAATGACACCACTAAGGAGCTACTAAGTGTCCTTGGGGAAATGGCTGACTCTGAGACTGGAGCTGGACATGGAAAAGGTGAGTCTGTGATGTCCTGTCATGCAAGCAAGAAAGGATGCCACATGAAGACCACGTTCAAAGGGCATGAGCAGCAGCATAGGGGCTCCCACTGGAAAAATATTGGCAATTCTAGCACCGGGTGATGCTGGGATGGGCCTTGCTGATCCTCACTCAAGACGCCACCCAGCTCTTTCTCCAAGGCACCTGCTTCTCACACCATCTGGTCAAGTCACCTGTGCTTCAGGGCACTTGCGTCTTCTCCGTCTCCATCCCCACCTCCCTCAACTGGGATGCTCATGTCCTTTGTCTCCACCACGAAAATGCAGCTGATTAAGTGTAGGCATTGTGTCTGACTCATCATTGATTCTTGGTTGCTAGCATAGCACTTTGCTCATGTTATGTGATCAATGAATATTTAAAGATCAAAAAAGGTCAATCTGCACTTTGAATGTGGGTCTCCATGACTGGAATGCAGAAGTTCCAAGGGGTCACAGCTATAGAATAAATGTAAGACTCTTGATTCCCTCCCATTAAGATTTTTTTTGTGTATGTGTATTCAATGATGACATGAGCTGGTCTAGCAGTGAGTGGTGCAAATCTTACTGTTAATAGGACACTTACTGTTGAGTAGAACAAGGAAAAGATGCCCTAGTTTACATGCAGAAAATCAATGTTCCTGGGCTCCTGTGGGACTCTGAGAAGGCTGTAAAGGACATCCAGGGGTGAGGCTGCATTCTCCAGCACATGGCCACACCAGCACGTTATTTTCATGTCATAGTTTTGGTGACATTTTTTAAGTCTACAGATGTGTGTCATGATGAAATGGTCCATATAACATTAACCCAGCATGCTTGCCAGTAAGGTACAGCCAAAATTAATTTAAAAGAAAAAGTGAGTGACCACAGAACTTTTTAGTCAAAAGGGGAAGGATGGAAGAAAAACAAGTTTAAGTAAGCTTCCCGGTGCAAAACCCTTTTGCTGGTGAGGCCTTGGATGGGGGTAGCAAGGAAGGCGCCATGCTAGGGGTGGGTGGAGACTGTGGTTTGGTTTGAGCCTGAAACTAGACGTTTAGTGGTTGAAAACATCACTAAATTGGCCATTTCATTTTTGTTGCCCCCAAGCCCAGCCATCTGAAGTCTGTTATGCAGACCCAGCCACAAGTATTAACTCCATCCTCAGATATATATTTTTTAAAGCAAATTTAAGCTTCTCTCAAGGGGATTTATGTTCAAATCTTGTAACACTTTGGAGCTCTCTTCTGAAACTTCCATAAGCTCTCCATGTTGTACTCATTTTTTTTCTTATTCCATTATATCTGTCAAACTCAGGCCCATCATAAATAGTTGTGACAGTCAAAAAAAAAAAAAAAAAAACCCTTCAAGATTCAAAGCATCAAAGCCTGAGTCTCTCAGTTTATATCTGCAAGACCCTTGCAGCAGGGCAATCTTTGTGTTAAACAGACAAAACTGTGACACGTAAGTGGGGACAGATGCCTAACTCTCTGATATGATAAATGTTCAGCAGCCCAGCTCCAAATCTGCAGTGCATACAAGTAGCATTTGAGGTCAATTTTCAAAATGCCCCCTAATTCTTCCATGACAATATATCACTTTACCAACAACCCTAACAAAAGCAGTTAGCTGCCCTCATATCACATAAATCCCAGAGACAAACAGAATGATTTCATGTATAATATAAACAGCCATTTAGAGAATAAAGTCAAATCACATAAAACCATGGTGAAGAAACAGCCACAATTGGGGGCTAACCATTTCCATGCATGGGAATAGCTTTCTACTCTACAATAACACACGAATGGTAACACCACAAATCCGAGTGTGAGCTGTAATAGTCAACAGAGACATAATTCCTTTTCAAAGCTTGTGGTTCTCCACCCTTTACCCTGTGTTTATAAAGAAACGGTTGTATAAGAAAATGACACCAGGGGCAACTGAAATTACGAGACACACGTGAAGCCCAAAGTTAATGCTAGGGCCAGCTGCTGGTGGCCAGGATGGCTGCTGGATCACCCCAAAATGGCAAGTGAAAGGGACTTCTTTTTCTTTGCCCTTGAACTGTTCAATGAATCAGCCACCACTCTGAAAACATGTGCAAGTCAGTCAATATAAGAAAGCAAAACCACAATGAAAGGATCAAACAGGGTAAAGTGAAAAGCAACAGATTAGACTACATGTAAACTATAACATGGTTCATACTTACATCACACTTCAATTTCAAGTGCATAAAATTGCAGTAGCTTGTGCTCACTTTAGCAGCACATATAGTAACATCTGAATATTCCCAGGAGAAAGTGTTTTCAGAACAGTGAGCTAGCAAAAAATGGAGACATTAAGCCCAATAACTCTGACCTTAGAAATTATGCTATCTATCTATATATATTAAAAAAAAAAGAGTGTTTCAGCCCATTACAGTCATTGATCTTTTGCAAACAAGCACCCAGAACTGAGTGATTTAGACCATGTGGGCCTCACTCACTCTGTTTTCCTCTTCCTCACAGAGACAGATGTTAATTGTTCTATGAAATCAAAATGTATCATTGCTTAGAAGTTCAACAAGGTAGTTAGCAGTGATTTCTAGAACCAGACGCTGGTTGGAGAAAAGGTAAAGGAGCAAGTAGACTGTGCAGAGCGACTGTTTACAAGACAAGCACGGCGATGTCTTCACTGGGTGTCTGCCCCTCTCAAGGGTGCTCATCTCTGGGGCCCCTGCACCCCCAGGATGCAGAAACTCTCACTGATTTCTTTAACAGTCATACTTCAGATAACAAGATGCCTTTCTCTGTTAATTCCTCTGACAGCTTCATGTCACTCCTTAGAAACGATGACATGTGATACAACCTCAAACATAACCATAGCAAACACAGCCATTCTCCAAAACAAAGGTTAAGGAATTGAACACGTGGGCTTCCCCCACATTCCCAGTGTCCAAGGTTGTTAGCTCTTTGGAAAGTGACCTCCCTTCAAAAACCTAATACAAGAGACCGGAGGATGGCGATGACAAGGAGGCTCTAGAGGCTTATGTGGGTTCAGAAACCCACGCTAAACTGTTAGATAAGACGATTTGCTTTGCTTTGTTTTGACATTGTGCTATTTCCTGCTAGCAAGTGGATAAACCTCGTGTTTTCTCAAACTGGTTCCTGCCAATCCAAAGTACGGCAAGAAAGAATTATGAGGTCTCTGTTCCTAAAGGAGGTTTTCTTTTGAAGAAGGAACATCTGTGTGGTGGAATGCAAAAGGGATTCCTTGTACTGAGAGAGGCGTCTAGAGGCAGGGACACAGCCCATTTGGTAAAGAAACAGCTGACTCACACAATGGTGAGGATGAAGAGTGCTGAATCCAGGAAAACTAGCTCAGGTGGCCGCAGACGATGTGAGGTAATTAGTACCGTTACTAGGAATCTTCCAGGGGAGGATGTCATGCTCACTGCGTTCTGCTCACAGCTCCCATCACGCTGCTTGGAGCAGAGACATGCAGGTGTCTGTTCACCCCACAAGACGGCAGGTGCAGATGAAGGGGCAGCGTGACCCAACAGGGTCCCAGCACCTGGTTCTCTGCCTGCACTCAGGTGATAGCAGAATGAATAGGGCAGTGCGTGGAAGACATGTGTGCCATGTGGTGACTTTTCCAATGGTCATGGCTAAGGGACAGATAGGGGCAGCTGCTGAACTGACAAAGAGGGGGTCTGGCACACCACGCACGGGAAAGTGTGTGAGTGTGAGTGTCTGTGTGGTGTGTGTGTGTTACAGTATGAGTGTGTGTATGAGTGTGTATGTGTGTGAGTGTATGAGTGTCTATGCTAGAGTATGAATGTGTGTGTGATCATGAGTGTGTGTATACATGTGTGAGTGTATGTGTGTTACAGTATGAGTGTGTGTGTAGGTATGTGTGCATGAGAGTGTATGAGTGTGTGTGGGGTGAGGGTGTGAGTATATGACTATGTGTATATGGGTGTGTGTGAGTGTATAAGTCTAAGTGCATGTGTGTGAGAGAGTGGACGAATGTGTGTATGTGTGTGAGTACATGGGTCTGTGTGTGCATGAATGTGTGAGTGTATGAGTGTGTGTGAGTGTATGAGTGTGTGTGAGTGGATAAGTGTGTGTAGCAGTGTGTGAGCATATGAGGCTGTGTGTTTGTTAACGTGTGAGTGTATGAGCATGTGTTTGTAAGTGTGAGAGAGTGTGTGTGTGAGAGAGTAGATAAGTGTGTAGGAGTGTGTGATTATATGAGGCTGTGTGTGTGAATGTGTGAGTGTATGAGAGTGTGTCTGTGAGAGAGAGAGACAGTGTGTGTGTGTGTGTGTTTCGTGCTGGCCTGCCCCAGCCACGGTCCTCCATGAGAAGGTGGTGGCCCCAGCTCTCTGCCCCCCACTTCCCACCCAATTGCAAAGGTGCTTGCAGCATCACACATTCTCCCACCCCAGCTCTGGGCATTTGGAGAAGGAAGCCACCTCTCTTTCCAGCTCCCAGCAGAGTTGTCTCATCCTGACACAGGACTGGTTGCATCTTTGCATGGTCAGATGCTCATAACCCTGAACTGGGTGGGTCGCAGAAACCAATGAGCCTTCACCAGGGCAGCTTCAAGCCGTGTCCCTTTTCTGACTCCACTGTGGCACCATTCCTTTGGTGCACTGAGGTTGGAATAGTGACTGTGTTGACCTGAGGTTGATTCTGCAAACAGCTTCCAGCACTCACATGCACTTCTGACATTAACACTTCCTGCTGCCTAATTATCTTCTAGCTTTCCCTGGCGGTTGCTCCTGATTTACAGCACAATTTCTTGTGCAATACCAGAAACTCGTGGCTACAACCACATGCAAAGTCTCTGAAATGTGAATGCATTCTCAGGGCAGCTGTTTTCTTCATTCAGCTTCTTGAAGAAACTCCTTGGGTGGAAGTTGGGTGCACTGAGCCCAGGTCTCACAAGGATGCTATGGGATGGATGGATTGAAGAGAAAAACAGGAGCAGAGAAGATTTTACCCCAGGTTCTAGGAGGTTGGTGACCCACAGTCCTTGGCTAGAGAAGGATGCCTGCCTGGTGAGGCTGAAGCCAGGCTCCTGCAGCCCCTGAGCTGCACTTAGTGCTGATGCAGGAATTGCTACAGCCCTGGGCAATGCAGGTGCGATGTTTTTAGGGAGCACTGTGGCCTCCCACCCAAGGTTCAGGAGTGCTGCGCCAGAACTAGCAAATTCCAGGGTAAGTGCAGACATTGAGCTCTATCAGATCAGACAGTCCCCAGACCTGGCCAATCAGGGAACAGCACCGGGTGCTTCCCTCCTACCCCTGAAAGATACCAACTGTGCCTAAGCAGCTGCACCAAACACTTCCCTGCAGAGGAGACCAGCCAGTGTACACCATCAACAGGACCAGCTGCCCATGCCACTAGGAGGGCAGTGAAAGCTCATCTCTGTACCAGGGAGCCCAGCCCAGGGGCAGGAGTACTGGAATCCAGCCCCTCTCTCAGCTAGGCATGGTCCCTTGTTTCCAATTCTCACGAAGGTGCTGAGAGGCCTTGAAAGGACCGTTCATGTTAGGTCCTCCCCACCCTGGGAAAAGGGCACTGATCTTTCTGCACACCCAGGGTCCAGGAAAAGGGGTGCAGCCAAAGCCAGATGGGCTCTGTCCAAGTGCTGCCAGCACCCCCATCGCAGGGAGTGCATCATGTTCTGTGCCGAGGACCAACAGCTGAGCTGCAGATGCTGACAGCACGAACACCTCCCCGCAGTATTACGGAGTTTCAGTTGAGCTTGTAGACATAGAAAATCCTGAGACGAGCCTGATGCAGGGTAAATGTTACAGAAGTGAGCACATTTGATAAAGTACTCAAAGTTTAAGACAGGGGCCCCTGAGATCTGAAAACTGGGCACTCCCTGTGTTAAAATTGGGGGTGAGGGGCTTTTGACAAAGTTGTCTGTAAAAGGAAGGGAAAATTTAAAAATGAACATTGACCTGGCAAGAAAACATCATGAGAAGGAATTTCATCTTGCAGGTGTTTTGCCAGGGATGGGAGTCTCTTCGAGGCCATAGGAGGGTTCCTGTGGGGGACAAGAGTGAAAATAAACAAAACAGAGGCAGGCACAGCAGCTTAAAAAGGGGGAGAACAGAAGGAGGGCACCCCATGTCGTCAGTATCAGTGCGGAGTCAGTGCCTGTGTCCTGGGAAGATTTGTGAAGCCGAGGACTCTTCAGCCTCAAGATCCCTGCACATAGAGCCCCTTCCCACTGCCTGGGAGGGAGCCCCACAATACCATCTCCTTTTCCTTCAGCCCTGCCCCCATTCACATAAGGCTTGGATGACACAAAGCCTGGCCCACTCTGCAGCCCTGGTGTTCCACATTTGATTTAAGACACTCTTCCAGACAGGTGCAGTGTCTCATGCCTGTTATCCCAGCACTTTGGGAGGCCAAGATGGGTGGATCACTTAAGGCCAAGAGTGTGAGACCAGGCTGGACAACATAGTGAAACCCCATCTCTACCAAAAATACAAAAACCAGCTGGGTGTCAAAGTGCATGCCTGTAATCCCAGCTACTCGGGAAGCTGGGGCAGGAGAATCACTTGAACTCAGGAGGTGGAGGTTGCAGTGAGCTGAGGTCGTACCACTGTACTTCAGCCTGGAAAACAGAGTGAGACTCCATGTCAAAAAAAAAAAAAAAAAAAAAAAGACTGTCTTCTGATTAAATAAAGATAATTTTAAAGAAATACATATGGGGAGGGCCAAGTTGGCCGGCTAGAAACAGCTGCAGTCGGAGATTTCCACCAAGAAGAACACAAATAGCAAGTGAATCCTGCACCAGCAACCGAAGTATCCAGGTTCTCTCATTAGGACCGACTAGTCAGTTGGCATGAGCTTCGAGGAGAGAGGAAAAGCAGGGCAGTGCAATAGCCCACCTGGGAGCCACACAGGCAAAGGATCTCCCACCCCAAGCAAAGGCAGGCATGAGTGATTTTGTTATCCTGCTTGGAAACCACACTTTTCCCATGGATCTGTGCAACATGTGGATCAGGAGATTCCCCTTGTGAGTCTAAGCCACCAGGACCTTGGGTCCCAAGCACAGCACTGTGTAGATTCTTGGTGGCCCCTCAGCTGAAGACTGCCTAAGACTACTTAGAGTTCCCAGGGGGTGGGGAGCCGCCATCACTGGGGCTGGCTGCTACCTAAGATGACTGAGCTCCTGGGGGGAGGGTGGTTGTCATCATTGTGGCACTTGTCTGCCATTTTTCTCCTGCTGGTGCCACGGAGATTGGACAGTTTGGACTCAGGAGGAATTCCCCACGGAACAACACAGCGGCTGTGATGGGTTGTGACCAGACAGTCTCTTTAGGCTGGACTTTGACTCATTCCCTCCTCACTGGGGGGAGCCTCGCTGCAGGATCTTCTGCAACCCTAGCCAGGGTTTTAGGGACAGAGCTCTGATATCCCTGTGACTGAGCTCCTGGGGGAAGGGGCAGCTGTGGTCTCCATGTATCAGCAGACTTGGTCTTTCCTCTGCTGGCTCTGAGGAATCCAGGCAACCTGAGTGAGTGGGATTGCCCCAGTGCAGTGCACCCCCTCCACCAAGGGGCAGCCAGGATGCTTTGTTAAGGAGACCCTAATCCTGTGCCTCCTGAATGGGTGAGATCTCCCCTAAACAGAGGTTTCCAGACACCAAATACAGGAGAGTTCCTGCTGGCATCAGGTTGGCGTCCCTCAGGGACAGAGATCCCAGAGGAAGGAGCAGGCAGCCATCTTTGGTGTTCTGCAGTCTCCACTGGTGAAACCTCCAGGTATGGGAGGGACGCAGGTGAATAGGGTCTGGAGTGTACCCGCAGCAAACCACGGCAGCCCTAAGGAAGAGGAGTCTGACTGTTAGAAGAAAAACACACAACCAGAAAGCAACAACAACAGCATCAACAATGAAGTCCTCACAAAAACCCCATCCAAAGTCAGCAGCCTCAAAGATCAAAGATAGATAAACTCATGAAAATGAGACAGAATCAATGAAAAACATGTTGTAAACTCAAAAAGCCAGAGTGCCTCTTCTCCAAATGATTGCAACATCTCTTCAGCAAAGAACAGGACAGGGCAGAGGCTGAGATGAATAAACTGATATAAGTAGACTTCAGAGGGTGGGTAGTAATTAACTGCTGAGCTAAAGGAGCATGTTCTGATCCAATGCAAAGAAGATAAGAACCATGATAAAACATTACAAGAGCTATGAACCAGAATAACCAGTTTAGAGACTAACATAAGTAACCTGATGCAGCTGAACAACACAAAACAAGAACTGCAAAATATGACCACAAGTATCAATAACCAAATAGACCAAGTGGAGGAAGGAATTTCACCCCTTGGAGACTATCTTGCTGAAATAAGACACACAGACAAGATTAGAGAAAAAAGAATGAAAAGGAATGAACAAAACCTTTCAGAACTATGGGATTATGTAAAAAGACCATACGTAAGATGAATTGAGGTTCCTGAAATAGTTGGACCCAAGCTGGAAAACATACCTTAGGATATCATCCAGGAGAACTTCTCCAACTTAACAAGACAGGCCAATGTTCAAATTCAGGAAACCTGGATAACCCCAATGATATGGTTTGGATGTGTCTCCACCCAAATCTCATATTGAATTGTAGCTCCCACAATCCTCATGTGTTGGGGGAGGGACCTGGTGGGAGGTAATTGAGTCATGGGGCAGGTTTTTCCCATGCTGTTCTGCTGATAGTGAATAAGTCTCATGAGATCTGATGGTTTTATGAAGGGCAGTTCCCCTGCACGTGCAGTCTTGCCTATCACAATGTAGAGACATGCCTTTGCTCTTCCTTTACTTCCATCATGATCGCGAGGCTCCCCCAGCCATGTGGAACTGTGAGTTGGTTAAACTTCTTTTTCTTTTAAATTACTGACTCTCTGGTATAGCTTTATAGAAGTACAAAAAGGTACTAATATACACAGTTAAGATAATCCATGAGAAGATCAACCCCAAGACACATAATCATCAAATTCTCCAAGATCAAAATGGAGGAAAAAAATGTCAAGAGCAGCCAGAAGAAAGGCCAGATCACCTACAAAGGAAAGCCCCTCAGACTAACAGCAGACCTACAAACCAGAAGAGATTGGCAGCCAATATCCAACATTTTTAAAGAAAAGAGTCCAACCCAGAATTTCATATCCAGTCAAATTAAGCTTCATAAGCAAAGGAGAAATAAAGTTCATTTCAGATAAGCAAACACTGAGGGAATTCATCACCACCAGGCCTGTCTTGCAAGAGCTCCTGAAGGAAGCACTAAATATGAAAAGGAAAAACCATTACCAGCCATTGCAAAACCACACTGAAGTACAGAGACCAATAACACTATGGAGCAACTACATCAACAAGTTTGCAACATAACCAGCTAGCGTCATGATGACAGGATCAAATTCGTGCATAATAATACTAATCTTAAAAGTAAAGGAGCTAAATATCCCAATTAAAAGACACAGAACGGCAAGAGGAATAGAGAGTCAAGACATATTGGTGTGCTGTATTCAAGAGATCCATATCACATGCAAAGATACACACAGGCTTGAAATAAAGGGATAGAGAAAAACTCACCAAGCAAATGAAAGGCTGAAAAAAGCAGATGTTGCAATCCTAGTTTCTGACAAAACAGACTTTAAACCAACAAAGATCAAAAAATGACAAAGAAAGGCATGACATAATAGATCAATGCAACAAGAAGAGCTAACTATCCTAAATATATATGCACCCAACCCAGATTCATAAAACAAATTCTTAGAGACCTACCAAGAGACTTAGACTCCCCTGCAATAATAGTGCCAGAGTTTAACACCCGACTGTCAATATTAGACAGATCATTGAGACAGAAAGTTAACAAGGATATTCATGACCTGAACTCAGCTCTGGATCAACTGAACCTAATAGATATTCACAGAAGTCTCCACCCAGAGACAACAGAATATACATTTTTCTTGGCATCACATGGCACTTACTCTAAAATCGATCAAATAATTGGAAGTAAAACACTCCTTAGCAAATTCAAAAGAACTGAAATCATAACAAACAGTCTCTCAGACCACAGCACAATCAAATCGGAACTCAAGACGAAGAAACTTACTCAAAACCACATGACAGCATGGAAATTAAACAACCTGCTCCTGATGACTTCTGGGTAAATAATGAAATTAAGGCAGAAATCAAGAAGTTCTTTTAAATCAATCTGAACGAAGAGGCAACATACCAGAATCTCTGGGATGCAGCCAAAAAAGTGTTAAGAGTGAAATTTACAGCCCTAAATGCCCACATCAAAAAGCTAGAAAGATCTCAAACTGACAAGGTAACATCACAACTAAAAGAACTATAGAAGCAAGAGCAAACAAACCCCAAAGCTAGCAGAAGACAAGAAATAACCAAGATCAGAATGGCACTGAAAGAGATAGAGCTACAAAAAACCCTTTAAAAAATTGATGAATCCAGGAGCTGGTGTTTTCAAAAGATTGAGAAAATACATTGACCACTAGTGAGAGTAATAAAGAACAAAAGAAAGAAGAATTAAATAGACACAATAAAAAATGATAAAGGGGATATCACTGCTAAGCCCACAGAAATAAAAACAGCCATCAGAGAATACTGTAAATACCTCTTCACAAATAAACTAGAAAATCTAGAAGAAATTGATAAATTCCTGCACATATACACCCTCCCAAGACTGAACCAGAAAGAAATTGAATCCCTAAATAGACCAATAATAAGTTCTGAAATAGAGGCAGTAATAAATGTCCTACTAACCAAAAAAAGCCTAGGACTGGATGGATTTACATATGAATTCTACCAGAGATAAAAAGTGGAGCTGGTACCATTCCTTCTGACATTACTGCAAACATTGAAAAAGAGACTTCTTTCTAACTCATTTTTTGAGGCCAGCATCATTCTGATACCAAAACCTGGCAGAGATACAACAACAACAACAAAGAAAACTTCAGGACAGTATACCTGATGAACATATATGCAAACATCCTCAACAAAATACTGGCAAACCGAATCCAGCAGCGCACCAAAAAGGCTTATCTACCACTATCAAGTTGACTTCTGCCCCAGGATGCCAAGACTGGTTCAACATATGCAAATCAATAAATGTAATTCGTCACATAAACAGAACTAAAGAGAAAAACCACATGATTATCTCAATAGATGCAGAAAAGACCTTCAGGAAAATTCAACACCCTTTCATGTTTAAAACTCTCAACAAACTAGGTATTGATAGAACATGCCTCAAAACAATAAGAGCCATTTATAACAAACCCACAGCCAATATCATACTGAACAGGCAAAAGCTGGAAGCATTCCCCTTGAAAATCAGCACAAGATAAGGATGCTGTCTCTCACTACTCCTATTCAACATAGTACTAGAAGTTCTAGCCAGGGCAATCAGGCAAGAGAAATAAATAAAGGGTATTCAAATAGGAAGAGAGGAAGTTAAATTGCTTCTGTTTGCAAGTGACATGATCCTATATCTAGAAAAATCCCTCAATTCAGCCCAAGAGCTTCTTAAGCTAAAAGCAACTTCACCAAAGTGTCAGGATACAAAATCAATGTGCAAAAATCACAAGCATTTCTATACACTAACAATGGATAAGAAGAGAGCCAAATCATGACTGAACTCCCATTTACAATTGCTAAAAAGAGAATAAAATACCTAGCTAACAAGGGAAGTGATGGACTTCTTCAAGAAAAAAACTATGAACCACTGATTAAGGAAATCAGAGAGAACACAAACAAATGAAAAAACATTCCATGCTCATGGATAGGAAAAATTAATAACATAAAAATAGTCATACTGCCCAAAGTAATTTGTAGATTCAATACTAATCTTATTAAACTATCATGGAAATTTTTCACAGAATTAGACAAAAAATATTTTAAAATTCATATGGAACCATAAAAAAGCCCATATAGCCAAGACAATCCTAAGCAAAAATAAAAAAGCAGGAGGCATCATGTTACCTGATTTTAAACTATATTACAAGGCCACAGTAACCAAAACCGCATGATACTGGTACAAAAACAGACACATAAACCAATGGAACAGAATAGAGATTTCAGAAATTAGATGGCATATCTACAATCTTTGACAAGCCTGACAAAAACATGCAATGGTGAAAAGATTTCCTATTTAATAAATGGTGCTGGGAAAACTGGCTAGCCACATGCAGAAAACTGAAACTGGACCCTTTCCTTACACCTTGTACAAAAATTAACTCAAGATGGATTGAAGACTTATGTGTAAAACCCAAAACTATAAAACCCTAGAAGAAAGCCTAGGCAATATCATTCAGGACATAGGCATGGGAAAGTTTTCATGATGAAAACACAAAAAGCAATTGCAACAAAAGCAAAAGTTGACAACTGGGATCTATTTAAACTAAAGAGCTTCTGCACAGCAACAGAACTCTTGTCAGAGTAAACAGACACCCTACAGAATGGGAGAACATTTTTGCGATCTATCCACCTGACAAAGCTCTAATACAAATTTACAAGAAAAAAAGCACAAGCAACTCCATTAAAAACTGTCCGAAGTGTCTGAACAGACACTTCTCAAAAAAAAGACACTGATGTGGCTGAGAAACATGAAAAAAAAGCTCAACATTGCTGATTATTAGAGAAATGCAAATCAAAACCACACTGAGATGCCATCTCATGCCAGACAGAATGGCAGTTATCAGGTTGGTGTAAAGGTCATTGTGGTTTTTTCCTCTACTTTTGATGACAAAACCCACAATTATTTTTCACCAAGCTAAATTTAAAGTCAAGAAACAACAGAAGCTGGCAAGGTTGAGGAATAGTAGGAACACTTTTACACTGTTGGTGGGAATGTAAATTAATTCAACCATCGTGAAAGACAGTATAGTGATTATTCAAAGACCTAGAACCAGAAATATGATTTGACCCAGCAATCCTTTTACTAGGTAGATGCCCAAAGTAATATAAATCATTCTATTAAGATATATGTGGGCATATGTTTGTTAGAGCACTATTCACAATAGCAGAGATGGAATCAACCCAAATGTCCATCAGTGGTAGACTGGATAAAGAAAACATGGCACATAAACACCAGGGAATACTATGAAGGCATAAAAAAGAATGAGATCATGTCCTTTGCAGGGGCATGGATGGAGCTGGAAGCCATTGTTCTCAGTAAACTAATACAGAAACACAAAACCAAACACCGTATGTTCTCTTTTATAAGTTAGAGCGGAACAATGAGAACACATGAATACAGGGAGAGGAACAACACACACTGGGGCCAGTTGGGAGTGCAGGACTGGGGAGAATATTAGGAAAAGTAGCTAATGCATGTGAGGCTTAATACCTAGATGACAGGTTGATAGGTGCAGCAAACCACCATTGCACATGTTTACCTGTGTAACAAACCTGCACACCCTGCACATGTATCCTGGAATTTAATATAAAATTTAATTTAATTTAAAAAAAAGAAAAGAAAAACATAGATGCAGGACAGGACTGTCCTCAGAACATCTGAACTCTCAAGCATGGTTTTCTGATTTTCCATGTTGCAACTCACACCTTGTTTTAAATATTGTTATAAGATACCATGTTTATATAAACATCTCCTCCTAATAGTTTCAGGAATTATTGTATCACTAAGTGCCCTGCACCTTTAACAAGTTGCCATCTCTGTTTGCTCTCTGGGGCTGCCATAATGAGGCTCCAAGGACTCTGTGGCTTCATTCACAGAAATTTATTTGCAGAAATTGGTTTCTCACTGTTCTGGAGGCTGAAGGTTCAATATCCAGGGCTTGGCAGGGTTGGTCCTTTCTGAAGCCTCTGTCCTTGCTTGCTGGCAGCGGTCTTCTCTCCGGGTCTTCACAGGTATATCCTCTCTGTGTGCTAATATCTCATTAAAAGGACATCACTGATGTTGAGCCTTTTTTTCATCTGCTTGCTGGTCACAAGTATGTCTTTTTTTGAAAAGTGTTCACGTCCTTTGCCCATTTTTTATGAGGTTGGTTGTTTTGTTCTCATAAATTTATTTAAGTTGCTTATAAATGCTGGGTATTAGACCTTTGTTGAATGCATAGTTTGCAAAGATTTTCTCCCATTCTGTAGGTTGTTGGTTTACTCTGTTGATAGTGTCTCTTCCCAGATAAAGAAACTGTGGTGCATATACATCATAGGATAAGATGCAGCCATAAAAAAGAGTAAGATCATGTGTTTGCAGGGACATGGATTGAGCTGGAGGCCATTATCCTTAGCAAATTAATACAACAACAGAAAACCAAATACTTCATGTTCTCACTTGTAAGTGGGAGATAGATGATGAGAACGCATGGACACATAGAGGGGAATAACACACACGAGGGCCTTTCAGAGGCTGGAGGGTGAGAGGAGGGAGAAGATCGGGAAAAATAACTAATGGGTTCTCGGCTCGATACCTGGGTGATGAAATAATCTGTACAAAAACAAAAACAAAACCCATGACACAACCTTACCTATGTAACAAGCCTGCACATGTACCCCAAACTTAAAATAAAAGTTAAATGAAAGGACATCCATCACATTGGGTCCACCCTAAAGACCTTTTCTTTTACTTGCAGTTACCTCTTTAAAGATGCTGTTTTCAAAAACAGTCACACTCTGAGGTAGTGGAGGTCAAAACTCCAACATTTGAATTTGAGGGAACATGAGTCAGTCTGTCACAGTCTCCATTTTCCATTTGCTGAACAACCAGTACATTTTTTTCTCCCTCAGCAAGAAATTTCCCTAAGCAGAAGTTTCTCCTAAATGCTTTGGGAGGTGAAAAGCGAAAATCGCTCTTGCAGTCCTCTTAAACAGAGCTGCAAACAAAGACCTACTCAGAAAAACAAGGTCTCTCCCAGTAATTCTTTCCTAGTTCCTTTAGCAACTGCTCTAATTCAGATACAAATTTATTTCTTTTACTGCACTTCTGGTTACAAATATATAGTTATTCTGAAACAGAACTTTAAAAATTAATAACATATTTAAGTAGAAGACTTTACAGGTTTTAAACATAGATTTGAAGTGTTTCCATGACATACGGTAATAACTCTCTGAAGTGAACATGGAACCAGTAAGTCTAACCTGTACTTAATGTAATTCACCAAGACGTATTAGCACAGCATTTATAACATATTTCAGAAGCAATATTAATATTCCATCAAATATGAAGCAAATAGCCTTTCAATCCATATATTAAAATCCTAATAGTTGCTATTACACTCGAGGCAAAAGGCAACAATAAGCCATGTGGAAGTAGAGCCATTCATCTCCATCAAGTGCTCGTATTTTCAGAAATTATGCTGAGCCCTGGCTCCCTGACAGCGCTTGTTCCTATTACCTCGCTTGTGTTTATTGCACATCTTTATAGAAAAGTTAAAAATATTATAAGAGTAAAGTCTTAATAGAATATAACCTGGAAAATCTCTAAGCAGGGAACACAAACTCTTAGGAGAACATTGTCCCACAGAGCAAGGCTGCAGTGGAGTGCTTAGAGAGATTTGAGCTGGCTTCCACGTGGAAGCAACCTTTTCAGGGTTGTGAATCACAGACTGGGGGCAAGTGCCTGAATGTCAAGTTCAACTTCTCAAAGTGGGAAGCTTATGGCAATGTGTGATCAATAAAGTCCACCCAAGGGCGGGCAGAGGGAGTCATTAAGTAGTTATAGAAACAATTCCTAAATTAGTTTTCTACATCTGAAACATAAAATTCAGTATGGCATGTTTTGCACTTATTGAAACGCCATAATACTGTGCAGTGAGTTTGTTAATCTCCTACAGGGTATGACAGGGAAAAGTTTCCTTTTTTTTTTTTTAAGTAATGTAACTTTATATAAAGTATGTCTTAACTTGATCTTAAGAATTTAGTACATTTATTTTTTATACTCATTACAAATCCATGAGCATATGCAGAGGTGTTTTTCTCTGTCTATTCATCCTCACAACCAAAAAATTGGCAGTCTTCAATTTCACCACATAAAAATAAATGATGTTTATGGTAAGTCAAGGCAGCAGCAGGTTAAAATCTTTTCCCATTTTTAGATTTTGCATAGTTTGCCTCAAATGCTTACTTTCGGAATTGCGTTTTTCTTGTTTTTTTTTTTTTTTTTTTTTTTAATATAGTTACTTTCATTCATCTAACTAATTTAATGCAGCCCTTCCAGGAATTGCAGTTGGGCTGGTCCATGTATGTGTGTAAAGAACACAATGAATGGAAAAGGCAGTAGGATGGGGAGGCAGGCGGATGAGGGGAGAAGCTACCGGAACCACCCCCCACCCCTCAGCTACACACTCTCCTCTTTCCACTAAACTTGGTGTGGCTCAGAACATTCCTAGAATGTGTAGTTTAGAATCCTCTCCAGAGTCCACAGCATAGCAAAGGAAAAAAAAATAAACATTCAGGGAGGGGCTACCCCACGCCAGACACTGTCAGAAACACCGTGGAGTCTCAATTTATTTACCCAGTGCTAGAGAATCACCTTTTGTTTTCTGCATGTTGTTTGCTTTGATATCATGGCTTAGCTCGTGCTGTTGTTTTTATATTTTACAGATGAAAAAGCTGGGATTTGATGAGATTAAGTGATGTCAGTATCCTCAGTGGTTTGCAGCCTCCGTGATAGAAAGCTGCATTTCGATTTTGGAAATGGCAAAAGCCAATTAGAGCCAAATCTGTTGACTGATGTGGTAACAACACGGGGGAGTTTCGTGAACTCAATTTTTTTAAAAGTCACCCTTAAAATTTTTGTTGCATGCTCACGTGGCAATTTCGGTGCCAGTTCCGTGGGCAGCTCCCTGCCTGTGGGGCTCTGTCTCCATGCAAAGTGTCCCCAGCTCTGTGCCTTTCCGCAGCTTCAAGGACCCTCCTGCAAGACCTGGGCCCACACTGTCTGGGCAGCAAGCCCAGACTCAGGCTCTTCTACCCTCCTCGGCCAGGGCTGTTTCTCGTCTCCCTCCTGACCCCTTGGGCTTGGTTGATGCTTCTCTGTTTCCCTTCTATTTGTTTTAATTTCTTTCTAAGTGGCACGGCTTGGATTTTCCTCCATTTTTAGAAGACCCCTCGAGACATATGCCCTGTGCTATCTTTGCATAAGGGGTAATTTATGACCTCTAAATTTTCCCAAAGTATTATATTGAAAGATGTACTACTTTGAACATGTCAGCTCTGATATTTTCAAAAATGACTAAAAAACTGTGTATGAACCCTACAACAATATAAACACACATTATGATGTTTTGGATTCGAACTTCAAAAGTTTGAGTTAAGGATTTTACAATGCAAACAGTCCACAGACAACTCACTTGGAGCTCCAAGTGAGTGCAAAAGGATGATGCAGACGCCTTTTGGGAGAATGTTTTTCTTTTTCCTCCTATTCCTATTTCCCTGAGAACAATGGCAATCAGATGGAAGAGAAAAGACAAGAACCCATGCTGTCTCCTCCTGGTTCTTGCAGAGGGGAAGATCTGGACCTTTCTAAGTCATATACATCCATGTGGTCTGATTTGCTTATATGACAATTTAAAAAAACCAAAAAAAAAAAAAAAAAAAAAAAAAAGCAGATTACTTTTCCTATCATCCTCCTAGGTTCTCCAGCTGAAGCCCTGTAGATTGGATTCACAAAAGATAGATTAACAAGATAAAAACACACACATTTATTTAATATAAGTTTTACACCATATAGAAGCCTTCGTAAGGAAATAAAGACCCAAAGACACCATTAAACCAGAGATTTTCATAGCAGGTTTGATGAGAAGTGGGAAGCCGAGGAAAGAAGTAGTGAGACAAAGGGTACACACTGAAGGAGGCCACAGAGAAGCTTAGTAAGTCCTGCTCACTGGGATCCCTCCAAGAGACCCTCTGCTTCCTGAGATAAGGATGCTCCTTCCCTCCTGGTACAGGGCAGGCATCTCTCCCATGAGGGTCTGTGTCTGTTCTCAGGGGAGAAAGAGGAGGTCAGAGAATGCTACTACACCTGCTCTTCTGAAATCATTTCGGCTTAAAATATTCACCACTTCAAGCTCTCCCATTTGTGGGTAGCAGGTTCTGACCTCTGTTGAATCCAAGTAATCTTCAAGGGCACAGTCAGAAAAGCTAGGCAGAGAGGGCTCCTCTGCAGATTCCTAGTGAAAGTGGTTCTTGTTTGGAATGGCTTTTGGTGAAGTGCGGAGTAAGTTCCCTGGGATCTGTCTTTCCATCCCAGGTTTGGGATCAGAGGATCCTGCCTCCCTCCAACTCCTTGTGAGAGGTCCTTTTCCAATATTCTCTATCTCAAATTATTTTTCTCAAAAACGAATTGTTAAAATGAGTTCCTAAGGTGAAAAATATTACTTCTAATTCTGTCTCAGACTTCACTCTTCTCATACACATCTCTCAATGTTGGTACATTTGAAGAGATGAACTTGAACTTGGGAGTAGTCTAATGTTCTGATTAAACCTTCCTACTTTATGCTGTTTACAAAGGAGTAGTCTAATGCTCTGATTAAACCTTCCTACTTCATGCTGCTTGCAAAAGCAGTCTTAATTTGTAAATAGCGCCTCCACCATGATCTTCAACCCCCAAATAATGTAATGGGCAGGAAGTCATTTCAAATATGAAGGCTTCCTGACAGTCTTTCCTGGCCATAAGCAGATGGTCATGCCAGTGATGCTCTAGAGAGAAGCAGGACATTTACTACTAAAATGCTGAATCTTCAAGCACTAGTAGAACTTCGCGTCCTCACATCTAAAATGGGTGTGGGGAAGAATGAGTCCTCACCAGGCAACTCCACATCACTATTAAACCAACCCACCATCCAGAGAAGGAGGCCCAGCAGCCACCGGATCTCCCATCACTCACTAGAAAACCACAGACTAAGAAGTTGTGAAAATTCCTTTAAGTACAAACAAAAGGACAGTCCCTTAACCATGCTTTGTGTTTTTTGTTTTGTTTTGTTTTATGTTGTTTTCCATGAAAAAACTGATGTCCTTACCAATTTTCTAGATTCTTCCATTTCTTTGAAGAAGAATCAAGTTCAGCCTGATAGACCCACACCTGCCTGCAGCATGCTGGACTCTAGAGAAAGGCTTATGCCAGCTTCCAGTACCTGGCCCACTGCACACAGAATATCTCAGGGAATATGGAAGGAATTCCGGTTCATCCTGAACCATGTAAAAATGATCAACTTACTAATGTCAACACCCTCCCTGTCCTCAATAATCCTTGAATTTTATTACTTATGTCTTAGCAGGTTCCAAGGGCCGAGGTGCCCCACTCTGGGCATCACACATCACACTCGCCTACCTGTGAGGTCTGCTATTCTTTGAAAAACCAACTTTGAGGCTCACAATCAATTTAAAAAGCATCCTGCCTGACTTGAAGATGTGTGAAGAAGTAAGGCAAACATAAGGCCAAGCAGTTAATGAAGCCGAGCTTTGTTCATTGATAGATACAAAAGTGTGCCCTGGGGGAGAAGAATGCTCAGGCATATATTGTCAGGGATCTCCAGAGACACAGAGCTAATTGGATAGATGCACGGAAAGACAGACAGACAGATAGATACAAAAGAGATTTTTGAATGGATGGATGGCTAGATGGATGAATGGATGGATAGACAGAAAACAGATAGATGGATGACTGAACAGATAGATGCATGAATGGATGGATGGATGGATAGATAATGAAAGAAGAAGGAAGGAAGGAAGGAAGGAAGGAAGGAAGGAAGGAAATAGATGCATGGATAGATTGATGGATAAATAGATGGATAGGTGTATAGATAGATGGATAGATAGATAATGGCTAGATGATAGACAGATAAATGGCTAGATGAATGAATGGATAGATAGAAAATAGATTCACGGATGAATGGATAGATGGATAGATGAATAGGAGGATGAATAGATAGACAGTAGATTCATGGATAGATGGCTAGATGGATGAATGAATGGATAGATAGAAAGTAGATAGATGCACGGATAAATGGCTAGATGTATAGATAGATAAATAATAAATTCATGGATGGATGAATGAATGGATGGACAGATATAAAATAGATGCATAGATGGATAGATAGATAGAACAGATGGATGGGAGGATGAATTGATAGATGTTAGATGATAGATAGACAATAGATTCATGGATGGCTAGATGGTTGAATGAACGGATAGATAGAAAGTAGATAAATGGATAGATGCATAGATAGAAAATAAATAGATGTATGGATTGATGGATGGATAGATAGATAGAGAAATGAAAGGGAGAATTTATTAGGGGAATTGTCTCATGTGATTATGGAAGCTGAAGAGTCCCAAAATATGCTCTGTGTCAGCTGGAGAACCAGGGAAGCCAGTAGAGTGTCTTGGTCTAAATCCAAAGGCCTGAGAACCTGCAGTTCTCATGTTCAAGGGCAGGAGAACAGCAGAGCTCCAGGTGTCCCAGCTCCAGAAAAGAGAGAGCAAATTTGCCTGTCCTCTGCCTTTTTGTTCTATTTGGGCTGTCAGCCGATTGGACGGTACCTGTCCACATAGGGGAAAAATGAAACTTTCTTACTCAGTCCACTGATTTAAATGCCAGTCTCTTCTGGAAATATCCTCAAAGACGTACCCAGAAATATTGTTTTGCTGGCTATCTGTGGATCCCTTAACCCAGGCAAGCAGACATGTTGAATCAACCATCACAGTTGTAGACGCTTTGCTGGAACAGAGCATTTGACTTCATCTTAAATTCATATTCCAGCATAACTCGCTATAACTCCAAAACACAGATTGCTACCATTACTATCTGTTGATCACTGCTTCGTAGCAAGCTGTAACAGATATTAGGTACGTTTTATTTTATCAGATGCTCACATAACCCCCTCTATGTTCCAGGTAATCCTCAGAGTTCCTCCCAATTATTGAGGCCCTGAATTCTCAAAATAAGCCTGTGAGATAGCTATTAGGCTTTTACAATTTTACAGATGAGAAAACTGAGGACCAAAGATTCATGCAGCTAGTGAGTGAACAAGCTAGAACTCAAACCCAGGCAGTCTGTCCCAACACCTGTGTCTCAACTCGACACCATGATGACATCAAACAGAGACCCCCTAGTCCAAGAATGAAATTTTGAGAGGAGAATGGATTGCCATCAAAACTTCATGCCCGCTCATTGGTGCATCCCAGGACAGGGTACATGTGTGTGCTCTCTGCCTGTGGAAGTCAATCGGGGCAGCCAGTCACAAGTCATCTGCCAAGAGTACACAGCACACGCACCATGAGGTAAGGTGTACAAGAGCCAGTGGTTCTCTTCATTGGGTATGGAATATTGTCTTTACTTTTAGTATTTTTTAGATGACCAAAACCATACATTTGAGTGTGAGATTTACATCTATTAGGTTTGGAAGACGATTTCATTTTCTTGACAATTATGATCTACGTAGATTCAAATATTGTGTGTATTCAGTGATAATACTAGATTCACCCTAGTAGATAGTCTGACAAATCTGTAGAATAGCTGTAATAGTATAAGTAACTTTACAATATATAATTAGGTGGTTTAGACATGTATTTAAATTAGCAAATCTCTTAATTTACTGAATAAAGAACATCATCTGAGATTCAGTTCGTAAAACATGAGACCTATAGCTAACGTTCACAGTTCTGCCATCACTGTGTATCATACGGAGGTTTTCATTCCCTGTTTAGGTGTCCCCTACTTGAATCATTGGATCATGCATCTCCCTAGTGATCCATGTTAGACATTCTTCTACTGGAAATCAACTTTATGATCAATGAACCTAGCGGAGGACATTTATGCTTCTATGGAGAGAGTACAAGTTGAAATTGTGAAGAGGAACAGCTTACCCAACCTTGGAAGGCAGAGCTCCCCAACTCTGGGTTTTCGGTTTTCCATTGGACGCTGACGTTGCCCCATGTGTCCACCTACTATACCACCCCCCAAAAATGATTTTCTGATTCGGGCTCAGCTCCTAGGAAGCAGGTTTTCCACCTGAAAGAGCTCCATAATGCGTCTCTTTGCATTGTCCCTTGTCCCATCTTAGTCCCTGTGGAGAGGAGAAGGGATCAATGGTCACTAGCTTTTGGCTCCCTGGAACCTCCCAGGCTGTGCTCTCTGGAGGGTGGCATTCAGATGTGTGAGGAGAAGTCCCACACTGAGACATTCTAAACGTGAACAAAAGACTTCCATTTTAATGGCACCTTTCATTAAAATTTTCCTCAACAAAAAAGAAATATTTCAATGCTTGAAAGATGACAGACCCCCTCTCTACCCCCTTCGGACATGCAGGAAGCATGTTAATTACCTTGCAAGGTCGCACTAGTATCAGCAATAAAGTTCACTCCATGTTGGCGACTTGATTTTAGAAATCTCTATAAACTCATGAGGAAGGACAGGAGGGGGCTGGGAATGAATGCGCCCCACCTCTTCCTGATGAGACGAGGTGAGTTGTACATGCCCCACTGCCTTGGCACAGATTCGCTCCATTTATGTGTACGTTTCATTCCTCCCACCCGCTCTGAAAGCAAAGCAGAGGTTTACTGCATGCCATAAATATGTAACACGAAAGCTGTGCTGGCTGAGAATATTCCAGGCTTAATGACAGTTCTCAAGACGCGTGCTTTGCAGATCCTAGATATCACAGCTGCCTCAGCCACTGCGCTGCACCCATGCTTCTGCGGAATTCATTTGAATATTTCAGCATGTTAAGCTATTTGCATGCGTCCAAGGCTAACCCAAGCCTGAAATCTCTGAGTAGGTGCTGCTCACAAGCCTTGTTTTGGAATCATAAAGGAAAAAGTCAAAAGCAGAGACTGAGTGAAGAGGCTCTTACAGACAATCCATCCCTCAAGGTGGAAAAAGACACTGTCAAAAACTAAACTTGTCCTACTTTCCTGAGTCAGGCATAAAACAAAAAAGAGCACTGAGCTGAACATAGTGCCACAGCAAAAGGCACGAAACACTGCGTGAGGAGCAGAGCCCAGTTTTGAATCAGGGGGTGGGGCCTGCTCATGAGAAATTTTAAAGGGAACGGCAGGTCGTGGGACCAAGAACAAGTCATTGCAATGGCGTTGGCTTAGGAGCTCTACCAGCACCTGTGAAGACTGCTTGTTTGCCTGTAACACTCTCCGCTGTGCTCATGTTTCACGAAGTTATGTTTGTGGGCATTATGATGTCTTTTTCAATTTTATTTAGAATTTATTATTTAAAAGACAGAAGCGTAGTTACGGCTGCCATTCATAAATACCTTTTCTTCCTCACACATGTTTCCATGTTAATATAATTTAAAGTATTTGCTCAGAGGTACTACAAAAAAAATACAAAGAAAGAAAGCCTATGTTTTAATAAGATTTTAAAAAATGTATTTATACAACCTCAGCTTTAACTTTTCAGGAATTATTGGTTCTGGACTTCTTTCCTTTGAGGTTAACTGTAGTTTCATTTCTGAGATCTAATTCCCTACAGCTTCTCAAATTGTGTAGCAGACACCTATATACAGGATATAATATATATATACATATATAATATTTATAAATATATATATATGTAAAACATATATATTTTCTCAATATATTCTCATCTAACACTGTGCGTTCTTTTTTTTTTTTTTTTGAGATGGAGTCTCATTCTGTCTCCCAGACTGGCGTGCAGTGGCACAATCTCGGCTCACTGCGAACTCCACCTCCTGGGCTCAAGCAATTCTCCTGCCTCAGCCTCCCAAGTAGCTGGGACTACAGGTGCCCACCACCACCTCCAGCTAATCTTTGTATTTTCGGTAGAGAGGGGATTTCACCATGTTGGCCATGCTGGTTTCAAGCTCCTGACCTCAGGTGATCCACTTGCCTTGGCCTCCCAAAGTGCTGGGATTCCAGGCATGAGCCATCCCACTCAGGCTAAGGATTCTTATCTTGGATAGCTTTTGCGCATTTTTAACATTCATCGCTGATTTGTAAGTTGAGTGTGAAAGTCTGAATTAATTTCCAAAGGGCTTTGCTTCAAGAGAAAGTGCAGTGCAGGGCAGAGGGTCCAGCCTTTTCAGCACAGTGGACGTGGATGCAGGGTAAGCACCCTGCCCATAGAGCAGAGCCACAGCAGGGAGCTCAGCAGAACCCACAAACTTCAGGGACTCATCCTACCTTGTCTTTGCTGGAAAACGGGGTTCAGCTTGTATCTAACACAGGGTTTTTAAATGTACCAAAACACTTTTCTGTGATGGGTACTGATTTATATTTTCAGATTTTAAAATCACAAGACTCAACTGGACGAGATCAAAGCTGAGTTGAACTGCACGGCTCTGCGGAGGTCCTTTACCACCTGGCGACTACGGCCTCTCTCCATCTTTCCTCAGAATGGAGACACTGACTCCAGGGGGTCTTCATTCAGTGAGGCTAGCGCACCTCTGATTTTCCAAAGTTAACTTTTCTCCCTCTGAGCCCGATAGAACTCTTCATCCATGGTGATCGCAGTCCTGGGCGCATCTCCTAAAGGGTGTGTGGGCATGTCTGAGACAGGCACGGTAGTTCCATTGCAATCAATGCAACAGAAGATGTTGTGAATATGCAATCAATGCGAAAGCCAAAAACTATTAGAATTTGAAAAATGTTTATAGACACAAATTCAATCCAGTGCTTTTTTATCGCAAAATGCAGATGAAATATACATTGAAAATAAGCAATTCAAGCATTGTCATTCTGTTCTTGGACTTTTATCTCTGGCATCACCTGGGCTGAAGCCTAGGATGCATGCACCCCACGTCTAAATGCGGGAAGGTTCTGATTACATCTCTTACATACATCTGATGGAATTGTTCTCTTTCTTCATTTAATAGTGTCATAGGGGTTCTTGACTTTTTTGCTCTTTAAAACTTCCACTTATTTTACAGACTTTTAAAGCAATGGAAGTGAAATGTAAAAATGTGACAGAAATAGTGAGACCGTACTGCACATGTTGCCACGAACTCTTAACCTTCATCTCACAGTGTACCCACATGACTGAAGCCTGCTCTGGAAGTGTGCGAAAGAATAAGAAATGAATGTGATGCGGGTTTTTTTTTTTTTTTTTTTTTGAGGCAGAGTTTCACTCTTGTTGCCCGGGATGGAATGCAGTGGCGTGACCTCAGTTCACTGCAACTGCTTCCTGGGTTCAAGCCATTCTCCTGCCTCAGCCTCCCAAGTAGCTGGGACTACAGGCATGCCCCACCATACCCAGCTAATTTTTGTGTCTTTAGTAAAGATGGGGTTTCACCATGTTGGCCAGGATGGTCTCGATCTCTTAACCTTGTGGTCCACCCGCCTTGGCCTCCCAAAGTGCGAGATTACAGGCGTGTACCACCACACCCAGCCAAATATGTTGTTTTCTAATACTAGAGACTAAAGTTTGGAACAGAAACCCAGTGGGAGAAAGAAGAAAGATAAATATAGGAAGAAAGGGAAAAAAGAAGGAAGGAAGGAGATAAGGAAAAAAAGTAAAGAGAAAAGAACCAGGAGGGACAAAGAAAAGGAAGGAAGGGAGGGAGCAAGGAAGGAAGCCAGAGAGGGAGAGTGAGGAGGAGAGGAGGGAGAGAGAGAGAGAGAGAGAGAGAGATAACAATGCACAGAAAATGGCTTTATCTGGGCCTTTGAGTTCTGGCAGGGTCTAGGTTCCACCCCTGAAACTAACTGCAAATTGACTGAGAAACACAGGGGCCTGGATGTGAGGAGCCAGATTAACCTGTGAGAAAAACCTGGGGGAGAAAAGGGCTTATTGCAATCACAGGGTTCGGGAGAGGTCTTTGGGGGTTTTAGAACCCCTAGGCCCTCAGCTCTGAAGCTCATCTCTCCTGTCTTTACACAGAGCAGCATGCCGCCAACATACGTCACCAAACAAAACCACTGATGCCCCAGGCACAGGCCTCTAGGTGGCCGAGACAGACACGGGAACACAACCATCACGTGACTGCCCACAGGGACCCAGGCAAGTGCAGAATGGGAAGGGGCTGTTGATACAGGCCGGTGATTTAAAATGTGCTTGATAAATGGCCTTTAGAGGTGATAATGATCAACATATGCCCCTACCTCCCCAAGGCAAGTCTTTGCCCTGTAGGTGGACGTACATTAATACTAACTCTGCCAATCCTCCAATGAGTTTAGGAGCGACTTGCTATTATAATGCCCATATTTAGGATTGGAAACAAAGGGCAAATATATAATAGAAAACAAACAAAGAGAAATTAAGTAATTTGCTTTAGACCACGGAACTGGAAAGGAGCAAAGCTGAACTGGAATTCAATAGTCAGCCTCCAGACTAAAAAGAAATATTGAAATACTGAAATGCTAAAAACGGTGGTGGTTGGAATAAGACAGACAACAGATGAGCGTGTATGACGAATACAAGCAGGCAAGGCAAGAAACTTGTTTGTGGAACTACCAGAGGACACCAGAAAAGGAAAAATAACAGAAACATGGAAGGAAACGAATGAGGTCACGAGGAGAAAGTAAGACATGTCCATATTCACTCAGTAGAGGTCCCACAGGAGAGGAAAAGTCATGAGAAAATTATTCAAAATAGAAACGAAAGATGTGAGGTTACAAGGGCTTAGAGAAAATGGAGAAGGTCAGAGAAGACCAAACCCACACCTCGCACACGACAGGGAAGTGTGAGTGCTCCGGGGGACGGAGGACATCCCGACGGCTTCTAGAGAAAGGCAGCAGAGCACCTGGCAGGAACAAGGAGCTGGGGGACGTTTGTCATCAGAATTCTCAAGAGCAACACCGTATCCAGGAATAAAGATTTTAAACTAAGGAAGGCAGAGAAAAACCTTTGGACCTAACATTATGCATTCAGTCAAATTTTTATTTAAAACCTGAAAGCAAATTATAAGTATTTTCAGACACACAAAAACCTCAGAATACTAATTATAGGAAAATCAATCTTGAAAACATTCTTGGAGGAAGACCAAAAAATGAAAGTCCAATAGTTTCTGCAAGAGATATGAAAAATAAGCGAGACCAAACAAGTTAGTAGAAGTTTTTATATAAAACGTAAGAACAAATGAAAAAAAGAGCAATAAATGTATATTCACTCAGAACTAAAATTATAACATTTATAACAATATGAAGATGGAATATGCAAAATAGAAAGCTATCCAAAGTTTATAATAATATATTAAAAGTTTTCTTTTAATATGGATATCTAAAAATAAGGTTAAATTAATAGAACAGAGATAGAAAAATATGTAATTATCTTGGAACAAAAGCTTCAAATTTGTAAAGATGTCAGTTATTGAACTGATCTATAGCGTCAGTGCAAACACTATCAAAATCCCAGAAACATTTTTTTAAGGAATACATAAGCTGCTTTTAAAATCTACATGGAAAAAGAAAGAACATAGAGTAGTGAAAACAATCTTAAAAGAGAAGAACAAATTTGAAGGACTAATGCTAATTCCAGTAACCTACTATAAAGCTGTTGGGAATTGATACTGGTATAAACATAAGCAGAGAGGGCAGCAGAATAGATGAGGGAGAACAGAAACAGACTCTGAAAAGCTATCAAGTGATTTTTGTCTGAGATGCCAAGTCAATCCAATGGGGGAGAAAAGTATTTTTAACAAATACTTTTACTTTAAACTAAGGAAGGCAGAAAAAAACCTTTGAAGCTAACATTATGCATTCACCAAAATAATAAAAAGCCAGATGGGTGAAAAATACACTTGGACCTCATCTCACTGCACACACAAAAATTAATCCAAGACCAGTCATAGACTTAAATGTGAAGTCAAAACTCACACTTTTTCTAGGTGAAAACATCAAATATTTTTGCAAACATGAGGTAGACAAAGATTTCTAGGAAAGAACACAAAAATAGTGTCCCACAAAAAAAAAAAAACTGACTACTTTGACTTCATAAAAATTAAGAGTTTTTGCTAACAATGTCATAAATTGTATAAAAATTGTAGCAAATGCATCCAATTTGTATAGATAAAAATTTTGCAAGTTTGATAATAATAATACAACTCAATTTTTAAAAATTGATCAAAAGATTTAAACAGACACTTCACAAAATGAGATATAATAATGGCCAATAAGCACAGGAACAGATGCTTCATATCCTTAGTCATCAAGGAAATGAACATTAAAATTTCAGTGAGATACTATTTCACACTCACAGAAATGACTAAAGACTAGAGCACATGTGTTGGCCAGGAAGAAAGGGAACAAGATACACTGTTTCCAGTACTGTTTGTCAATTTCTCGCATAAACATGCGTACACCCTATGACTCAGCAATTCTCTGGTAGACTTTTATGTGCAATAATAAAAACCTATGACAAAATAAATAAATAACAGGTAAGAATGTTGGTAGTAGTTTTACGCATAATAGTCCAAACTGGAAATAAACCAAATGTTTACCAAAAGGAGAATGGATTATTAAAAATCAGGATATGGCCATATATTCATGTAATAAAATGGTATTCAGTAATTAAAAATCACAACACAGATCATTGCAAAAATGAATGAATCTTGAAACAATTATGTTCAACAAAAGAAGCCTCCCATTGTTTATATTACAATATATATAAATATATACAATGTAATTACACATATGATTAATAATATATATAATTATTCAAGAGTACAAGAATAGACAAAGCCATCTGCAAAAGTGAAAATATTGTCAGGCTAGGCCCGGTGGCTCATGCTGTAATCCCAGCACTTTGGGAGGCCGAGGTGGGAGGATCACTTGAGGTCAGGAGTTCAAGACCAGACTGACCAACATGGAGAAACCCTGTCTCTACTAAGAATATGAAAACTAACCTGGCATGTTGGCACATTCCTGTAATCCAGTTATTCAGTAGGCTGAGGCATGAGAATCGCTTGAACCCAGGAGGCAGAGGTTGTGGTGAGCCAAGATCCTGTCATTGCACTCCAGCCTGGTCAACAAGAACAAAACTGTCAGAGAAGAGAAGAGGAGAGGAGAGGAGAGGAAGGGAGGGGAGGGGAGGGGAGAGGAGGAGAAGAGCAGAAAGAGAGGGACGGAGGGAGGGAGGGAGGGAGGAAGGAAGGAAGGAAGGAAAGAGAGAGAAAGAAAAGAGAGAAAGAGAAAGAAAGGAAGAAAGAGAAGGAAAGCAAGAAAGAAAGAAAGAAAAAGAAAGAAAGAAAGAAAAAAAGAAAGAAAGAAACAAGAAAAAGAAAGAAAGAAAAAAAGAAAGAAAGAAAGAAAAAGAAAGAAAAGGAAGGAACTGTCATCTCTGGGCAATAGGAGAGATGACTTGGAATGAAGTTGTAGGTCTCTGGGGCAATACAAATATTCAGTATCTTGTTAGTGGTGAGGGCTACAGAGGTGTATGTAATTGTCAAAATCCATCAAACTAAAGACTTAAGAGTCATGCATCTTATTGTTAATTTTATCTTAATTATTATTAATTTTGCTTTAATTTAGAAAAATTAGTAGAAATTAGTAAACATAATTATGGGTTTCTAATCTTAGGAAACCAAGATAAGAATAAAATAAAATAATTTTACCTAATTTAAACCTAATCTGTTTGATAAGAATCATGAAAGAAAAATCAAAACCAAGTATAGTAAATTGGAAACATAAGTTTAAGATAGAAATAAATCACAATACAGCAGTAATTATGATAAATGAAAATGTTAAACTCAGTAATAAAAAGACCAATAATTCCAAATTGGTTAAAAAAAATCCATCATTCCAAATGAATGATGTTTAAAGTTTAAATTGAAGAATGAAAAATACATACATAGAAACATTACCCAGAAAAAGCTGTAATTACAATTTTAATACTTGACTAAATAAATATCAAGACAAAAATGTCCTAAGGAAAAAAAGATGAATGTTGTATCAATAAAAATGACATGTAACCACCATGAACTTGTATACACTTAACAATATGTCTTTAAAATATGTGAAACAACTGACAAACCAGAAAGATACATAAATATGAAAACATTAGTTGTTGGAAATTTTAACCCATCCCCTCCCCACCTAATAAAGACAAAAATAAACAGTGGTAGAGGCTAAATGAATAATGCAGTTTACAAATAAAGTGATGAAATGAGCAAAGCTAATGCTCACAAACCAAGTGCATGCAGTCTTTCTGGTTACTTGTTGTCTGCCAGCTCCTGTTTTTTACCTGCCTGCAATAAAATAAACATAAAAATTGAGAGTATTAAAAAAAGGTATAAGTTTGCTACTACTGAGACATATGATTTCATAATCTTTTTTTGTATTTTATTTTGTTGAAACTTGAAAAATAATAGTTCGTAACTGGAAATTAACAATTTTTTAAACTGGTCCTTCACCACAGAAAGTTTAAGAAGTACTATTTTTATGCATACAATAAAGAGTCACATATATTGACTGTATGTTAGACGACAAATGAATCCTCACTAAAATATAAAGAACCAGTATCATAAAATATGTCCCCTCATTGCAGCAAATAAAACTAGAAATTCATACAAAAGTAGAACACAAAAGCATCCCCTATTTCTAAAAATTTGACACGTATATTTTCTAAAAAGGAAATGATAAAATTGACATACTTAGAATGGAACAACATAAAACATTGTATTTAAAAATGTGTGGGACACATCTAGAATGGTATGTAAAGTAAAATTTATATGTTAAAATACATTTTCATGAGGCAAGAAAGATTAAAAACAAATGAGCTAATTGAAAGCAAAATATGTTGAATTTATTGCATTAAACTAAGGATTGATTTTAATGAAAAACACATGGGCCAAATTAACAACAGATTGAGAGAATATATTTGCAATATCTAAAACCAACAAGGGACCATATTATCTAGAATATTCAAGAAATGCCTATAAATCAAAAAGAAAAACCGCAGTAGATATGGAGGCAAAAAACATTAAAAGACAATTCACATAAAGAGGAAACCCAAAAGGCTAGTAAAATATGAAAAGATGCTCAAGTTCATTAATAATTAGAGGACTGAAAATTAAAACAGCAAGGAGATTTTATTTTGCAACCAACAGACTGGCAAATATTAGAAAGTCGGATTGGCAAGTGTTGGTAAACACATACAGCAAGAAAATACTTTGGCCTGTGGTTATCCCAGGCCCAGTCACAACCTTTTGGAGAGCAAGCTGGTTCTAGTGAGTTAAGTGTAACACATAAAAACAAAGAGTAGAATGGTGGTTACTTGGAGGCTGAAGAATGGAGGGAATGGGGACATAATTATCAAAGGGTACGAGGTTTCAATTAGACAGGAAAAATCAGTTTTTTTGAGATCTATTGCACAGCACGATGGCTACAGTCACTAACAATGTATTTAAAAATTGCTAAGAGTACATTTCAAATGTTCTCACCACAGAAAAGTACATATTTGAGATAATGGCAGAGTTAATTAGCTCGATTTAATCATTCCACATTGTGTATACATATAACATTATATTGTCATCAATAAATGTACAAAATTATAATCTGCCAAGGTACAATTAAAAATAAAATAAATAACTAAACTAACGGAGCCATATTGTCTGGCTCAGTAATTTCACCCCCAGGAAAATAACACTACAGAAAACCAAATGACACATGCACAAGAGCATTTCCTATAGTGTCAGTGCAGTAATGGAGACTTAGAAGGATTCTAAATGTCCATGCTTTGGGGGAAAAAAAAGTCAAATCGCAGAGTTGCAAGCCATGGAACAATGAGTAGGCACAAAGTTATGCAAATATTCTGCCATGGAGGGATGCTTCAAATAGAGTAGTCCGGTGTGGGGGAGCAAAAGAAGAAAAAAAAACATGAAGGGGAAGAAGGAGGAGGAGGAGAAGAAGAAGAAGGAGAAAAGGAAAAAGAAGGAGAAAAAGGAAGAAGAAGAAGGAGAAGGGGATGACGATAAAGAAGAAGAAAAAGGAGAAGGAGAAGGAGGAAGAGGAGGGGAAAGGAGGGGGGATAGGAGGAAGGGGAAAGGAGGAGGGGGAAGATAAGAAGAGGAAGAGGAAGAGAAGAAGAGAAAGAGAAGAAGAAGTAGAAGAGGAGGAAGAATAAAAAATACAGCATTTTATTAGTAGCATGTTTCCAAAAATATTATCAGAATGCATATAACATAATATTTCTCAGTTTAATTATTCTTATATTCATGTACGTTATATTCATGTACAATTCTGTGGCATTAAGTACTTTCATATTTCTGTACAGCCATCACCACGATCCACCTCTAACACTTTTTCACCATGTCCATCTAAAACTCTGCACCCATTAAGCACTCTCTCCCCACCCCCACCTCCACCTTTGCTACTCACTATTCCGCTTTCTGTCTCTGAATTGACTTCTCTGGGGTCCTCACATAAGTGGAATCAGACAGTGTTTATCTTGTTGTGCCTAGCTTATTTCACTGGACACAGTGTCTTCAAAGTTCATCCATGTGTGGCATGCACCAGAACTTCCTTCCTTTTCAAGGCTGACTACTGCTCCATCGCATGGATGTGCCACATTTGTTGATCTCTTCATGCATCACCACATGCTTGGGTTGTAGCCCCTCGTAGCCCCTGGGAATAATACTGCTGGGAATGTGGATAAACACCTGCGTGAGGCCCTCTTTCAATTCTTCTGTGTGTACGCCCACAAGTAGAATGGTAATTTCATGTTGAATTTTCTGAGAACCCCCCGATACTGTCTTCCACAGGGGGTGTGCCATCTTACATTTCCACCAGTCAAAAACCGTTAGCACTGATTTAAAACACATGCACAAAAGGCAACATGGCAGGTCTTCATAAGATCACACAGCAATAGAAAGGTGGCTCCTCACCCACCACAAGGCTCTGGGGTCGGGCAGGTGCCAGTAGAAATGGGAATATACGTGCAGTCAGAAGGAACACTGCTCGCCATTGCTGAGCATACACAGAACTTCCTGGAGCCTCTTGGTGGGCTCAGCTGGAGAGGCTGGTTGGGGCCAGACCCTGCTGACATGCTGTCCAGCCTGCCTTGCCTCTCACTGAGAAACAGACCCTACCCTGAGGATGCAGACACCTTTTCCCCAGTTGCACAGTAAAAAGAGGACCTGGGCTCAGGGCCAGGAGGGCAGAACAGACACATAAGGAAGATGCCGCAGATTTTCTTTCTCGTCCCTTTCCGTAACTAAAGCCACAAGAGTGGAGGGCTTCCTCAGACAAGTGAACATGATGGGTCAAAAGCTGATGAGTTTCAGTAGAGGAACACTCTGCACTGCCAGAAATCCAAAACTAGAATTGACTCTTCACATTTCAGAAATATTCATAAATATATGTATATATATGTATATATATGTGTATATATATATGTATATGTATATATATGTATATGTATGTATATATATATGTATATATATGTATGTATATATATATGTGTATATATGTATCTCCTTTCACAGCAAAAGTAATCATTAGCTAACAAATTATTTTGCTTGGATATGTTTCCATTTTCTCATTAGGTTTCTGGTTTTTCTTTCTTTCTTTTTTTTTTTGAAATTGGATATAGCTAACCTAGGCAGACACAGAAGAATCTGAGTGAAAAACACTGATCAGGACCAGCTGTGTTCCCACGAGGAGCCACTGTCCCAAGTCATCCGCAGTACCCACACTTTTCGTCTGTGCGAAGAGAGACTTGGAGAGCCCGTCCTCTGGAAAGCTGTATTGTAAAGTGATCCATTATTGGCACAAGGATAAACACGTTCTCTAGAAAAATATTTAAACAATTATTGTCCACCTTTGGACATTTTCAGAGTGTCTCTGTACATGTTGTCAGGTGAAAAATGCATGATGTCAGTTAGGAAAAAAAATGGTAGAAACCAACCAATCACCAAGTTTTGAATTAAGTAACTTACTTGGCAGTATTACTTCCTTCCCAAATCCTAAACTGTTCCCTGCTTCATACAGATACGGCTTTTGGAGGAGACCTGCAAAGCCTTTATGAGGAAGGCTGGCAACATAATAATTTGTTTATGTGGACATTTTCTCCAGAACAGTGCACTGCAGAAACATCTCCAAAATTAAATAGTGGAAAAGCAACAGCAGCCCATTTTGTTTCTTTTTCTGCTACAGATGCATGTCCAGCACAAATTGCTACCATTTATGTGGCAGTTCTGGAGTGGACAGGCAAGTGGACTGATGCCAAAAACTGCAAACTTGCACCCTGCAGCTGCTGACTCTCTCTGGAACATGGCTCATTCAAGGACATCTCAGGCAGGTAAGTCAGAAGGAACGCTGTTCGCCATTGCTGAGCATACACAGCGCCTCCTGGAGCCTCTTGGTGGGCTCACTGGAGAGGCCGGCTGGGGCCAGACCCTGCTGACATGCTGTCCAGGCTGCCTTGCCCCTGTCTGAGGAACACACCCTGCTCTGAAGCTGGAGACACCCTTTTCCCTGTTGCACAGAGAAAAGAGGAGCTGGGCTCTGGGCCAGGAGGGCAGAATAGACACATATGGTGGATGGCACAGGTTTGCTTTCTCATCCCTTTCCAGACAACTGCATTACAGAGTCCTTCCATGTAGTGTGCAGATTAGGCTTCACACAGAAAAATTAGAGGGCAGGACATCTGTAGCTTCTGGCGCAAACACCCAGCCCCAGCCCTGGGAGTGGGTTCGGGAGCTGAGAACTCCCCCAGTATGTTCCAGGCACAATGGGGAGAGCTGCCCAGTGGACAAGTCCAGTACAAGGATTGGTCCAGACTAATAACTCAGAGCAAGGCTGACCATCTTCCTGAAGGACTTAAGAGGTGGCGAGAGCTAATAAAAAGGGGCGAAGGGATGATAAACCAAGCAGAAGGAACCTTCATGATGATATATATTCTTACTACAAACTCTGAAATAGCTAGATAGGGAATTATAAATTTGCACAAATAGAATCACAGTTGTCCATTCTTTTTTCTTTTAACTCCTTTTTTTCCAGTAAACAAAACCAAACTACCTCATGAGACATTGCCAATTATTGAATGTACTGTTTTACGTGGGGTAAAATTTCAATTAATAAAAATGCTAAGGAGAGCTTGATCTTCCAAAGAATGGATTAAACTGGTCAATGGGGGATTCAGTGGAAATAATTTCATGTGGGTCTTAATGTTGGAAACCTTTCGAAAACATATTAGTTCTATGCTCTTGCCTCTCTAAGCAGTAAAGAATTCAATGGAGAAATGCCAGATATAGGTGAAGGGGAGAAAAGCAGCAAATCACACCACCACTTGTGTACCTATGCAACAATCTTGCATGTTCTTCACATGTACCCCAAAACCTAAAATGCAATAAAATATATATATATATTAAAAAAAAGAATTCAATGGAAATATCTGAGATGCTTCCCTGTATTCACTCATTCACCAAAATATTAACAAACGCTGGGTGTCTAGCACATAGCAGGTACTCTGATAAGGCAGAGAAGATAGGAAAACAAACAATTTCATTAACAGCATAAAGCTAGAGTTTGAATTTTGACCTCATTAGACAGTCCCTGCTTTTTGTGGAAGAATTCAGTTCCTTCACAACTGATATAAAGATGAATATACTCGACTTTAATCTGTATTTTATTATTTTATTTTACAATTTTTACTTATTTTGCTTACTTTTCCTGTTCATCAATTCAGGATTTCCATTTATTCTTTATTCTTTTCTTTCTTACCTGTTCTTTCCTCACATTCATAGTGCAACATGTTTCTTTTTTAGAGCTATGGATATTATTTTCCACAAGAAGTTGTTTTACTTTTTCAACTGCCACCCACCCCCCCACAACGCACCACACACCACATCCCATTCCAATTAAATAAGATGCTGCAAAGTGTAGAATATTGAGTCTTTAGCACTGTCCATCCTGAGCCCTAAGACATATTCCTTGGACCCTGGCTACTTCCAGGTTTTGCTGAAAAGTTTTAGCTGCTTTTGTTTTAGATCATCATAAGATTTTCCCTAGCAATATGTCTCTTCTATTTCAAGAAACACAATGTGGTACATAATAAGATATTCCCAGAGAGTAAGTACATAATCATGCATTCAGAGTGAGAGAGAGAGGTCCACTCAGGCTCAGCTTGGAGTGGCGGGGGCTGTTTTCTTTGCTGTTTCTTTAAGTTTTCCTTGAATATTTTACTCAGATAAATTTACAGTTTGTGTATTCGGTAGACTCACAGTTTGAATATTTTCTGAAACAGATATTTTTAAATACCTTTCACCTGAAAAGGTCAGTGATAGCTTGGCTGGGTATAGAAATCCTAGTATGCAGTCCTTTTCCTGAGCCACCTGGCATGTATCTGATTAAGTGTGACTGTGTTTCCCTTCATTTTACTTGCACTATTTATACTTGGAAAAAAACTAGCAGCAACCTATTGCCTTTGTTTGGTTAACAGCTGGGAATTTGAACCTAGAAACTTGTTAGAATTTTATTCTTTGATTTTAGAGATGTCTAGGTATAGATGTTGATTAGCCATTTCAATTTGCAAAGGTAAGAATCTTCTAAGCTCAGAAATTCTCATCTATTATTTGTGGAGCTATTTTTCCCATGTATCCCTTTTCTGCCTCTGGAACCCCAATCATTTCTACTGCAACTCTCAGATCTTGCCCCTCTTCATCTGATCTTCTTCTCCTGAGTCCTGTGTTTGCTGCTTTAGTTCATTTACACACCATTAATTCCTGACACACATGCTGTCTTCTTCAATGAATACTCTGGTATCATTGGCTTTTCCTTGTTTTGTTTTTCAGTTCAGGTGTATGTCCTAAGGCTTTGGGGTCACATCAGCCCAGAAGACAGAAAATCAGAAAGCAGGTATGTACCTTGCCCTGGCTGGTGGCCCTCCCATCCTAACTCTCCTTAGCTCAGGGTGATGGGCAGGTGGGCTGGGCCTTAAGAGGCAAGGAAAAGGCAGACCCAGAGATCTCCCAGAATAGCCACAAAAATCAAGATGAAAAGTTTAAAAGTACAAAAGCGTAAGAATAATCTAAAAGAAACTAGAGAAGTCCTTTATAGCCATACGCAGACAGATAGCCCCCAGATACACACACACACACAAATACACTCACTCATGCGTATACACATACACAAACATGCACACACACAGGCACTCACACACAAACACTCCCATACACACACACATACACACATGTATGTACACACACACTAACACACTGTGTCACACACACTGATAGACATCAGAATTCAATCAGAGAAGCAGATCACTAGAAATGACGTAGAGTGAGGGATTTCTTTTTGACATTTGATTTTATGCCATTGTGGGAGCTTCGAAAACAGTCTTGGGCGTCTGCTGCTGCATTTGAGGTTGCAGGACAGGTGGTCTGGATTTAAGATGGACATAAAATGGGGGAGGTGGAGGGAATGTTCCTTCTGGAATCCAGAAGCAAGAAGCTTAGTCCTCCATCTGACTTTCCCACCCCCAATCTTCCAATGCACGGCCACCCCGCAACTCTGCCAACAGCAACGGCCACCACCATCCTCCCATTAGTTTACCCAGAACCCAGGCAGGCCAGATGCTGGTTAACCCACATCCTGTACCCCAGCACTCCGCACCTCACACCCAGCACCCCACCGAGCACTGTTGCTTGCAGCCCTCAGTGAAGCCCACTCTGCACAGTGTACACGACATCATGCTCAGTATGGCAATAAACACAGACACACACACACAGACACACACACACACACACCAGGGGCATGGCAGGCAGGTGAGGACTCACCTGCTCTGTCCTCCTGAGTGTGGTGACAATGCAGTGAGCAGCCAGCCATTCCCAGTGGCAGCCCCTACTTCCCGTCTCCACCATCAAGGTGGTTACTCACCACATGGCACCAAAGCTGCCCCTTTCCTGGGAAAGAATCTCTCAGTCAAGAGCGATCTGAGCGCAAATTCATTCAAAAACCACAAGTATTCACGAGCTATTCTGAGGATCCAGGACTAAAATGCAAATGTATGTTGAGAGTCAACGTTCCATTTAGTTTGAAGAGCAACTAGCCTTGGTCAAGTGGCCTTAAATTATCCTTACTACTGAAGGTAAGCAAAAATTGGAAGAGCTGCGATCAGGACTTGCATTAAAACTGGGGAGGGGGCAGCATGTTGAGGAAGCTCTTCTCTCCCCACTAAGGCTTAGGCTAACCCAGACCCAGGTCATACTCTCTTGATGGGTTTAAAGGGCTTTACATGAAGTGCAGTTTATATTGAATTTCTTTGCTTCTTGTTTTGAAGGTCCCTGAAGACATGGCAACTACAAAGCAGCCCTGAGTAACAGGAATGTTAGAACAGATGTTATTTAGGCATTTCCACATAATAAAGACTTCTAAGAATCCCCAATGTCCAATTATCCTAACAGTTACTCCAAAGTTTTCACTCAATGCATGATAAATGCAGACCATATTGACTTGAATAAAAACACAATTATTTAGGACACAGGTGATGCCAATCAAAGGAGACATCTAAACAATTGAGTACCACATTTTGAGGACCAGAATAAGCCAATAACCTAAGTTTGTACTTACAGAGAACCACTTAGCAAAGCCATAATTCCATGATAAAAGCTATGTTCTCTGTAGAAAAGAATCCAATTGTTTCTGCATTTCTGCATCAAAAATATATCATGATAGTTAACAGTAGGTGTATTTGACAGCACATCTTGGTTCTGTCCTTTGCTCTAATGAAAAGGGAGTGATGTACAATCAAGGAAGGCAGAGTGTTTCTCCACAAGTACTTTAACTTGTTTTTTAAAGTATAGGTCAAGGGTAATCGCAGTACTAGAAAGAAACTGGAGTACCTCTACCTACTTTCTTTTTTGTTTTCTTTCACAGTGAAAGTGCAAACACAATCCACAAATGTAGCTTCTGACAAATTCGAGCTTAAAAAACAAATTTACATGAAACAAAGATAGCAGAGTGATGCACTAAGATATTTCTTCACTTTTCTCTTTAATGTACTTTGCATTCTTACCCTTAACTCTGTGCCTTAGTGATAATGTGAGGCTTAGATTAATCAGAAGAGCTTGGAAGAGAAGGCCCAAGCTCAGCATAAGAATTCCATATTTTCATATCAAAAACAAGCACACACCTTTTCACTGAATTCTAATAATGCGTATTTTTAAAAGGAGACAAATAACCTTTAGTGTCAAAAAAGCAGATCTGATAGTTGACAGCAATCTCCATAGGAGATATAATCTCTTCTGAAAAAGAAGTAAAAGAATTTAAACAAGAAGCCAGAAATTAATAACCCTCTCTCTCCACTGCCCATGCTCTCCCAGATAAAAGTTAAGGAGGAGCAAAGGGAACACGTGGTGAACAGGGCATTGTTCAATGCCCCGCAGAATTCAATGTAGACACAGTTTTGCAGGGAAAAATGGTAAAGGACCTGCCTCTCCTTCAAGGGGTGAGTCTGCCCAGAGAGACAGATTCAGGAGGAGGAGTGTGTGTTCTTGCCAACCACACTGGTCTGTCCTTCCTCTGATGACAGAATCCACAGCAGTGGCTCTGGCTGCAGATGCCTTGTGGAGCTCCTCCTCCACTGTGGATGGGGCTGGTTGCTGTTTCTCAGCTAGAGAAGAAAGAACTCTGTGATCCCCACCCAAACCCACTGCTTGGGGTCACTTAGGAGATTACTAACCGTAGTGGGAGAAGACGTGTCCTCAACTCAGTGGCCTTCTGGCCTCCGTGCAAGGACAGGACCGGCTTCCAGCAGCTGGGCACCTCTGTCAGGCTTCAGAATCTAACTCAAAATCTTCCCTTTTCAATTTGAGAATGCTTTAATTATAGCATATGTGAAACAACAGAAAATAAACATTTCCATCCTCACCATCAAAATGTATGTTAACTTTTTTTTAATTTACTTTTTAGATATAAAACCTTCTGAAACTCATTTTATGGAGCCATGAAGACCTCTGCAAACCTTACATAATACTTGCTAATTTATACTGCCACCAAGACCCTGAGATTGCAGAGTATGCAAGGACCAATTTCTATCCCACCCCCTCACTTTATAACTCTTATTTTAACCTGTTCACATTCAATGGTGGTGACTTCTATAATTTCATCTAATATCTAAGACACTGAAACTCTCAATGTTGGACAGCTGACCCACAAACTCAAACTATAGTTCCAATAAAAGGGATAATTCTGGACTGAACATGTCCAAATAAATATTGCAATAGTAAACCCAAAAGTCTACTCATATGGAAAACAATTGAATTTCATAAAAATCTTATTCTATGCTCAACACAAAATGTAACTGTTGAAAATATTCACAAAACAAAAAATAACCACTTTCTATAGCAACCCGACCTTTGGAATCAGCAAATCAAAACAGATCCCAGATAGAGATCATCCCATTTGTCAGTAGGGAAACTGCAGCCCACTAGCTGCAGAGACAGGGCGTGGTCCCAGGTTCCTGGCTCCCAGAGAAATGCAACAAAGGTGTTATTGAGTCAACTATAAAGAGAAAAGTCGCTACATTGATTTCTGCCTTGTGGAATGTCTACCTTCTTCTATTTGTTACTGAAGAATGAAAAAGGGTAGGTGACAGCTAGTAACATTTTCTGTTTTTATCTCCACAAATGTTTTCTGGCTATCTAGTTGTTAGAGAGTGTTTTCTAATCAGTTTTTAAAAATCGTCTTATTAACCATAATTTCACTACAAATGCTGGCTGAACATATGGCAGCGTTGATGCCATATCTATAATATTGTAGATGCTCTATATGTATTTCATGAATGCAGCTTTGAATTTCATTTCACTCCATCCTTTTATTTTACAAAAACTATAAATAGATGTGAGTGTAGAAAACTTTGAGAGTGCAGAAGCACATGAGAATTAAAGGTAAACACTGTTCACTTTTGACACATTTCTTATTAGGGCTTTCTATGTACTCTTTAACATATTTTAACTCACTTTGATGAACAGTATATCTACATTTTCTTATGCTTTTAAAAATGTCTTGATGCATAATTTCAAGGCTACATAATATTTTCTCAAATGAACATTCTCTAATGCACTTAACCACTTTCTAATTTTCCCAATCCTACCCTCTTATAAATAATACTTTGCAATGAACATCTTTGTACAAAATATTGATAACACAGCTGAGTATTTTCTACAAATAGATTCATAAAATAGACTTAATTTATATATATATATTAATTTATTCAATCTATACTTATTAAACAGTAGGTCAGATAATCTCAGAACCCTTCAGACTCAGAATTTCTAAAATTATAAATAAAACATAATTGGATATATGTATGTGTATATACGTATGTGTATATATATGCATACAAACATATGTGTCTCAGTATTTGTTTCAATGCACACAAAGAAAAGATGAGCAACCAAAGCAAAAATGAATAAGAAAGGGCAAATTCAGAGGTATTCCAAGACGTAATTGTATCTGTTCATCCTTAGAGGTCTAGAGCTCTCAATTTAATAAAACGTGTACATTGGAGAAAAGAGAGAAAGCTCAGGCTTGCTGAAAGGTATAAAGTCAGATCCACATTCACAAAATAGAACTATGAAAGTCTACACATGTAATTAAAAGGTGAAAGAAAATGAAAAAAATAATAATAATAAAAGCAATGCTGGGAGCGGTGGCTCACATTTGTAATCCCAGTATTTTGGGAGGCTGAGGTTGGGGAATCACCTGAGATCAGGGGTTTGAGACCAGCCTGGTCAACGTGGTGAAACCCCCGTCTCTACTGAAAATACAAAAATAAAATTAGCAAGGTGTCGGGGCAGGCACCTGTAATCCCAGCTACTCTGAAGATTGAGGCAGGAGAATCGCTTGAACCTGGGAGGTGGAGGTTGCAGTGAGCCAAGATCATGCCATTACACTCCTGCCTGGGCGACAAGAGTGAAACACTGTCTCAAAAAAAAAAAACAAAAAAAGCAATAAAACACAACTGCCTAAGGCTTGCCTCTGCATAAGGAAGCAAGTTTCTCCTGAGAATCTGTACCCACAAACTGGCCTTCACCCAGGTGTTGGCCTCTAAGTCATGTCACCATATAGCCTGACAACACCACATGGAGAATTTAGTTTACATTGACCAGGATATGATGTCCCGAGAAGGGTACATTATTTTTGTGCTATTCTTTCTCAAAAGGTGTAAGTTCAATTTAGTCAGGAAAAATATTGAATAAATCCAAGTTTAGAGACAGTCTACAAATAACTCACCAGTACTCTTTGGAAGTGTCAAGATCATGGAAGACAAGGGGTGACTGAGGAGTGACCGATGTGAGGAGACTAAGGAGCCGGGAAACGCAGTGTGGTGCCTGGATTCCATGCTGAAACCAAAGTAAGGCAAAGGTGGAAAGCTGGTAAATTTTGAATATGACCTATAGTTTAATAATAAGTACTGTAGTAGTATTAATTCCCTGATTTTCATAATTATACTCTGGACATGTGAATGTTAACAGTAGGTGAACCTGGGAGAAGGGAATAGAAAAAATCTGAACTATTTTCACAACTTTTATGTAAGTCTAACTATTTTCAAAAGGAAACGTTAAAACTCATGATGATAAAATGGTCCTGACTCGACAGTGCACTCAGGAACCTGGCTGAAGCCATGAGAGCTCTCTGGGAAAATGTGCCGTAAACAAAGCTTCAAGAATTTCCATGGATAAAATTCTAATAATCAGGAGTGTATAATTCTTTTAAAAAATGACAGAGCATATGAGAAAACAAAGCACCACTATCCAGATTTAACAGAAAATAAAATGAACCACCAACACAATAAGACTCACAAAGATCTCGAATAACTGAATTACCAGAGTAAAAAGCTAGTAAATACGTTTAAAGGAGAAATAGAATACCGAAGGCGTAACAAAACAATAGAGTATTATCAAAGTAAATAGACTTGTAAACTAAGTACATACAATCTCTAGAAATGGAAATGTAGTACTTAAAATTTTAAAAATGGAGATTCAAGTATTTGCTATTAGATAAATGTTAGACACAGCTGAGGAGAGAAATGAACTGGAATATATGCCTAAAGAAAGTACTCAGAATTCAGTAGAGAGAATCAAAAATGAAAAGAAACACTAAGAGACGGAAAAATAGGTAAATGAGACCTGATGAGGGCTGGTCAGTTTCCATAGCAGGCAAAAAACAAATCTTTGTATTAAGAAAGCCAAATAAATCCCAAGATATATAAACAAAAATGAATTCTCACTTACACATATGATAGTGACTTTGTAAAACATCAAAGGCAAAGACAAGATTTTTAATGCGAGAAAGAAAAAATAACTGCCAACCCAGAATCTGATGCCTGAAATACTCTTCAAGAGCGAGGGCAAATAAAGATATTTTCCTGTAATCAGAAACTGAGAGGTGTATTGCCAAGTGGAAATGGAAGATAGGCTGTCCACAACGGAAAGTCATCCAAACTGAAAGCTGAATTCTCAACATCAATCGTAGAAACCAGAAGGCAATAGAATGTCTTCACAATATTGAGAGAATGTTACTGTCATCTAGAGTCAGGAAGTTACTGTCACCAGAATCCCCATCTTAAAGAAAGAAGGCACTAGGAGAATATTTTTCTGACAAAGAAAAATTGCAAGTGTGTACTACAAACTGGAAGAAAGCACCCCCAAAGGAAGATTTGGAATGCAAAAATAAACGGGGAACAGAGAAAATATAAACACGATGGTAAATCACAACAAGCTTTGCCTTTAGAAACAATCACAATAAGGTGAAAATTGCCAAGTTAAGAAATAAAACACTGAAATTAAAGATTGTAAATTATAAAATGCTGCATAGCATGCAATTTAAGATAGATGTGATTAAAGGAAATCTAAGTCTCTTCTATGGTTTAGAAGGAAAGTAAGAATCTTTTTAACTTGGGGTTAATCAAGTTAAGAAATCTTGTTACAAATCCTAAGAAAACCAGCAAAAGGAGTTTTAAAAAGTGTTGTCGAGGATTTAAAAATAAGAATGTGAAAAAAAGGTAAAACCAAAGAAAGAAAGATAAGAAAAAATTATGGAATATAACAAACATGGATTTATTTGCAAATAAATTCAAACATATTGAAATTCACAAGAAATATAAACCTCTAGTTTAAAGACTTATTGTTAAAATAGTTGTAATTAAATTCATCAGTACTCTTTTTAGAATAGACCTCTTATAAAAAGAACGCAGAAAATTTGGAATTGAAAGACTGGAAAAGAAGTCACAGGCCAACTGCTAATTCAAATAAAGCTGATGTGATAATATTAACATCAGACAACACAGATACGAAGTAGGAAAGTCACACTAGTGCATAATCCACCCCACAAAATCAAAACATTTAATTTCACCAGAAAGATATATAAATTCTAATCTTGTTAAAATCATAGAATGTCAAAATAAACACAGCAAAAATTACGTTTTCCAATAAATTAAAATATCTACCACAATAGTGAAAGATTATATCTGCTTTGAAAACTAATAGATTAAAACTGACTTAAAAGTCAGTATTGATACAAAATATCTAAAGATCACTCTTACAGAGAGGATATTGCTGAAGAAAATCAGGGTGTTAGGATTTTTTCCCATCAGATATTAACATTCAGCCACAGCAATGGAGAGAGTGTTTAAGTGACAAAGGATTCTAGCCCTTCAGTGTGGAATGGAGTCCAGAAAGAGTCCTAGATAGGGGTGAAAATGAAATATGACAGAAGTTCTTGTGATCATGGGTTGTTGGTTAACTCTTCACTGAGATCTAACCAGGGAAATTAGTTATCTATATGAGATAACTGATCATACATAAAAATCAATCACTGATGAAAACTTACAATTTTTAGAACACTGGGACTGACTACGTTGGGGAGAGAGGGAGAGGGAGGAAGGACTGAAAACCAGTTACTGGTTTCTGTGCTCGCTACCTGAGTGATGGGATGATCCCTACCACAAACCTCAGTGTCCCACAGTACGCCCATGGAAAAACCCTGCCTATGTACCTTCTGAATCTAAAATAAAATTGAAATTATTTTTAAAAATAAATAAAGTGGAACATCTCTACTAAAATAGCACTTTCTAACCTGGGAGTGCATGAAAATCGTCAGGGAAGTGTCTTAGTTGCCTTTGCTTTGTTAAGCTGTAGTTTATACAAGCTAGGTATGGTGGATCACTCCTATAATCCAGAACTTTGGGAGGACAGGATGAGAGGATTACTTGAGCCCCTGAAGTCGAGGCTGCAGTGAGCCATAATTGTGCCACTGCACTGCAGCCTGGGTGACACAGTGAGACCCTGCCTCAAAAACCAAACCCAAACAAAACAAAACAAAAGCTATATCCTAAACACAATAAAATGCACAGGTCTTAAGTGTACAGTACAGGTACTTTGCCAAATACATATAACCATGTAACTCTCACCCCAATATAGGCAAAGCATTGCCAAAGAAGTTTCCCTTGCACCCTCCCTAGCTCACTTCCCCTCACCCACAGTCAACCACCCTAATTCCTGTCACTATTTAAATGGAATAAAAAACATGTGCTCTTCAGTAGCTGGCTTCTTTCACTCACAGTGTCTGTGAAATTTGGTCACTCATTCCTTTTCATTGTTGAGTCATATTTCGTGGGATGAATATACCTGCTACAGAATGGGAGCCCCAAATTTTCATTTGTTGAAGTCCTAACCCCGGTGTGATTGAATTTGGAGATAGGGCTTTTAGTAGGCAATTAGGGCCCGATAAAAGTGGGACCCTAATCCAAAAGGATTGGTGGCCTTATAAGAAGAGGTAGAGCTCTCCCTGCCCACCTCACTCCTCTCTCTATGTGTATACACACCAGGGAAAGGTTCTGTGAGGTCACACGGAGAGAGGGGCTGTCTGCAAACCAGGAAGAGGCCTCACCGGAAACTGACCCAGCCAACAGCTTGATCTTGAACTTCCCTGCTATCAGAATCATGAGAAATAAATTTATTTTGTTTAAAAAAATGTTTAGAACAGAATAGGCAGAGTATCTTTGTGACCTTAGTATAAGAAAAGTTTTATTAATAAGAGAAAAAAAACTGTCATTTTGAAATAAGCATAAACTATAGGGGATATTAAAATTAAGAACTTCAAAAAAGCTCTATAAAGAAATTGTGGAAAATGTGTCTAAAACTAACAGGAGATATTTGCAACATAAACAAAAATGAAAAATCAGTATCTGGGTTTTATTCTGCATATAGAAGCTTTTTAAAGTAAAGAATTTTACAGTGCATATTTTATACTGCATGTCTAAGCTTCCTAATGTAAACAAGAATTATAATCTAAAACAAAAAAGAGCAAAAGATGCTGAAATGGTTTGGCCGTGTCCCCACTCAAATTTCATCTTGAATTATACCTCCAACAATTCCCACGTGTTATGGGAGAGATCTGGTGGGAGGTAATCGAAACATTGGGACAGGTCTTTCCCATGCTATTCTCGTGATAGTGAATGAGTCTCACAAGATCTGGCGATTTTATAGAAGGGAGTTTCCCTGCACAAGCTCTCTTCTCTTGCCTGCCACCATGTGAGACGTGCTTTTCACCTTCAGCCATGATTGTGAGTCCCCGCCAGCCACGTGGAACTGTGACTCCATTAAACCTCTTTCTTTTGCAAATTGTCCAGTCTTGGGTATGTCTTTATCAGCAGAGTGAAAACAGACTAATACAGATGTGAATTGGAAAATTAACAAAAAAACACAGGAAAAACAAAATATATGAAAAGATAGTCCACATTACAGAAATGCAAATTAAAGCCTCAACGAGAACAATTTCTAATCATCGGATTGGAACAACCAATATATCCACCACTACCATGTGGAAATTATTTCTCCAAGAATACTGGAGAAATGAAAACACTCACAGCTGATACGGGTGCAATCATATTCCATAAAGCTGGAGGTGTGTGTATCCAACAAGCCAGCGAGGCCCCTCTTATACATGTATACTCTAGGGAAACGCTCACATCTATTTCAGGGTCCATGTGCAAGAAGGTTTCTAGAAGAGAATAATGTTATAACAGAAGTTAGAAGAAGCTGTATGTTAGTGGACAGGAGAATGGATAGGTTGCAGTATCTGCATCTGAAGAAACAGCATGCAGAGTGAAAATGATTCACAGCACCCACCGAAATGGGTTAGCATTCAAAACATAATTCTCTGGCCAGGCACAGTGGTTCATGCCCGTAAGTAATTGCAGCATTTTTGAAGGCTGAGGAGAGCTGATCATGTGAGCCTAGGAGATTGAGACCAGCCTAGGAATCACGGTTAAACCACATCTCTACAAAAAGTACAAAAATTGGCCAGACCTGGTGGTGGGCACGTGTATTCCTAGCTACTCAGGAGACTGAGGTGGGAGAATTGGTTGAGCCTGGGAGGTGGAGGTTGCAGTGAGTCAAGCTCATACCACTGAACTCCAGCCTGGACAACAGAGCAAGACACTGTCTCAAAAAAGAACAACAACAATGAAACATGATTCTTAATGAAAAAAAAGCAAGTCCCAGAAAGAAAGATGGGATTTCCTCTACAGATGTAATTATGTGCAAAAAAAAAATAATAATATGACTTGAATTAACATTTGTGTGCATGTGTTCTTACAGTAGAATGATTTATAATCCTTTGGATATATACCTAGTAATGGGATTGCTGGGTCAAATGGAATTTCTGTTTCTAGGTCCTTGAGGAATCACCACACTGTCTTCCACAATGGTTTAACTAATTTACACTCCCACCAACAGTGTAAAAGTGTTCCTATTTCTCCACATCCTCTCCAGCATCTGTTGTCTCCAGATTTTTTAATGATCTCCATTCTAACTGGTGACCTGGAACCGACCCAAATGCCCATCGATGTTAGACTGGACAGGGAAAATGTGGCACATATACACCATGGAATACTATGCAGTCATAAAAAACGATGAGTTCCTGTCCTTTGTAAGGATATGGATGAACCTGGAAACCATCATTCTCAGCAAACTGACACAAGAACAGAAAATCAAACACTGCATGTTCTCACTCATAGGTGGGTGTTGAACAATGAGAACACGTGGACACAAGGAGGGTAGCATCACACACTGGGGTCTGTCGGGGGGGAAATAGGGCAGGGACAGTCGGGGGTGGGGAGTTGTGGAGAGACAGCATGGGGAGAAATGCCAGATATAGGTGATGGGGAGGAAGGCAACAAATCATACTGCCATATGTGTACCTATGCAACAATCTTGCATGTTCTTCACATGTACCCCAAAACCTAAAATGCAATATAAAAAAATGTGGCTTGGTGTGCAACAGCATGTAATAGAACTCTAAGTATCAACAAGGAATGATGAACAAGAAATTTGGAATGGGAGTCAGATGGAGCAGTGTCGGAGAAGGCATATAGGAACTCTGAGAGGTGATGGTGTTCCTTCTTAAATTATAGTATGGGATCCAGAGTGTGTGCTTCTGACCATTCATTTGCATGATATTTACCTTGCTGACTACAAGATACATTTAATAAATGAGCTAATAAAAAGGCATCACCTGTCGTGGGCATGGTGCTCGATACCATGAGAGAAACAGGCAAGATGTGAAATACTTCACTACAACATACATTTTTTCTTCAAAGGGTGTTTACAATTGAGTCAAAAATGCAAAACAAATTCAGCTGAAAAAAACTGAGAATGAATTTTTCGATTGTAGTCCATCAAGTTTAGGGAGAAGTCTCTTCAGGCTGGAGAGAGCCGGGTGTGCTGTGAAGAGCCTAGACAGGGCCCCGATGGGAGGTCAAGGCCTGGGCCGAGCCCCACCCAGGTCAGTGGGCTCTAGTGAGAGAAAAAGGCTCCTGGGCTCTGGGAGCCTGAGGGACGAGGGGTGGCAGAGTGGGACTTTTCCACAGGATAGGCCTGTGGGCTTCCTGGGGTATGCCTTGCTTTCCAAGAGGTTCTGTTCGCATCCCCTGCAGAGAGCCTGGGTGTGGTGCACACACAGTGAGGCTGATTCCCAGCCAGGTGAAGGAGAAAGGGGCTGCTCCGTGGGAAGGCGTTAGCCGGACTCAGGGAGGGAGATGGGAGTCCAGGACCCCTTCAGGTTTGTAAGCCTCATGACATTTTGTTAGCAAAGCTTTCCCTGAGCTCCCTGACTGGCAGTTGTAGTTGGGTTTTCAAAAGTCTCAAGGTTGCACGGGGCCAACTATTTATAGGGTGGATATAACTGGTTTCAGCAAAGCCAAATGAGAGTATTGGTCTAATCTTTCTGCCCTGTATTTCTTTCTGTGACCTAAGGTCTAATGGTGAAAATCTATTAAAAGACTTCCTGATAATAAAAAAAAATGTTGACATTTCACTTGGTCAAAATTGAAACCCAGCAGGGAGAGCCTCGGTTTCTGATGCACCCAGATTGACACAGCTGCACTTTTGCTGACGAGCCGGTCAGACGCCAGCCCCAGCACACCCGGCCGGTCAGCATGAGGGCTCCTGAAGGGCAGCCAGGGAGCCGGCGGGCAGCATCCACGCAAGCTTGCATCACAGGTGCGGGATTGCAGGTGTGGGATCAGCCGACGAGGGTGCCCAGATGAGCCACTTCCTCCAGTATGGGTACTGGCTTTTCCTATTAGATGTCCCCAGCTTTGGAAGCTGACCTCATGGGCAGGAGGGAAGGGGACCCAAGAGCACGTCTGTCTCCTCTGGGCTGAAGTGGAGCCAAACCTGGCCCCTGCTCAGGGGAATTCATATTGTGGGAATCTCCTGGTGCTTTTCATGTAACTGAACCTCGCAAGAAGCACAGAACTGTGCACTTAGGAAACGTGAAGGCTGAACATCTGCGAACAGCAGGTCCCAGGCAAAGCGGGACTTGCACTGAAGCTATAACTTTTACATTTTTAATTGCTCTCACCCTTCACCTCATTTCATTCTCTCCCAACTCAGCGGAGGATGGAGGCCTGTGGTCTCTGTTTCACAGGTGAGGATGCTGTTTGGGGACCTTTTTCTCCTTTGCCTTTCTGACCAGATGCCTATGAAAAATGGCCCCGGGAGCATGCATTTGGGAGCATCCATTCCACTGCAAGCTCGGAAATGCCCCCCGTGCTGAAATGGCCAGGCTTGCTCTGTGGCCAGGCAGGGCCGCCCGGGCAAGCGGCTGGGCTTTGTTCTGAGTGGGAGGGGTGCAGGTGTATTGAAAGCACACAGGGAGATAAGAGAATGTACCCCAGATTGAAAAGGTATCATCAGTCACATGCAGTGATAAGTTTTTTAATTTTAATTTTTATTTTTATTATACTTTAAGTTCTGAGGTACATGTGCAGATTGTGCAAGATTGTTACATAGGTGTACACGTGCCATGGTGGTTTGCTGCATCCATCCCCCTGTCATCTACATTAGGTATTTCTCCTAATGCTATTCCTCCCCAATCCCCCCATCCCCTGCTAACCCTCCCTTAGCCCCCCCACCCCCCAACAGAACCCGATGTGTGATGTTCCCCTTCCTGTGTCCATGTGTTCTCATTGTTCAACACCCACTTCTGAGTGAGAGCATGCGGTGTTTGGTTTTCTGTTCTTGTGTCAGAGGGATAAGTATTTTAAATATGTCTTTAAGAGAGTCTGAATGAATGAATGAATGAATGAAGCCTGCAGCTTCAAGACTCTGAGACTGGGCTTCTGGCTTCCAGGCTCTAATAAAATCAGCCCCGGTGCTGGCACCGCCACAACCCTCTGTGTTCATGCCATTTCCTTCTCCTTCTGCAGACCCCTTCTGCCCTCCCACCACCCCAGGAGCCAGCACAGGGGAGAGACAGAGAGAGAGAGAGAGAGAGAGAGAGAAGGAGAGAGAGAGAGAAAAAGGAGAGAGATTCCCTTCATGTTTCAGACTGCCAGTGACTGCTGACATTCATGGACACGCACCGTGGAGCAGGCCCCAGTGCCCAAATGAGCACCTCACACACATCATCTCACATGTTCTTCACATCAGCCAAAGGAGGGACCCTTACCCCACTTTTCAGATGAGGAGCCCAATACCCCGAGAGCTGGGTGGATGTGCCAACATCACCCAGATAGCAACGAGTTGGGATTGGAATCCTGACTGTGGAACCCCAGAACCACTCAGGCCGGTGTCCAAGATGACAGGTGCAGTCAGCCCCCTGAACCCATGGGGTCTGCACCTGCAAATGCAAATAGAAAATATTTGAAATACATTTCAGGAATGGGAAAACAGACATCATATGTTCTCGCTGATAAGCGAGAGCTGAGCTATGAGGATGCATAAGAATGATGTAATGTTTGGAGACTCTGGGTGGGGGTGAGGGATAAAAGACTTCACACTGGGTACAGTGTACACTGCTCAGGTGATGGGTGCATCCAAAGCTCAGAAATCCCACCAAAGAGCTTTTTCATGTAACCAAACACCAGCTGTTCACCAGAAACCTATCAAAATTAAAAAATTAAAAGTAATATGACTATTAAATGGAGGAAAAAGAAAGAAAATATTTAGAAAAATATTTATGTCCATGGCAAACATGAACAGACTTTTCTCATCTTTATTCCTTAAACAATACAGCGTAACAACTCTAACTGTTTACCTTGTGTTAGGTGCTGTATGTAGTCTAGAGGTGATTTAAAGTATATGGGGGATGTTCATAGGTTATGTCAAATGTTTCACTATTTTCTACAAGGGACTTAAGCATCCATGGATTTGGGTATTTAAGGGGGTCCTGGAACCAGCCCCTCAAGGACACTGAGGGACGACTGTGTGTCCCTTGTAACATAAACCTGAATTAAAGTTTCACTGGCTCACACGATAATTAATTTTGATGAGGTGAAACAGGAATTGTATCAAGCATCTCTGTTTCAGACATTACAAGTCAATTCAAATCAGTTCTTCATGAGAGAAAACTAAAACAAGTATCATTTACAAACCAAAGTAAGACTAAAACAACTTGTTCTGCCAACATTAACTTGGAAAAAAAAATCACTGTTATAAAGATCCTAAGACCATTTCTAAACTTCTCAAGGTTGTCCAAACAGGAAAGAAAAATAAAATTAAAAAGAAAAACTAATGCAGGTTCCCTGGAAGCATTAAAATGCAAAATGATTCGTGTGCCCTCCACCCCCTCCACACGTGATGGCCAGGAGAGAGCCAGGGAGGGGCCTAGGGGACAAAGAAGAGACAGCAAGAGTGGAGAAAGAATCTGGCTGCTCCAAACAATCCGTTCACGTAGAGTTTCCTGATTACACCAGTGGCAACAGAGGTGGAAAGCCCTCAGTCTGGCAGTGGGAAGGGACGTCCTTCCATCCTTAGAAGATGTGTGGACAGCATCACCCTCTGGGAATGCTCAGGACTTAGGGACCGCTTGAGGGCAACTTTCTTCCCAGCCTTGCAGGTCTAAGCTTCCAGGAAGCCTCAGAAAAGCTCCCTCCACAGAGCAGCTTGTGGTGCTGAGTGCTTGGTAAACTGCCTGCGAAGTGGGTGAGCCTGCTCTGCCTGCTTAGACATACTCCCAACTTCATCTGTACCCTAATACCTCCAGAGAGTTTCCAAACACTTAATCTGAGGCAGACAATTTGTTCAAACCATTTATATGTGTTGTCAGGAATCCTCGGAACACCTAAAGCACGCATTCTTACTTTCCTGTTTTACAAATGAGGAAAGGAGACCTGGGATGGTCCAGTAACTTTCCCCACCTACAGAGGGTGAGTCCCGCATATTCACCCAGAGTCTAGTGGCCTCCTTAGCCTGCTTCATTCCCATGCTGCCCGTACACTGATCAAAGCTGAAATGTAGCATTTGGTTTAAATATATTGTTTGAGTTTTCTGAATACAAATTGCTTGATTGGCACATCCTGAACTTGGCTGTCTCCTATTTCACAGCTCTGTTCTTAAAGAGAACCCATTCACAAAGACCCAAGGCAATGGGATGGTGCTTCTATCTGGAAACACTTGAAAGTAGGCAGTGTTTTGTATCACTGGGCCTTCCCTCTGATGGATAAAGTGATCAGGAGGGAGAACGGTGACTGCCCTGGACGGGAGCCAGGAACCACTCCAAATCGTTCCTATCTGAAACGTGGGAAGAACATGCTCTGTGTCCATTAAAGCCCCCAGCACCGTGTGTCCTCAGATCAATGGGACTGGGACCCATAAGTAGCAGGCATGGGGTTTCCCTGCAACTGAAGTTATAAGGAAGTGAAATGCAGTCAGGTGACAGGCTTCCTCTGCATTCATTTTCTTTCTTTTTTTAGATGGAGTGAAATGGCACAATCTTGCTTGCTCCTCTGTCTTCCAAAATTCAAGCAATTCTCCTGCCTTACCCTCCTGAGTAGCTGGGATTACAAGTGGCACTGCCATGCCCAGCTAATTTTCATATTTTTAGTAGAGACAGGGTTTCGCCATGTTGACCAGGCTGGTCATGAACTCCTGACCTCAAGTGATCAGCCTCGGCCTCCCAAAGTGCTGGGATTATAGGCATGACCCACCATCCCTGGGCTAAAACATCATTTTCAAAAGGAATAAAATGAGTAAACAACTTCAAATATAAAGCAATCAACTAACCCCTTTAAAATATACAGATCTTTTCTGCTATAATTGGCAGTTCAGAGGTGTAACTTTCAGCTGGGTCTCTGATAATTTGTAGGTATGTATCACGGAATCAGAAGAAAACACATTTAGTGGATAGAGAGGAGTAGGTAGATAGGAATACATAGAACAAAACATGACTGTGCATAATGCTTATTCCCAAGGGAAAACATTAATTTGGTGGGTATTTAGAACATTTTTTCTATTGAAAATATCTGCCACATCAACACAAATGGTCATTATAAGAAGTTCATCCTGCTTCCTGGAGGTGTTTTTGGGGATAAGCCAACTAAGACCTCCAGGGCAAATGGACAATTAAATCGATTGATTGATTGATTCAATTAAAAGAAGATTGTAAACTGAGGGACTGGGGAATGGGAAAGAGGAGATGTCAGTCAACAGGTGCAAAGCTTCAGGTGGATGACAGGAATCAGCTTTGCTGATCTATTGCACAATGTGGCTACTGTGGTTAATAATAATAATTCGTACATTTCAAAAATGTTAAAAGAGTATATTTTAGATGTTCTCACCACAAGAAGTGGTAAGTTGGTGAGGTGCCCAATATATTCATTAGCTTGATTTAAGCACTAGGCTGTATGCAAAGGGGAAGCATCACAGTGAACCCTATACATATATGCAATTAATATAGTCAATTTAAAATAACTTATAAAGTTTGAAAAAGATGATTGTTAATAGAAAAAAGGATGAGGGAAGGCAGTGAGGTAAGGAAGGAGGGAGGGAAGGAGAGAGAGAAGAAAAGTAACTAGAAGGATATCGTACGTACACATCAGTCTAAGAAAGAATTGTTTGAGAATAAGAGAAAATTTAATACCTGATGTGAAATTTTTTGCTCACTTGAGTAATTATAGTGCATAAAAATGTACAGGATTATAAACACTCTCACAACCAAAAAGACTCAAACAACAAATTGACTGCTTATAAAAGCATTTCTTGAACATAAATCACCTTGACAAATGTTTCAAAAGAGATTCAGTTCTACTTTTCTTTATCATAATTTATTATGAAGCAATGCAAGAGTCTGTTGCATAATCAAGTCATTTGTTCACTCAACAGCTAGCCAGGAACGGCCAGCGTGAGTGAAGCCGCAGTCTAGCGCCGGACCGGGGAGGGGCTGTGACGGAGAGACGGCCGGGATCCGGCTTCCCCTCAGGTGGACCTGACATCCTTGATACACAGTGCTTTAGCCATAGATGCAGCTCTCATCATTCTGTAGAGAACTTTACTTTCACTCAAAGTTCTACTCCCATTACATCTTTGTGTGCCTGTTAAATTTTCCACTTTCTTGAATTCCTAGGTATGGTCGACTCCAGGAGAACAGGACAGACCCTTGAGTGGTCCACAGTTAAAAGCTTTTGGCTCTGGACCTCCCAGATTTTGTCTGGCTCCACAAAGGCCTTATTGGACTGAGTAGGGTCTTCTCTATTCATTCAGCTCCAGTATTCAATGTCCAGATGAAGGGCTTTCCCATGCTGAAAGAAGAACCTCCATTATGGACTATCTGTCCCCATGTCCCCTGTGTATATTTTCTGTTGAAGTCTGTGTGTAGAATTCCCCACTTCCAGCCTCCTCCCCACCCAGAATGAATCCACATCTGCACAAGGACAGTTCTTACCCTGAATCTGAAGTGAATGAATATAAGGAAAATTAAACATCTCCCGGAAGACATCATCCACATAGGAAAGCAGGGCTGCATTTCAGGTAAGGCCTTTTCCCCTCTTATGGGACCAGGAGCAACCTGCCCACAGCCCCACAGTCTGAGCAGTAGGGTCTACAGGCCCCATCACAGAAGCAGAGGAGAAAAAGCCAGAACCACAAGCACCACCTTCCGGGAGGGCCCTGTCAAGGCCACGCTGGCCGTTTTTTGGGGAACTGTCGCCACTCCAGGCTCTTCCGTTTTGCAGATGTCAAAACAAGAGACTCCCACCTGGGACTGACAATGGAGGGGCTTTCACAAAAGCTGGCCCAGGAGCCAGTGCCCGCTGCCAGGCTGGGAGTCTGCTGGGGCAGGTGAACCCGTGAGCTGCAGCAGGCACCCTCTCATGTGCGCACAGCCGCCTGCCCACCATGAATCCAGCAGATGCTCACTCCCTGCTTTCCTCCCTGCTTTCTGAAAGACCCCCTAGTGTAGCAAGGTGGGCATTGATGTTAGAATGAAGGGAAGATGTTAGAGTTAGCTGAGCCGGGGAAGGACGACAGACTCAATAACCAGGTAATCCATGCTCGGGGAAAGAACAGTTATGGAAGGTCGCTGGTTCACCATGTGTGCCAGTTCCCATGGTGTAAATTCTCCCAACAGAAGGGCTGCAGCAAAGGGCAAGAAGAGGCTAAGGCAAGCCAGACCCTCAGGGCATGCTGTGTGACCTGAGCATGGACACTGCCCCGAATGCCCCTCCTGAGCTGCTGTCTGCTCCAGCATGACTTGGGAGCTGTCTGCTTGGGATTCCGTTTATTATTGATCAACAGCAGCTTTGAGAGGCTGCGAAAACCTCAGGGAAGCTGCACTCGCTTCTTCACATCTCCTTTGCCTTGCTTGCGACCCTGCTGGTAGCTCAAAAGGTGAAATAGTCGCTCTGTGTAACCAGAGAGGCAGCCCAGAGAAGCAGAGTTTCAAAGGGAGTCCAGGGTTGAGGGGGCACTGCGGAAGACAGGGCAGCATCCTGGCCGTTCTGGAACAAGCACCCCACCCCGAAGACAGGAACTGTTGGGACAAAGAAAGATCGAAGCAACTAATTACCGCCTCTAAGACCACACCTGGACCAGAAAGTCATTCTCCTGGGGAACGTGCCATCCTCTTCCCTCCCACTTGAATGTCACCTGCAAACCCAAGAAAGCCACACTGAAGCTCAAAGAAACAGAGTCTCCACGTGACCACTGCCTGGTTGTGACAGTCCTGACAGCTATGATCTCTTGAAACATGAATATATTCATTCACTTCAGATTCAGAGGGAAGAGAACAGAGAGGGATGGTGCCTTAGTCCCAGCCGTGAGCCCGTCACAGGGCCGACTGCCAGGCACACGGGCTGTTAGGCCTCGCAGCTGAAGGGTGCGTGGTTGGCACAGCTGGCCAGAGCTGAGGCTGGGCAGGCACACCCTGGGTCAATGGCGTGTTTCATGTTGGGAAGAGGCAGCAAGGTGCAGGTCCAGAGTCTTTGCAGCTACTTCCTGTGACATCCTCCAACCCAGCTGCTGGGTTCTCTGCTGTGTGCAGTCGCTCAGCCATGGGGAGCTTCTGCAGTGCATCTGATGGGCAAAGGCAAACCTTTTATGCTGTCTTAAAAGCCAAAAATCAAATCACATCTAGGAAAATGCCCACAGTGGAGCTGGGGCCCTGCTCCATCTCAGGAAGGAGGATGTGTTCCCAAACCTACTGTTCCGTTTCCCATCTTGTCTCCCCAACACACTTGGGGACACTGATGTATTGGCGTTTAAAACAATGACACAGTTAGCCCAGCGTGGTGTCATGTACCTGCAGTCCCAGCTACGCAGGAGGCTAAGTCAGGGGAATCGCTTGAACCAGATAGGCGGAGGTTGCAGTGAGTCATTAATGTGCCACTGCACTCCAGCCTGGCAACAGAGCAAGTCTCTGTCTCGAAAAAAAAAAAAAAAGATGCACCCATGGGGAGGGACCGTTATGCCCAAGAGTAAACAGACACTCACGATGAGGCCAGGGGATGTCTCAGGAGGAAATCCAGCAGCGTGGTGGGTCCCGAGAGTGGTGATGGTCACGGGAAGCCCGCAGCAGCTCTGAATTCAAACCCTGCTCAGACACCTACCAGCTGCCCAGCTTTATGAATATTCCTTAGGCTTCCTGGCTCCCATCTTCTCTTCTAGAAAAGAGGATTACGAGGAGCACTCCCTTGAAGTTTGCTTTGAGGCTAATGCAAGTTTAAATGTAAAATATCTTAATACAGTTTAAATGTAAAAATGCCCCTCAAACAGTAGGTGTTTAATAATTGTCCCTCTGTCTCCTTGGCTCCCTTTGGCTATGCTTCACTGTGATTAAGACTGAAGCTTCTTTCATCAGACAGCCTTAGATTTGGGTCTTGTCTATGGATTAACTCTAGAGACCCAGACATGTATTAGCCTGTGTGAGCCTTTGTCTCCCTATCTCTAAATTCAGAGTTGTGACATCAAAGTCCTTGTATTATTTCAAAAATTAAATGAGATAATATACATCAGAAGCTTAGCTTAGAGTTGAGCCACAGTTAGCACTTAGCAAATGGCAGCTACTGGTATCTTTCTTTCCTCAGACAGAAATTCCATAAAAGATGAGTGTGGAGTAAGTTGCCATTTCTCTATTCACAACAAATTGAGAATGTGAATAAATCATGAAACTCTAACACTGTGGTAATCCACGAACAAGATGAGAGATTCCAGTTGGGAATGATTTTTATAAGCTTGCATAACCCACTCAAATGGCCCCATGACAGCCCTAACTAAGAAAGGGAAGGACAGTTTCTGCTATTTTTGAAAATTGTCAATAATGTTGAGTTAGATTTATTTATTTTTGCTGAAACTAATAGGTTCATAAGACAAGATTTAATCTAAGAAAAGATAGACACATAAATGCTTTGGTAAAGTTTACAAGTTATTTATGATTTTCTAATGAATTTCCCAGTAATTCTATCATCAAATTAAGTCCATATTCATCAGCTTCACACAAAGTACGTTTCACCTTCATGTTAGCATAAAAATTTTAAAAAAAATAGCTAAGGAAGAAGACATAACTTTTGATTAAATTTCACTGAGAATTTTCCTTTGTGGTGACTATAGCCAAAGCTTGGCTCTTGCTGTGATCTGGAGTGAACTTCATTCAGCAGGATTAATCTGTATCTAATGCTAATTTACTTCTATTGAAATTGTGCTTCTTGAAGACATTTTGTTATTGAAAATATGTAGCAGCAGACCAACAGGACCAAGAAAGGAATATCTGGCTTTAATCCTATCCTGACTGGCAGCCCCCAAAAGCTCTAAATAATTTAACAAAAGGCTAAACTTCTAACAGCATAGAAGCGACGTGAACAGAGGCGCCTTCCAGTAGGTGAGGAGCTGCACAGGGGAGCAGAGCCTCCTCAACCTCCCCACTCCCGGGACACACGTCCCCATTTTCCCTCTCTTGAATCCCTTTACTGTCAGAAAACAACAATTGCTGTGGCTTTATGGCCTCTCCTGTTTAGTAGCTTGTTTCATAATTTAAAAGTTTAACCCTGAAAGAAAACTTGAGGGCAGGGAAGGCAGGTAGTCCCTGGGACCTCCCCCTCTTCCTATCTCTTCCCAGGGGAATTTGGGCTGTTTGTGTTTCAAGGATGCACCTGCATGGTGTGCTGGCTGTCAGAAGCGTGGCTGGCTGGCTGCTGGCAGGGGTCCTAGTAAGAATGCTGTCCACTGTCTCTGAAATCCACTCATATGTCCTTTGACAAAGATGCTTGCTCAGGGCACGTAGGATCCATCAGGGAACAAAATGGACAAAGATCTCTGATCCCTGCTCTCTGGGGGTTTACATTATGGAGATTGGGGAATGGCTGTGCCATAAAAAGTAAACATATAAATAGGTAAATTTTATATATATATATATATATATATATATATATATATAAAGCAAAAAATAAAACATAAAAGAAGCAGAAAGCAGAGGGAGAAAGCAAGCTTGGTTGAAGAAGGAGGAAGAGGGTGGTCAGGGCAGGCTTCCCAGAGAAGGTGGCATCCAGGACAGAGCTGGGATGAGCCCTGCCGGAAGGCCAGGAACAGCATCTTTGCAGAGGGAACAGCCGGTGCCACACCCAGGCCAAGCTGCTGGAGCTGCTGAGAAAAACGCAGGGAGCAGCCAGAGTAGAGTGACTGGTGGAGTGCACGGCGGGAGGCTTGAGGCGAGCTGAGCAGAATCCAGGCTGATGCAGCCCCTGTGAGGATGTGGGTTTTCTCTACGGGGAAGCTAAGACCTTGACTGGGTTTATTCCTAAGAATAAGTCAAACCCGCAAGTAAAGAGGTAAGAAAAGCAGCACATTCAATGCAGAAAAGAATGCAGAGACCACAGGGCTGGATCGACAGAAGAGAGGCCTCGGTATTTGCAGGTGGTGGTAGGATTCACCGCACTTTCCTTCTCCATCAGAGAGTTGCTGGGCTTCTCTCCTACCTGTGAACAAGAACCTGCCAGTGAAAGGTTTCCAGAGACTTCTCTGTGTGGTGATGGGGCTTGGAGGGGATCCTCGTCACTGCAGCACATTCCGAGCTCCAAGAAGAATGCCTCTCAGGCCAGTCCATGAACGTCCAGGAGAGGTTATTCGGAGCTCCAAGGAGGATGCGTCTCAGGCCAGTCTGTGTGTGCCCGGGAGAGGCTGCCCATGAGAGCAGATGACTGTTCAGATGCCGGAAGGGAGGAGGCCAATTTGCAAAGGAGCAAAGGGTTTCCTAGAAGCCCGACGCCAAGACCTGGAGCCCCGGCCCTGAGGCTGGTGTTGCTAAAAGCTTTCTAATCGGTTGAGAAAGGTCTGATGGAGACTCTCTGGATTTGTCCCGGAAACCCAAGGGGCAGGACCCCAGCTGGGTTATCTGGGGGGTAAATAAGGAAACATGACTCAAGCAGGTTTCAGCAGTCACAGGAAGAATCCCAGAGTGTATTAGCTCCTGCCCACACTGCTATAAAGAAACAACTGAGACTGGGTAATTTATACAAGAAAGAGGTTTAATTGACTCACAGTTCCACATGGCTTGGGAGGCCTCAGGAAACTTACAATCATGGAGAAGGCAAAGGGGAAGCAAATTTGGATCTTTTCACACGGCAGGAAAGAGAGGAAAGCGCAGGTGGGGGAAACACTAGATGTTTCTGAAACCCTCAGATCTCTTGAGAACTCACTATCACGAGAACAGTATGGGAGAACCACCCTCGTGACCCAGTCAACTTCCTCCCGCCACTCGTGGTGATTACAATTCAAGATGAGATTTGGGTGGGGTCACAGAGCCAAACCATATCACAGAGGTAGGGCGGGCTTCAGGTGGGCTTGACCTGTGGCCACTGTGACCTCAGTGCTGTGGCTCAGTTCCTCTTGCTCTCCGGCTCTGTGACTGCTGGGTATTCACTTCTGCCTCAGCAGCTGTCCCTGTGGCACAGCAGCTTCCAGGCCAAGTGGCTCCACTCACATCAGAGCAGGCTTTTGGGATTCCCTTGGACTACACAGTCCTGAAGCATCGCCGTGGTGCAGTGGGGTGGGATTACCTCAGAGACCTCAGACCAGGCAGTGCTCTCCCCTGGAGCGGAGGAAGTGCCTGTCCCACCCAACCCTCCCAGCTGCCACGCCATGGGGATAGGTGATGTGGGTGAAGCAGAGACAGAAGGGCAGTCACCAAGAGTCCCCCTGATGGCACAGGGGAGCCCAGGGCTCCCTGCACACTCCAGCCAAGGCTGGAGGTGGGTGACTTGGAGGTGTGAGGTGCCAGGCTGCACTTTGCACATCTCTCAGCCTCTTCTGGATGGCAGTCACCATGTCCGTGGTCTCAGGGTTACAGTGGGAACTCCAGAGCCTGAATTTGCAGGATGGGAAAGGGTAAGGCCACAGCTGCCAGGGCTTGCTGCAGGGGCTCTCTTCCGGTTTCATTTCGTTTCTGAGAAAGAGAGTTCTCCCTAGCAGAGCTTCTCCCTATACTCTAACCAAAACTTGACCCCATGCCCACAGTGAGGCCACCCCCTGGTCTAAGGGAAATGAGGCGTCCAGGGCCCAGGACCCTGGCCCTGCAGGGCCTCACCCTCCTGAGATTACAAGAACTGAGCCAGCTACCTAGCGCTCTTGGTGGCATGGCAGGAAGGGCGGGAAGAGGTGGCCGTTCCGCCACAAATGAGCCTTTCATGATCATTTTTAAAAACACGGTCATGTTGGCTGATAACTTAAGAAACCTCAGAATTGTAGGAAAGGCCAAAATTTATGAAAACAAACTAACGGTTTATAAAAATGTGTTCAGAATATCAGCCTGTTATATGTAATAACAAAAATACTCGTTTGGTATATCCAATATTGTTTGGACAAGATTCAATTCTATTTTTATGAGATTTCAATTTCCTTTCCCATAAACTCTATGAAATACAGTATGTGGCATATTTATAGTGACCCTTTTGAAGAGAGTTACACTTTGGGCCCTTTAATAAGTCTAAATGAGATGGTCTCCCCCTCACCTCGCTCAGCAAATAAATAGCTGGCCGTGACCATCATCGGAATTAGGCGCTGTGTCCCTTTGCCTCCCATGCTTCACAACCTCAAGGCTTCCAGTTCCTGTAACAAAAGCTCTCGGAAGACGGTTCTAGGTAATAAAGACAATATTTAAGGCCATCCGGTGATTCCATTCGATTTATTTCATTGACAAGACTTGTAAATAAGAAAGCACAATTTCCGAAAGCAATCATGAAATTTACTATGCAAACTACAAGCCGTAGCCCTTTCCACCCCTCTTTCCTTCTAGTGTACATGTGGGGCCTCCTTACACCGTGATAATTTTATAGCACTTTGCATCTTCAAAGCACTCTGCAAAATTAACCCATTTATCCTCAGAGAATGGAAGGTAGCAGTGTCTGGAATGAAATGAAGCAAACCAGCAGGGCCTTTTACACACCCGGTGAGAATCACAGTGGACGTGCCCTTTCTGTTTACAGATATTTATTGCCCCCTCCTCCCTGTTGTGTTCCTCGGGTGCCTCCCATCTCACAGAGGCAGTTCCTAGAGAAGATGCATCCCACATGCTCTTCATGGAGACACAGCATCTTGGGCTCCCAGCTCTGGAGGAAACAGCAAAGCCACTGCCTCATCCTCAAAGCATCCAACAGCCCCCTCTCCAAAAGAATTGCCCTATAAGCCCAGGAACCCAAAAGTCTGGGAGCTAGAACCGTCCTCTCTCCCCTGGTGGTCTCCATCATGGAGGCAGGCACTGGGGAGGGCTTCAGGGGATGCTGCTTGTTTTTTCTAAATGAGCCCACTACCCCCTGCATACATTGAGAGTCACTCAGGTAACTCCTCCTGCACTGGCATGAATGCATCGCAGTGGCGCTGCAATCTCTCAACACTCATCAGGAATCCTTTCTTTGGAAGTTTTTCTAGGAACTGTGAAAATGAGAACTGCATCATGGAAGAGGGCTTAATGGGTTTTACCAAAGATGCTAAAGATGAGTGCTGAGATATTCTGAGCAGCAAAAGCATGATTTTAAAAAGCGCCTTTCCGTCCATGCCCCAGGATGCTGCCCAGCAAGGACAAGGGATGAACTATCAGTACAGGCAGCAGCCAGCATGAGTCGCGAGGGCTTTGTGTTGAAAGGGAAAAGCCAGCTCTGAAAGGTGGCATAGTGTGTGATTCCATTTGCATAGCATCCTTTCAATGACAAAACTCTAGAAATAGAAAACAGATGAGTGGTTTCCAGGGGATAAGGAGGGGAAGAGGGAAGAGAGTGAGGTCATAACAGGGCAGGCCATCATATAGAATTCCTGTGGGGGCGGAAATGTTCTGCGTCTTCACTGCAATGATGGGTACACGAATCTGCCTGGGTGATAACACTGCGTAGAACTCAAGGCACACCCGAGTGAGTGAAGACTGAACAAGATCGGCAGATTACATTAATGTCACTCTCTGGGTGAGATTTGCACTGTAGTTTTGCACGATGTTATCATTGAGGGAAACTGGACATTTGGCATCTCCCTGCATTATTTTATGCACCTACATATATGTCTACAACTATTTCAAAATAAAGTTAGAAGCTGAATTTTTTAAATAAGTGTATTGCTTCCAGGAATTTGCTGGCACTGGACAGCGTGAATTCCATTCCATGAATGCATGTTCATCGCCCAGCCTGCTGCTCTCTCACTGGTCTCGTCGGAGCCAAGTCTGCGGCCGTCGCCACAAACCAGGCTCCCAGAGGCTTCAGAGGCTGCCAGGCCAGGGCTGAGTGGGCACCTCCTAGGCCATTTTGAAGCACTGCTCTTCTTTCTGGCAGTTCTTTGGCCAAACTGATTCCACTTTTCTGTAAAAGGATGCTTAGAAGTCATTTCCACACTATTATCCAATTTCTTCTAGATCTTACTGTTGAGAAAACCATTTCTCCACTTGGCAAGTTTCAACAATACTGAGTAGATCTGAATACAGAGCCAGGCCCCAGGCAGAACATCCACCGTGAAAAGCCCACGGGCAGCCCAGGAGCTCTTCCTAACACAGCAGCAGGGACCATCCTGACCCAGAGCCCCCGGGACTCCACGGCCCCCTCCTAAGAGCCCAGCCATGGCCGTGGCCTCCCAGCCTGGCAGGCCACCCTTCTGCACAATTCTGTGCCCTGTCCACACGTAATTTCATCATTTCAGCCCAGTGGCATCCTCGCCACTCCCCAGACAGCCCAGGCCCTTCTACCCTGGGACCTTTGCAAGTGTTTCCATCTGGAACACTTGCACCTTCAGTGTCTGCATACTGGGGGGGACCTGAGATTGGGATGCTGGAAGCCCAAAGTGGGAGCAGAGTAGGAAGGCGGAGGTTTTTAAAGAAAGAAATACAAAACTACCAGTACAGAGTTACCAGTAGGAATACAAAATTACTAGTAGGAAGTTAGGCACACAAGAGCATATTTAGTTAGAATGAGTACATAAATTACAAAGTTTTAGTTTTATGAAGACCAAGTATATCACAAAATCAAAAATGACAGCACATTTTATAAATCTCCTGCCAGACACTCTACTCTAATACTGCTCCTGCACATTTTCATTGCTTCTTGTCATGACGATGATTTACTAACATCGTTTTTCTGCAGAGAGAATAGATCAATGGTGTAGCCTGGTTGATGGAAATTTGCGTTTTATCTCCGATGTTTGGAATGCATAACCATGCCCCTTCACACACAGGTGTCCTCACTTTTTATAGAAATGCAACAAGTCTGTATTCTGTAAACAAATAAATCCTGGCAAATTCCGTTTTGGTCAATTCTCATTTTAAAAGCAGAGAGAAAGGGGAAGAGGAGGAAGTAGCCTGTGTCTACAGAGGAGGTTGCTGCTAGGACCGAGCGCTCCTGGGCTAGGGCGAGAATCAAGTCCTCCTCCTGTGCAATCCTACACGAGCCGGGAGCGGAGGAATGTTCTAGCACGGGTGCACTACAGACCTGGTGTTTCCTGCTTCCTCCAGGTTTCCAGAATGGGGCACTGGGGTATGTCCAGGGTGAGCGGGTCCCTCTGGCCTAGAATCTTCACGTCCCGATGAGCTGGGGATGACCCGGAAAATGATGGGCACCTTCCCATCAGGGCTGTGCAACTGCACAGAGAGTGGCCGCAAACCCCAGGCACGCGGTTCCTAAACTCAACCAAAGCCGCCCAACCCAGCTCTGCCAGATCCCAAAATTGTCCATAGCCCTCCAGGGCCATTCACCACAGGGCAAAGTGACAGAAGGGAATTCAGGATGGAAACAGTCCTGACTGCAGGGAAATCACGTGGACCTGTGAACCGCAGGAACAGCCCAGGCAGACAGCAGCCTTGAAGCTGAGGGCCCGTGGTTTTGGGGCAAGCTCCTCCACCCGCAAGGCTCTCCCCTACACAGTGCAGGTCCTCCTCCACTCCTGTGAGTTCTCCTTCCGCGCGTCCTCCCACACCCGCTCCCCCACTGCTTTTCCTACATGAGCTTGCGTGGTTGGATGTACCGTACGCTTTGCTTTAATTTCCTGATTGTTGGCTTCTCGCCACTAAAACATGAGATGTTCCTTCTATTTGGTTCCCCACTGAATCTCCAAACCTAGGAGCATCCTGGCACATAGAAGACTCTCAGGAAATATTTGTTGAATGAATGAATAAACAGCTCTCGGGTCCCTAACCATTCCTCCCTCTGCAGGTCACACATATCCCATGTTGGCAGCATGCCCATCGCATGCAGCGACCACCTCACCTGTGAGTACTTTTAGGATCAACAAGAAGAAAACAGAAAGAAGACCTCGGGAGCTCAGGGGTCGGTCTGCAAAAGGCCTCAGTGAGAAAACTCTTCTCTAGCAGCAGATCTGAGAGGCACTGGGGAGCGGGGAACCCAGAAACAAGAGAGCATGGACGTGAGTACCGTCCTGCCCCCCATTTTCAGGCTTGGTCCGCAAGCAGCACCCACCGTCACTCCCGGGACTTCTGGGTCTCCCCAGAGCCCGGTTTGCACTCACTGGCCCTAAGGGAAACTGAGGGACTCAATCCCATGCCAGCAGAGAGAAGAGCTGAGGTACAGACTGGCTTGGCTGCCCACTCCCCACCCCCCACCCCCCACCCCCATAGCTCACCAGTGGTGACAGCTCACAAATAGCAGATGTGGAGCCATTAGAATCCTGCTATGATGGCTGGGTCGAGCAGCTTAGATTCCCAGAGATGCACTCAGCCCAGCAAACCATGGCACAGAGGAGGAGGAACACCCTATCCCTGCTGTAAACATCTCAAGTCTTGAGAAGTCACGCAGAAAACAGACTTACCGATTTTAACCCCATGTTTCCCAAATGTACATTATTTCCTGGGTGCCACAGTCCAGGTGCATCTGGGAAGTGCTGTTAGCATTCAAGGCCTAAGTGTCAGATGTATTCCAGAAAAACTGTCATTAAGTTAATGAGGCATACTCCAGCTGTCAGTACCTGGGAAATAAGGAAATGTGATATTTAATTATCCACTGTTCCACTGTATCTTCTGCCCTGAACACTCAGAACAGAGTTTAGGAAAAGCAGTTTTACTTGGAAAACGGAGCTGACCTGGCACATCGAGTGTCTGTAGATTGAAGAGGAGTAATTCCACAGGAGAGCACCCCACAGGGTGAACAGGCTGGGAGCCCCAGCATCCCCTCCACTCTCACCGAAGGGCTTCTACCCACCATTTGGAAGCTGCGCTCCAAAGAGCTGGGTCTCCCTTGGGCCAGCCATCTGTTCTGTCCAGGTCCCTGCTCTGTCTCCTCTGGAAAGCACTCCCTTCATGCGGATGTGTTGGAGGATGTGGAGAAGTGTAAAGTCTTGTGCACTGGAAATGTCAACTGGTGCAGCCGTTATGGAAAACCATCAAGAGTTGCCTCCAAAAATCAAAACCAGAACTCCCATTGGAGCTAGAGAGTCTACTTGTGGTCACATAACTGAAGAAAACAAAACCAGCAGCTCAAAGAGGCGGCCGCACCCAGTGCTCATTCAGCATTATTCACAGCAGCCAGGATAGGGAAACAACCTGAGTGTCCCTCAGTGGATGAGTGGACAAAGGCAGGCAGACAGCAGAATAGTGCTCAGCCTTGAGAGAAGGAAGCTCTGCTGTTGGTGACATGGGGGCATTACGCTAAGTGAAGTCAAAGTCAGACAGAGAAAAACGAATACCACATGAGCTCTCTTCTAAGTGAAATCTAAGAGTCCAGCTCACAGGAACAGAGTAGAATAGTGGTTCCCAGGGCTGGCTATGGGGCAAGAGGGAGGTGTTGGTCAAAGAGTATGAAGCTTCATTTATGAGATGGTTCAGTTTTGGAGCTCCAATGAACAGCATGGTGACTATAGCTAGCAATCCTGCATTGTAGCATTGAAATCTGTTGAGAGTAGATCGTAAATGTTCTCACCAACACGTACACAAATGGTAACTTGGTGGGGTACTGAATGTGTTAATTAGCTTGATTGTGGCAATCAATATATTATATTGTGTATATCATTTACATATAATCAACATGCCATTTTCCCCCTTAATTCCTACAATTCTGTTGGTCTATTACACCTTAATGAAACTGAGAACAAGTTTTAAAATAACAAAATTAAATTGATAAAAATTTAAAAGGCAAATTATTCTGTTACATTCACCAAGAGATGACTATAACTGTGGTTTGATTGATAGCAAATCTACAAAGAAAAAAAGAGAATTGATTGAAGTCACCTTTGAACCATATCCCTTGCTTTGAGATGTGACCGCACACTCAGAGGCTCAGAGCAGGCAGACTGCTGCCTGGGAGGAGAGGGCGGTGGACTTCAGAGACAGAGGAGCAGAGGCAGGGGGGCAGGAAGGAGCCGCCTCTCACGGTGCTGGCAGGTGCCTCCTTTATTGATGGATTCTACCTCCTTGGGTCACAATCAGTGCAGCAAATCACACAGGCCAAATTGGGTAGGATATGAGTTTTTGTCTCTGGAAAACTATATTGCCTGAAAATCCAGTTAGTGTCAATTTAAAGAGATGTGACTGGTCCCGGGGCGGGGAGCAAGAATCAGCGCCCCCTGGTCTACAGCCCTGTGGACACCAGGCAATGCTCCTTGGCTCGGTTGGGGGCCAAGGAGGGCTCTTCAGAAAGATGGAGGCAGTGCCAGGCTTCACGTTGTCTCAACACTTCCACGCTCTAACAACTGTGAGGCCATGACACAGCCATGTGTGCAGGGATTGCCACTTCATCTCTACAGATGTGGCTGAGAAGCATATAAGTGGCACCTACTGAGAGTGGAAATGGACTGATTTCCTGGCTCTAAATCTTGACACACCATTTACTATCTGGATTCAGATGAAGACCATGAAAAATGAACAAACTCAGACATCTCCGTTCAGCAGGTGGTAAAGGGCCCGTGTTGAATAGCTAGCCAGTATTTCCAAAGTCCCTCTCCCTACCCTGAGAATTAAGTGACACCATAATGTGTGTTGGGTGGCAGGAGAGTAGATCACTTTTAACCCTGAGTCCTGACTGGGGCTTAATGAAGAGTGAGATGCCAGGCACGCAGCATACCAAACCCCCTGCGTTTTCATAATTGTGGGCAATCTTTCACAGTGGAATGTGTGTTAGTGTCTTGTCAAACGTGCAATGCAATGAAAAGGAGTCATTTTCAGACTCCAACACACCTGGGGGTGAAGTTCCACTGTGCCACGTCCGCAGCTGTACCTAGACTTCCAGTGAGATATGTGCATATTCAGAGTCTCCGTTTTCTCATCTGTAAATGGGTAATTCTTTTACTTACCTCATGGGTTTGTAAGCGCTGATTAAGACACTAAAATGGTAAGCAGATGGATCTGATACTCAAGAAGCGTTTGACTTAAAGTATAATAATAATAATAATAATATATACATACATGAAGCATTTAGCAATGTTGGCAGCTCTCCTTCTACTCCCTCAACCAGGATTTCTTGTGAGTCCACAAGTTGCATCTCAGAGCACAGAAAACATTGTGGATAACATTGATAAGACAGGAATAACAGTTTCTAAATCACAATATACAAAGTCAGAAAATAACTTATAAGATAGTCTTCGATTCTAAGTTCATAAAGGAAGCTCACATTCTATATGGGTTCCTCAACTGAAACGACTCACTCCTTCCAACTTTCATTCCAGCTTAGTCTTTTATCTCTCTCTCTTTTCTTTTTTCTTTCTTTCTTCTTTTTCTTTCTTTCCTTTCTTTCTCTCTCTCCTTTCTTTCTTTCCTCTTTTTCTTTTCTTTCCTTCCTTCCTTCTTTCTCTTTCTTTTCTTTTCATTTCTTTTCTCTTCTTTTGACATGATCTTGCTCTGTCACCCAGGCTGGAGTACACTGGCAAGATCAAGGCTCACAGCAACCTCTGCCTCCTGGTCCCAAGCCATCCTCCCACCTTAGCCTCCTCAGTAGCTGGGACAAGAGGTGCATGTCAAATCAGGCTATTTTTTTGTTAATTTGTAGGCATGATGCTGCACCATTTTGCCCAGGCTGGTCTTGAACTCCTGGGCTTGAGCAATTCTCTTGCCTCAGCCTCCTAAAGTGCTGGAATTAGAGGTGTGAACCACATGCCTGGCCTCCAATTGAGTCTTTTTATCAGATTTTTTCCGCTACAAATTTTAATCAATGAAATACAATGAAGCAACCAGAATGTTTTCTTGCAGTGCAAAGTAAGTTTCTTACAGAAGCCATGTCATAGGCATTTTATGGTTCTGAAATGGTATGCCATGGCAGTTGATTTGAAGTAAAACATGGACACCTACACTTTATTTTAAGTTAAGAGGCATTTGGCCTGTGACAACATCATCTATACCTTGGCCAATGCTAAAACACACTAAAGGCCTCCTCTCTGCACCCTCCTCGTCACACCTGGTGGGGAGATCTAACCATGCTGGCCTATGCTTTCTATAAAGGGATAGGTTTTTACCTCCCATTTCCCACTTTTCCTGCCCGACAATGCTCCACAGTCACCACCGCAGAACAACACTCCCAGAAGATGCTGTTGGGGAAGAAATGCAGACTCGTGGTTAAAAATACCCACTATAGGATTATACACTTCAGGAAACTTTAAATTAAGGTGAAAGTAGTTGAAAATCAAGGTCTGAGATGGCTTAGAATGCTTGACACTGACAAAGAAATATGGGGCTGCAAGTTACAGATTGAGACATTAACTTGTTTTGTCACTCCAGGGACTTCTTCCAAGCACCAATCAATGAGTTCTTTCAGTGCTTCAATATCCTCCCTAATGGAGTCATTTCAGGGGTGAACATTCCCCAAATGAAATAGAGGAAAAATAGCAGCAACTATTTTGCCAGGTATGATAATAAAAAACTCAAAAGGGAACATATGGGGATAATAACATTAGCAACGGAAGGGACCGCTACTGCCTTTTCAAGGGCATATGGAACATGAAAATACTGAATCCTGTGGTGGCAAGGGATCCTGGTGTGGGCACTGCCACACACAGAAAGCACCGCAGTGGCCGAAGAAACACTTAGTCTGTTTGATAGTTTGCCGGCTTAAAAAAAAATGCAAATTGGATTTACATTTCCAGGCTATTAAGGAGTGAGTTGAGAAGCAAAACAGATAGATACACAGAGTGCATTGTTTGGAAACCCATCTCTAAGCCCAGTGCTACAGGAGACATGCTCTACAGCCGCAGATCTGTCATTAAGACTGGAACGTGGCAGGTCGAGATGGGCAGGGCTTCCAGGCAGCCAGGTCCCAGGGACCTGCTGACTCAGCAGCCTTGCTGAAGGAGACTGACGTGGAGCTGAGATGGGATGGATGGCCCATGGTGATGCTATCTCAGGCACTGTGTGGCAACCACGCTGACACACTGAGGACCACCAAACTCCAGCCCTGTACTTCTGGCTGTGTGGCTGGGGGCAGGCTTCTTGGACTCGTCCCCCTCCATCTGCTCATGTCTCATGTGGGTTCATACTGTCAAAAGTTGCTGCAGAGTCAACCGCGTCTAGTCCACAATGGACTGCCTGGGACACCTGGAGCTTAGGACGCACTGAGCATCGGCTCCTGATGCTGGTATCAGGAGACTTCTTGACTTTCCACCAAATATGATCTGGAAAGCCCTCCTCCCAGAGCCTCTGCTGGGTGCCCAGGTGCTGGATGAGCACCGTCCTGTGGGTTATCCCTGCCCTTGAGGCTCTCCTGAGACACGGAGGACCTACGGGAACAGGCAGGGGGAGGACCTACGGGAACGGGCAGGGGGAGAACTGGCTGCTCTCCAGGAGCGCAGTGGCAATTCACGACCTGTCCCTCCACTTCCTACTTTAACACACCATCATCTGTGCAACAGTGGTCCTTCGCCAAGTACCCTTCTGTTTGAAATATAACTACGTAGAGCTCAGAGTGCACCTGAGCGTTTAGGGGGTCAAGTTCGCCATAAGCAGCCAGGATCCCAAGAGTGAAAACCATGGCAGGTGCTGCTTGGCTGGGTGCCTCTGAAATGGCTTCAATATTTATATTTCGATGTAACCACCAACTGAAAGCATGCTGAGCCTAGAATACAACCACGGTTTGTCCCAAAAACACAGTGGAGAAAAGAGCATGTCTGGTTTCATCATCCTGACCCAGAAGAACAATCCGCACCCCACCAGGCCCATGCCCTTCCCTCAGTCAGAAGGTGGAATATTGTTACAAGCTGAGTTGTAAAAAGCACAAAGATTCTGTGTATACAGACGGGAAAAATCTAGCGGAAAGTTCAACCATTCCAAAAATGAAGCTCATAAAATAGTTTTGAGCAAATGACTCTGCTTTTAACAGTTATTTACTGGTTTTTATAGCCCAGTGTTAACCAAAGTCATAAAAATATAATGACTTAGACTGCACAAAAGCACAGTACTTTGCAAATTTTATTCCCAGAATAGCAGTGTATGGTTTTAATGTTTAGTTGGGATTACGTGAGTGTCCCAAAAATGTGCTGTGAATTGTTGTAGAAATTAGAATTTGTTCAATAGAAAAATTTTTAAAAATTATGGTTCCGCCTCCTTCCCACTCTCAACCCCACCACACTGTCCTTTGTGACATCTCCCGCAGGTGTCAGCCAAGCGAATGAGACTGACAGGGAGAGCAGCTCCATGGGCAGAGAGAAAACTTCAAATGACTTCCTTCTAGAGCTGCTTGACACCCATAGCAGGCAATCCTGGGATGGATCTTCTCAACGGAAGAGGTTTCTGTCTCCCTCGCTTCCCGTTGGAACTGACTGGTTACTGCTTAAAGGGTAATAAAGTAAGGTAAGGCTGTCCACCAACCAGGACAGCATTAACTCCTGAAAGGCAGAGGATGCCCCAGGAGGAGCTGGGGTCTGCACTTCACCCCGTGTGAGAGGCAGGAAGTGATGTCGCTGCATTGATCTGTGGAGCCTTAGGCTCCAGGTAAAGGAAGGAGGGAGTATTACTCATTCTCATGCTGCTATAAAGGTTTACCTGAGACTGGGTGACTTATAAAGGAAAGAGGTTTAATTCACTCATAGTTCAGCATGGCTGGGAGGCCTCAGGAAACTTACAATCATGGCATAAGGCAAAGGTGAAGCAAGACACCTTCTTCACAAGGCGGCAGGCAGAAGTCCTGCGGAAGAGATGTCCCTTATAAAACCATCAGATTTCCTGAGAACCCACTCACTGTCACAAGAACAGCATGGGGGAAAGAGCCCCCACAATTCAATCACCTCCATCTAGTCTCTCCCTTGACATTAGGGATTATGGGAATATGGGGATTACAATTCAAGATAAGACTTGGATGGAGACACAAAGCCTGATCATATAAGAGGGTCTCCAGAAACACAGTCAGATTCCCCCAGACCAGCTACACTGAGCATCCCCACTGTCCCCACACTTGCCTAGCAATTGGGGTAACAGGAACTAAAGCTCAGAGCGTATCCCAGTGCCTGCTGACAGCCACCAGCCTGAGCCAGGGTGGTGGGACTGGCTTTGTCTCCGTAAGGGAAACTCAGGCTGCTGTCCTTGCTTTCCAGAATCCCTCCAGGTGTGGGTCACAGTGAAGGATGGTCGGGAAGACCTTATCCCTGTGAAGACAGCTAAGAGAGGAAGAGAGAGAAAAGGAGCCCCACACAGGTGGGCGACGAGTTCCCCACGCACCCTGAAGATGAGTTTAGTAATTACCTATGGCACCTTCTACAGAACTCCAGATCTCAGGGAAGGACACAGAAACCAGCCAAGGAAGATTCTGCAAAGCCCTCACAATGCATTGGCATAGTCTTTATTGTGAAGACTTGTCGGGACCTCTTTCCACCCCAAAACAGCAAAATTTAGAAAGAAATCCATGTTTATGAAGTACCTGTCATCCACGAGGGGCTGTGCCCAGAGCTGCCAGAGGATCATCCCCGTTAGGCTTCACACTGGTGCATGAGGTGGGTAAGAGTGTCCCAACATGGCAATGCTAGGGGCAAGATGCCCAAGCTTACAGGGCTACAGGACATGGCTGGGGCTCCCCTCCAAGCCTTCTGATCCCCCATCTTCTGTATCACAGATCTCAATGCACCTTAGATCTCTCAGGGATTTCATTAGGGGGTGAAATCAGGGGTGAGACTAGGGCAGCCTCAGGTCCTGAAAGGCAGAAAATGCCCCTGGAAGACCTGACGTCTGCAGCTCACCCCAGTGAAAGAGGCAGGAAGTGATGTTGCCGCATGGATCTGCAAGCTTAGGTGATAAAGGCAGGCTGAGCATGATCCCATCCAGTGCCAGGATGCTGGTCTTCATGTAGAGAGGGAGAGGGAGACAGAAGCCCTGTCTGAAGGCTGAGCCCCTCTCTGTTTTGAGGGTTTTGTGCATTCAGAAGGGTGGACCAAGGAGTTCCTATGAGCATCTCACCTGTTTCCCCGGGACTTGCACGAGTTTGTGCAGCCAGGGATTTTCTACATCAGCACTGCAGGTGGATGCCTGAGCCTCTTGCAGTTTGCTCCTTGAACACAGCTGAATTCAGACTATGAGAGGGTCCATCCAAGGCTTCATGAAAACAAATAATCCTACTTATATTTTTATCTCTCACAAAGGATCTTTTATGATGATATAGAATACGTGTGAATTATATTTTCCCCATTGGATGTACTCCCACTTATGAATGAAGGCTACAGAAAAGCTTCCACTCCTCCTGGTAGAATCAGCAACCATTTGCCTTCCAGCCACTCTGACTCGCCTTCTTCTCATTCCTTCCTCGGTGTGTATAACACACAGGACCACAACTGCCACTGGTGGGAAGGACCCCAGGGGTCACCCCAGTGACCCTATCCTTCACCAGTGAAAAATCCAGCACAGAGTGGTCCATCCAGCACCACCCCCATGTCCACAGCCAAGCTGAGATGGGGAGCTGGGTTCCCTGGTTCCCTACTCAGAACGCTTCTTCCTATATGTGAAAACAAAATTATAAGTAGAATTTTGAAGTCTGTAACACCACAGCTAAGACAATGGAAAGATTTTGAAAAGCTAGATCCTAACATAACAAAGCAATTTAGAAAACACCAGAAAATAACCATTCTTATCTATGTTTGGCCATTAATGTATAAAAGGGGAAGACTGTCTGTGAGGATGATGTTTTTACGTTACTAACGACCAGATAATCAGGTCAGGAAGCTCATCAGAGCTCCTCATCCCTGGAGCCAGTGTGAGGAGACTCCAGCAGGGACTCTGAAAACTTCCAGAGTTTCCATGAGACCTGCTGAGAAGCACTAAGCAAGGGTCCTTCCTGGGTTCCTGGAGCTTCCTGAAGACAGACACCATACGTGGCATGACACAACCAAGCATTTAATAAGCGTCTGTTGAATTATTTGATTGATGGATGATGGATTGATCATCCCAGCAGGAGAGTGAATTGATGACCTTTCAAACAACTGAAAAACATGGGTCGAGTCAAATTGCTGTTCAGAGATGCCTCCAGCAACTGGGGCCGTGCAGACATGGGCCTCATCTTTGTGGAAGTGGCAAAAGCAAAGCTCCAGATTATTGGTCCTGGCAGGCCCACTTCTGTGGACAAAACATCGCTGTGGGGCTTGTTGAGAGAGAGTTCTGTAGACCAGAACTAGTCTGGAAAATCTGGAACAATCTAGGCTCCATGCAAGATAGTCATTAGAAATCCAAGGCTCTTTGTGGGGAAGACAGAGAACATTCCAAATACTCAGTTGAGTTGAGGAAGTCCCTGTTTCAAGGTGTCCTCTAGAGCGACTAAAACTTTCTTTTTTATGATTTCAACTTTTATTTTGGATTCAATAGGTACATGTGCAGGTTCTATGTTGAGATGTGGGATACAATTGAAACTCACCCAAGTACTGAACGCAGTACTCAATAGGTCATTTTTCAGACCTTGACCCTCCCCACCTCCCTCCCTCCCTCCCCACCTCCCCCCTCCCTCCCCCCTCCCTCCCTCCCTCCTTCTTTGTAGCCCCTGTGTCTATTGTTTCCATCATTATGTCCATGTGTATTCCATGTTTAGCTCTCACTTATAAGTGAGAACATTCAGTATTAGGTCTTCTGTTCCTGTGTTAATTTGCTTAGGATAATGGCCTCCAATTTCATCTATGTTGCTGTAAAAGACATAATTTCATTGCTTTTTTTTGACTGTGTAGTATTCCCTTGTGTATATGTTCAATATTTTTTTTATCCAGTTCAGTGTTGATGGGCATTTAGAATGATTTCATGTCTTTGCTATTGTGATTTGTGCTAGATAAACATATGCACACACGTGTCGGTTTGGTAGAATGATTTATTTTCCTCTGGGTAAATACAAATACCCAGAATGGGATTGCAGGGTCTAATGAGAGTTTCATTTTAATTCTTTAAGAAATGTCCAAACTGCTTTCCACACTAGTTGAACTAATTTACATCTTCACCAACAATATATAAGCATACTCTTTTCTCTGCAGCCTCACCAGCATCTGTCATTTTTTATTTTGGTTTTTTGAGACAGGGTCTTGGTCTGTCACCCAGGCTAGAGTACAATGGCACGGTCATGGCTCACTGTAGCCCCAACTTCCTGGGCTCAAGGGATGCTCCCACTACAGCTTCCCAAGTAGCTGAGACTACAGGTATGTGCCACCATGCCCACCTAAATTTTTGCTGTTTTTTGTAGAAATGAGGTCTTGTTATGTTGCCTAAGATGGTCTTGAATTATTGGGCTCAAGCAATTCTCCTGCCTCAGCCTCCCAAAATGCTGGGATTACAGGTATAAACCACCATACCCAGCTAGCATCTGCTATGTTTAGACTTTTTAGAAATAGTCATTCTGACTGGTGCGAGGTGGTATCTCATTGTGGTTTTGATTTGCATCTCTCTAAAGATGTTGAGCATTTTTTCATGTTATTTGGCTCCTTATATGTTTTCTTTTGAGAAGTATCTGTTCAAGTCTTTTTCCCACTTTTTATTTTATTTATTTAATTATCTATTTTTGAGATGCTCTGTCCCCAGGATGGAGTGCAGTGGCGCAATCTCAGCTCACTGCCACCTCTGCCTGCCAGGATCAGGTGATTCTCCTGCTTCAGCCTCCCAAGTAGCTGAGACTACAGTCATGTGCCACAGTGCCCAGCTAATTTTTATATTTTTAGTAGAGATGGGGTTTCACCATATGGGCCAAGATGGTCTGGATCTCTTGACGTCATAATCTACCTTCCCTGGCCTCCCAAAGTGCCTGAGCCAGACATGAGCCGCTGCACCCGGCCTTGCCCACTTTTGAAAAGAATCATTTGATTTTGGTTTGTTAAGTTCCCTGTAAATTCAGGACATTAGATCTCTGTGGAGTGCATTGTTTGCAAATATCTTCTCCCATCCAGTAGGCTTTCTGTTCACTCTGTTGATAGCTTCTTCTGCTGTGCAGAAGATCTTTAGTTTACTTAGGTCCCACTTGTCAATTTTTGTTTTTGTCATGATTGCTTTTGAGAACTTCGTTTTAAATTCTTTCCCATGGCTGATACCCATAATAGAACTTCTTAGGTTTTTTTGTTTGTTGGTTGGTTGGTTTTTTAGGATTCTTATAGTTTGAGGTATCACATTTAAATCTTTAATGCATCTTGAGTTGATTTTTGCATATGACCAAAAGGAGCAGTTCAATTTCATTCTTCTGCATATGTCCAGCCAGGTATCCTAGCACTACTCATTGAGTAGGAATTCTTTTCCTATTGCTCATTTTTTAGGAATTTTTGAAGATCAGATGTGCAGCTTTGTTTCTAGTAGAACAACAAAGACTTTCTGAGGACAGACTCCAAAACCAACTCTGGCCTCAGAGGCAGAAGGTGGCCCACTAGTTCCAAACTGACAAACCCACTTGAGCTCCCACTGCCAATAGACAGGAGATTCCCCAGTGGACACCTGAGAGCCTGTGAGGGCTTTCTTGAGAGCCACTGAGCCCAACATCTACCACTGTCAGAGCCTGTCTCACAAGCCTGTCTCCCCGCCTCTCTTCCTTCTCTTTCTTCTCCTCATCCTTTCTTCTTCCCCTTTCCTCTTGCTGGGGATGGAAAGAGCTCCAGCTAATATCCTGAGGGCACTTACAACCTCTGTGGGGAAGACCAAAAGTAGACCAATTCGGGTCACAATCAATGCAGGAGGAAGCTGCCTTTCCCCATAGAGTCTAGAAACCATCACAATAGTTTTTCATGGAAACCCAGCTGGAGGGACACTGAGTTTGGCTCAGGAAGCAGGAATTTGTGAGGATTACACAGGAAGACAGTTTCTGCTGGGTGTGCTTGGGGCACAAGAGAGCCACTGTGAATATGAAGCCAGAAGGATGCAAAGGAATTAGCATGTGTACATGTTTGATTCAGAGGAAATCGGACTTTTTGCCTTGACTTCAGGAATAAAGCAGAGCCTAGGGAATCCAGCACACTTAGACTTAGGTCTGGGATGACTGCTCAGTTGAAGCAGGCCTGTGGCAGGAGAACAGGCAATCTTCCTTTCTTGGCTGAACCCCAGGAAGGAGCCTGGCACATGCCTGGGATAAGGAAGCCACTGGATAAAAGAAATCTAAGCAAAGAACTTCAAACATGGCTCCACGTTCAGTGTTCTGCAAACTCTTGGTTTCCTGGAGGCTTGTTGGGATGACAGCCATGCAGCCTGTCAGAGGGAAACCTTCCTGTTTTAGCAGAAAAACGTGGTTGTTAGAAAGAAGTTGTAACTCGGTGAGGCTGGCATCCTCTGAGCACCCTGGCTCCTGGGCACACATCAGAGGTCCTGCCAGGTCCTCCAGAGCAGAAGAAACTCCACACTCTTGGGCATGCAAAGGTCTTCATTATCCCCTGCTGCTGAGAGGCTGCCTTTTCCTGGATTTCCACCCTCAATTAATGCCCCCAGCCCTCTGCACCAGCCCTGTCTGTATATGGTCTCCTGAAATGACCTGGCTGTGCACAGAGAGAAATTGCAGGGAAGCTGCAAGTCCAACCACCATCTAAGAAACCAAGCCAGGAGACACTTTCCCTGGCCGGCGCTTCTGTTTATCTTCTTCAGAATTCAGAAAAACGGTTGGTTTTCTGAATACATCCCGATGGCAGAATCATTCTCCGACTCGTACGTGATTTTAGAGGGCTCTGCGGCCCAGTTAAATGTGTTTGGCAAGTAGCAGAGAAAATGCTTTCTTCCCATAAGTCTGTTTCTGTAACAGGTTAACGTATTGTACTTACAGTGCCCAGTTAACATTTATAAGGATGCCTATGTTTTAGTGCAAAGCAAATTAAGTATTAACAAGCTCCTTCCGTCTAGAGCTGGCTTCTGCGATTTGAGGTTCCCCGGTTGTCCTCCACGCTGCTGCTTTCTCCTCTTCCACGCTGGCGCTCTCCTTCTGCTCCGGGAGGCACAGCCAGCATCCGATCTCTTACACCGTCTCCAAAATGCAGACTCCAGAGGCAGGGTGAGATTTCTGAATGTTCTAGGAAAACTATGTATTTCCCACTCATTTTTTAACTGAAGCAATCACAGATCATTTTTCCATTTCAATTACCTGCTGCAGCTGGAGTTGAGGGAGGGATAATGAGAGTAACGCAGACACAGGCTTCAGCATCTGGAAGGGACAGGTGTGGGTTCAGTAGGGATGATCCTGGATTCACCCTCAAGGACCCACAGTCCATATAATGACCATGAGCATTAGTTTAGCAATTTGAAATTTTCAGCATATTTTCCTCCATCCTGCCTGCTTTACTGTTCACAGAACTGGATGAAGCCAGAGCACCCCTGCACTTGGTCCCCCAAGGAATGTCCCCTGCCCTTCTGCCTGGTGACTATAACCAGAGATGGGTGCCCAGGAAGGCTGCCTCTGGGAAGGCCACAGCTTGCAAAGGCACACAGAGAAGCTGCTTGGGATGAGGAGGACGGAGCGGGGAGGATGTGGCGTCCAGCTGGTTCTTCAGGGTAAAGTATCTGCCTCCTTATTTCAGCCCAGTGACAGGAGGAGGGAGGGGCTGCACCCAGATGACAGTCAGCACAGAGACTTTTGCAAGATGTCGCCACTTAAAAGCAACACTTTGAAGAGCAATTTGGTTAATCCCTTCATCAAGGTTTAATCTCTCTCTCATGAAAGACTTGCCTAGGCCATGGGCCACTCAGCCAAGAAGAGGCTTCCAGACATTAACTCCATCAAGCAACCGGGGTCTGGAAGGAAAGTGCAGGACCCAGCGAGGAAGGGAACCCAGATGAGAGGGCTCCTCCCTCCCCGCCATGAACAGCCCCTCCTTCCCCATAGACCCCTCCCCACTCCCCTGGGAAGACAGGGCCGAGGGCTCCTTCAGTTTTCATCTTTTCTTTCCTTTTAGATTTTGTTTTTCATTCTTCAGGTCTACAAGCACTGGGCACAGCTGTTGGCTGCAGGACCCAGGGAGGGAGAAGGACTGTCTCTGACTTGCAGGCCTCCAGAGCTCAGAGCAAGAAACGCAGAATGTCTGAGACCTGGATACGCTCCTGGGCCGCTCTGAACGCCTCTTTCCCTTCTCCTGCTTCTTCCTTTCACTGATCCTTGAAAACAGGATTAAGTTGAGGACCTGGTGCCCTAAGAGGAGGGAGAACTAGCTCAGTCCGGTCTCGGTGCTTTTCACCAGGCCTGGCACAGAACCATGGCCCAGCACAAGAGAAAGACCAGGTCCTGCTCCCTCCTCCCTGCCTCACTCTGGACAGTGGCCACTCACCTCCAGCCTGGAAGCTTCTGCCCCCAGCCAGATGATGAAGACCACCTCTCCCTGCTGCTCCAGCTGTCACTGAGAATCTTGGGACAGAATCAGCTGGGGAAATATTGAAAATGCAGATTCCTGGGCCACATCACAGACCTGTAGATCAAATTCTTGGTGGTACTGAGTATAATAACCAGTACTGGGGAGGAGGGGGGACATCTGCCTTTAAACAAGCATTCAAAATGACAAGCTGATTCTTCTTCATATCCAATTCTGAAAACTGCCGTCCTTCAGCAACCAAGAGAACACTGGCTAAGAGGGGTGGGAAAGGGGCTGGGGAGGGCAAGAGCTTTGCAGAAAAATAGATGGATGAGTGACCCAGGACACCCCACAACTGGAGCCTCATGCTTTCTTGTGTGGAAGGCACACACCCCTCACCTCGCACCTTAGTGTGAATCATCCTGGTAGGATATCCCATGGCAGAAGGACATGGCATGTGCTAGGATCAGTAAGAGAAAAGGAGGATTGGAAACAGCAGGCTCAAAAGCTCCAGGAGACCCACCGCGAACCCGAGGATAGCCTTGGACAACAGCTAAAACCGCGACATCTTATTCAGCAGATGGGCTCTTAACTGAACCTTCAATGCTCCTTTGCTTGTCCCACTGACTTGTCAGAGGCATGGGCCCTGTACCTCCCCGTCCACATGTGGCAGTGAGGGTGATCTCTGCGATAGAGCCTTATAGAGTTAGGTGAGGACAGAGAGGGCCCCGTGCACCAGCATGCTTAGGGGGGTTTCCTCTTGCCTGGAAACTTCCACTAGAAACCCGGAGATTAGGAAGACAGAAAAAAAAGCCCCATTTTCTAAAGGGATCTAAAAGGGAGTTGCAGGCTTGCTCCTGGGACTCACCAAGGAAGAGGGCAGAACAGCGCCCCCCAAATGACACATTCACATTTTAACTCCTGAAATCTGGGACAGTGACCTTATTTGGAAAAGGAAGGTTGGCAGGTATCATTAAGCTAAAGATCTTCAAATGAGATCATTCTGGATTTAAATTGAGCCCTAAAAGCAATGACAAAGGTCCTTATAAGAAGCGAGGGGCCAGGTGCAGTGGCTCATGTCTGTAATCCCAGCACTTCAGGAAGCAAAGGCAGGTGGATCACTTGAGGCCAGGAGTTTGAGACCAGCCTGGCCAACATAGTGAAACCCCACCTCTACTAAAAACACAAAAATTAGTCAGGTGTAGTGGTTTATGCCTGTAGTTCCAGCTATTTGGGAGGCTGAGGCATAAGCGTTACTTGAACCCAGGAGGGAGAGGTTGCAGGGAGCTGAGATTGCACTACTGCACTCCAGCCTGGGTGACAGAGCAAAACTCAATCTCAAAAAAAAAAAATGAAATAAAAAATCATTTTTTAAAAAAGGGGGGGTGCCGGGTGTGGTGGCTCATGCCTGTAATCCCAGAACTTTGGAAGGCTGAGGTGGGTGGATCACCTGAGGTCAGGAATTTGAAATCAGCCTGAATCGCTTGAACTCGGGAGGTGGAGGTTGCAGTGAGCCAAGGTCAAGCCACTGCATTGCAGTGTGGGCACCAGAGTGATACCCTGTCTCAAAAAAAAAAAAAAAAATATATATATATATATATATGTATATATATATACACACATACATACATGAATGAACCAGAGAAAGCTTTGGAGGAACACCCAGAAGTGGGCTTTTCAGATCACATCCTAGTTCTATTTTTAGTTTATTTCATCTGATATTAGCGTAGCCATTCTCACCTCTTTATTCTTCATTGGATATCTTTCTTTATTCCTTAATTTTCAGGCTGTGAGTGTTCTTAAATCTAAAGTGAGTCTCTTGTACACAGCTTATGGTCAGATGTTGGACTTTATTCACTCGTTCTCTGTCTTTTGAGCAGGGAGTTTCCATGTTTCTTGCAGCACTACTCACAATAGCCAAGATGTGGAAGCCTCCTAATTATTCATCAGAGGATGAATGGATAAAGAAAAGGTGGTGTAGACAAAGAGCCATAGAAACAAAGGAAATCGTGCCATGTGTGATAGCATGGATGGACCTGGAGGACGTTACGCTGAGTGAAATAAACCAGTCACAGAGTGACTGTGAATAAACCAGCTGAGTGAAATAAACCAGACACATACTGAGTGATTCCCCTTTTATGAGGGATCTCAAATAATCAAATACAACAGAACGATGATTGCCAGGGCAGGGAGGAGAAATGGGGAGTTGGTAATCAAAATCAATGGGCATAAAATTTCAGTTAAATAAAATGAATAAATCTAGAAATCTGCTGTCTAGCATTGTCTCTCTAGTTAACAGTACTGTTTTATACACTGAATAACTTGCCAAGACAGAACTGAAGGGTGATTTGAATCTCAGACACACAGCAGAGAAGGCCAAGTGAAGAGGGAGGCAGGGATCAAACTGGCTGCAAGCCCAGGATCACGGGGGCCACCAGAGGTCCCAAGAGGCAAGAAAGGGACCTCTCTGGAGCCGTTAGAAGGAGGCCCGGCCCAGCAGATACCTTGGCTCTGGACTTCCAGCCTGCAGAAGTGAGAGGGGATGCATGTCTGTCCGCCCAGCAGGTGGTCAGTTCCAGCAGCCACAGGAAGCTCATGCATCAGGAAAGAGTTAAAGGGTTTCTGCCTGACACCCTTACCCCTCCCACCCATCTAGTAAGAGGAAGGTGACTGTGCCTAGAGGACAGACAGGTGTCAGGGAGAACGGGGTGCACAGCCAATTCACTAAGCTGTGCACTAGGGAAGGCCAGGCCAGGAGAACCACAGACAACAGAGGAGATTCCTGCAGGAAGGAGCCTCAGTGCCCACCTCGCTGTGGATGAGCTCAGAAATGCAGCCTCCATGCTGGTGCCTGTCCGACTTCCCAGGCTGGCACCTCCCAACTCCCATCTGCCAATGAATCACCCACACAGGGATGCTGAGCGTCTCTGCAGCAAGACTGTGTTAATTCTCTCCTTACCCACATCCCAACTTCCACTCTTAAAAGAGGCATGAGGACAAAGGCCCCACCTGGCTCACATTTGATGGCAGCGAACACCATGCCGCTAGGGAATCAAAGTCTTGTAAAGTCTGTGAGATGGACCAGTGGAGGAACTGTAACATTATGAAATCAAAGTTTGTAAAAACTACTTTATCTGCCCAAACTAAACAAAGGTGGAATCTGTAAACAAAATATATGGGAGGTTCAAGAGGTGACAAGAGCGTGAATGCCCTTGGTGGGCACCATGGATGCTACAGCTCCTCCAGACACTGCCCAAAGGCAGCTCCAAAGCACACAGGTCCAGGGTTTCATCTCGCTGCATGAAACCAGGTTCTGCATTGACTGTGTGGGTTTTCTCCATCGTAGCCTTTTGAAAGACTGTCTGAGACCTCTGAATGTCTTTCTAATGAGCTTCCGTATTCATTTTAATAAATCAGTAAGATGTGCTGCTTGCCGAAAATAATGTAATTCTGTAATACAAATTAGACCAGCCTTCGATGTCTTTGAAATGTAGTGTGTTAAAAATGGTACGTACAGGTTAAAAGATACAGATTCGGAACACCAGGATTTACATGAAATTATCACACAGACTTTGATACAGCCCTGGACTGATTCAAAAGAGCACGTTTCATATGAAGCTGTCTCATTCCCTTTGAAAGCACCTTGATCTCCTTGCAGTCATCTATTAATTATATTACAGATAAGGTAAATAAAAGCGTGGCAATATGGAGATCACAGTCTTCTTTTTTCTTGTGGAGACTAAAGGTATGGGCTCCTGTGAAGTCTGTGGGCAATGAGGGATGATAAACGCGTTCGAGAACCGAGAGCCGGTATTTATTTTGACACGTGATGGAAAGATCTGAAGTTCAATAGCTGAGAGCAAAACTGAGAAGGGGCAGCCCAGACGTGGCAGAGAAAAGGGTCCAGGAAGGACCGCAATTTTCGGCCAGGGCTCAGTGAGGGAACTCATCCTTTTAAAATGATTGCTGTTGTTTGTATTTTAATAGACTTCATTTTTGGAGCAGTTTTAAGTTCAGGAAAATTGAGGGGAAAGTCCACAGACTTCCTATCCACCTCATGCCCCCCAGCACGTACACAGCCTCCCCCACTGTCAGCAACCCCCACCCAAGAGTACAATTTTATTATAATCACCCTACACTAGCAAGTCGCTGTCATCTAACACCACAGCTGACAGTATGTCTTCTTCAATTCCGTTAATTAAACAAATGGTACGCCTCATACACTATCTTAATCTTGCTGGGCTGCCATAACAAAGCGCCATCATCCTGGAGGCTCATGAACAACAGAAATCTATTGCTCACAGCTCCTAAGGCTGGAAATTCCAAGACAAGGCAGGGGCAGCCTCCGTATCTGCCGAGGGAGCTTTCTGGTTCACAGATGGAGCCTTCTTACTGTGTCCTCGAGAGGCAGGAGGGGTGCTCCAGGACCTAGGCCCGGATCCCATTCACAGGAGTGCTGCCTTCCATGACAATCACCTCCCAAAGACCCCATCTCCTCACACTATCATCTTTGGGATTAGGATTTCAACATGTACATTCCAGGGAGACACGCACATCTACTCCATTGCAGACAGTGGCAGTGATTCCCCAACGCCTGTGTGCCTTCACCACCAGGAAACGCAAGATGTGTCCCTGAAGCCACGTGCTCATGGTCAGTGTCTGTGGGTGTGCTGCTGAAACCCCCACAGCTAAGAGGATGAGGAGCACCAGTCTCAGAATGTAGGAGAACAAACCAGCACCTTCTCCCTGATCTATGAGACGGAATTCTAGGGTCTCCCCAGGAACTTATCAGTGTGTTTAAGTGAAGTCAGATTTGTCTTTGGGGGAAATCCTTGACTTGTGCCTAAGCTCCAAAGTGTTCCAAAGTGTCCGTACTCCCTCTGAAGAATCTGATTGCCTCGTCAGTACCCAAGCCCACCCAATCATGAGGACGGATCCTGGCTTCTAAATCTGTGTTTAGTAAGAGCTCAAGGCCAGGCCTAGTATCTTAGCCTGCTGGGATGGCCACAAGGAGTGCCACGTACTGTGGCTTCAACAACAGAAATCCATTCTCTCACAGCTCTGGAGGCTGGAAGTCCAAGACCAAGGTGTCAGCTGGGTTGGTTCCAACTGGGGCCTCCATCCACGGGGAGCAGATGGAACCTCTGCCCCGTGTCCTCCCCTGCTCACCTCTCTGCGTGGCTATGTCCTAACTCCTTTTCTTATAAGGACACCAGTCATTTGGGGTCAGGCCCACCCTAGTGACCACATTTGAACTCATTTGGAGACCCATCTCCAGACACAGTCCATTCTGAGGTGATGGAGCTTAGGGCTTCAGCAGGTGAACGTGGTGGGATGGAGGCCCAGTGCACCCCCTAGCACCCAGGATGTAGCACGTTGGGGAGCATCCGCAGGGCCGCAGGAGTGACTGGCCTCCAACAGTGGACTGGCCATGCCCCTCAGCAGAGGCAGCCGGGGAGGCTTGCTGTGCTCTCCTCAAGAGGCTCAGCTCTTTGTGAATCATTTGAAAACTGCTCTGCCTTTGCCCTAACACTCACCATGGGCAGTGCCCACAAAGCTTCATCTAACTGCGAATGTGACACAGGAGAAACCTCCCACGGAACACAGGCAGAAAGAATACATCCCACTATTCAAGGAATGATGTGCTTTTTCTTTTCTTCAATAACTGAGGGGGAGCCCTTGATGGGGACTGTGCACCTTCAGCAAACAGCACCAGCTGCACCACAGAGAGTGTGGGGAACAACTCTGGGCCCCACGGGGCCTTGGCTTGGAAATGCCACAGTCCGACAGGCTTCAAGCCTCTGGGACACCTGCAGTCTAGTGGGAGAAGCATGCCATCAAAATAGAAACACAAAAATATGTGGCAAGTGATGCGGCCAATGGAGAAACAGCCGGGTAAGGGGTCATGGTGTGCGGGTGTTCGGAGGATGGAGTCAGGGAAGTCCCCTTGGAGCAAAGAGGCTCAGTCTGCCGGACACCTGAAGGAGAGTGTCCTTGGCATAGGGCGTGGGCTCTCAGAGCAGGAGCAAGTCTCTGTGGCCGGAGAGAGCCACAGGACCCAGAGCTCAGGACCTGGAAGGCCAGTGGGAGGCTAGGCCTCTACCAGGCAAGACGGGAGCTGCTGGAGGCCGGAGCAGAAATGGAAGGATCGGAGTGACAACAGGATGTGTCTGCTCGGGCTGCTGCACGGAGGGTAGCATGGGGGACGCCGGGAAGGAGGCCGAGGACACTGGCCCTGAGCAGCCAGCACAGCCACAGGGGAGGTGGGGAGCAATGCGGGGACCCTGAGTGCATTTTAAAGGGGCCACCAAAGAGATGTGCAGACCAATCTGACATGGAGTGCAAGAGGACGTGCAGAGTCACGGGCGGTCCAGACTTGGACCTGGGGGCTCGTGTCCTTATGTCCCCATCACCAGGCCCAGCGGCTGGCAGGTAACAGCTGAAGCAGGTGTTTGCTAAGTGCGTGTTTCCTGTGTAATCTGTTTTCATTTGTGTTCCCAATTTTGTTTCCAGGCATTGTGTGTATATTAAATGTGGCTGTTGGTATATCTGCTTCAGCTCCCCCTGTTTCTGGCTGTTACACACAGACTGTATTCACCTTTTAGTTTGTGTGCCTCCACGGCAAAGCCCCCTGAGTACTTACTTCTAGAAATAGACTGGAAATAAAGAAACCAACTCGAGCAAGTACATGCTTTGACTATCAACCTTTCGCTTCATGTGTTGTGTTTAGGCAGAAGCCAAGCTCATGGCCTTATTCTTAATTGTGACTGTTTATGTGTTTTTATAGCTTCAGCTTGATGTAGCTTACAGAGCTTTTCAGAAAACCCTATACCTTTGTGTCTCTAAAAGGCTCTGAATGAATGACCTCATGACACAAAGTCTTCCTGTGACCCACACATGCATTCACTCTGCAAGTGTGTGCCAACCACCTGCAGGTTCCACATCCTGCAGATAAAACAACACAGGAGGCAGGTGGGACTCAGTCTCACCAGGCAGAGGGAGCAAAATAAAAAGTGTGGAGCTGGTGGTTGTGATTCTGTATGTAAATTCATGATGAAAATCTTTAAAAAAATATCTTTATCAGAAACAACTCCATGCTGGGCATGGTGGCTCATGCCTGTAATCCCAGCACTTTGGGAGGCTGAGACAGGTAGATCCCTTGAGTTCAGGAGTTTGAGAACAACCTGGCTAACGTGGTGAAACCCCATCTCTACTTAAAAAATACAAAAATTAGCTATGTATGGTGGTGCTCACCTGTAGTCTCAGTGACTTGGGAGGCTGAGGTGGGAAGATTTTTGAGCCAGGGAGGTCGAGACTGCAGTGAGCTGTGTTCATACCATTCCACCCCAGCCTGGGTGACAAAGCAGGACTATGGAAAGAAATAAAGTAGAAAGAAAGAAAGAAGGGAGGGAGGGAGGGAGGGAGGGAGGGAGACTAGGGAGGGAGGAAGGAAGGAAGGAGAGAAAGAAAGAGAAAGAAAGAAGAAAGAAAGAAAGAAAGAAAGAAAGAAAGAAAGAAAGAAAGAAAGAAAAAGAGAGAGAAAGAAAGAGAGAAAGAAAAAAGCAGAAAGGGGAAGAAAGAAGAGGAGAGGAGAGGAAAGGAGAAAGGCAATGAAAAGGGTAAGGGGAAAGGCGAGGGAAAGGAAGGGCTCCGTGCTCATTTTGGCGATGCTAATGTACATTTCAGAGAAAAAAAATAGGAGTCATTTATTGTGTTGAGAAACAGTAAGTACTGAGGATGAAAATGTTTACAACACTATCTTAAAAACCATCCAGACAAAAATGGGTGCTGGAACAAGAGAGTGAGAAGCTGCTGTGAGCCTGACCTGGTGGTCAGCGCAGGCATCGGAGGAGGAGGGCACACCGTGGCTGCCAAGCCTCAGTGGGAAGAAGGCTCCCTGGCTTCTGAGCTCCCCATGCTGGGCACGATGCTGCTGCCTTGAGTCTGAGGAAGGAGGGGCATGCCACTGCAGGCCTCTCTCTCTCTAAGAACGCCAGCCCACATGCATGAGTCAAACTTGGAGAGGCCCGTCTTCAGGAGTGAAGGAAGGAATCTTTAGGGTTTCTCATTGTTATCATCATCCCCAAAATATCCCAAATAAAAATCAAGTTCTTGCCACAGAGGCACAGCCTTCAGACACATCCTCCAATCGTCTGCCCATAGCACCACCCCGAGCCCAGCAGAGAAATTCCAGAAACGCCGCTTGTTATCCACCTTCCCAATCCCAGACTGACCACCCAGCTCCTCACAGGAGCGAAAGGCCTGCAGACCTGGGGAAAGGTGCTCCCGTCACCCCTCTGAGGACTGAGGTGCCCTCACCAGCAGGGAAACGTGAGCTGTGATTTGCACTGACTCAGCGGCTGCCTACTTCACATTGAAAACTGTGTTTTTTGCTATAGCTCCTATAATGTATGTTTTGTTTATGCCAAGACCATAATGATAAACTGCAACAATTATCCATTTGCAGTTACAAAGATCCTATTTCATATAATTTGTTTAGCTGGCTATTAATTCTGAGCTTTCATTAGAAAAAAAAAAAAACTAAACAAATTCTGGTTGACTACAGTGGACACAAATATATGAAGCTTTCTAATCTGAAAGCAGTCTGTTTATCAATGCAACAATGACATTTTCGATTGAAAAATCAATTTTTTCCTTTCACTCCTTTTAACCTCTGTGCCATCTTCTTTCCTTTCCAGGATCCAGATTACATAACTCACCATAAAAGCCAGACAGAAACAGCCCTGGGCATGTCCACGGGAAACTCGCACGCATCTCATCTGCAGAAGGACTTACTTCCCTCCAGCTATGGGGCTTTCCCCAGTCACACCTTTCAACTCTCCTTGTTAATCCTTACAATTCCTGGGGAGGAAAAAAAGTCAAGTTGTTGCTGTTAATAATGCAGGCAGATGTGAGTGCCAGCCGGGCAGTTCTGGAAAAAAGTGCTATGGCTCAATGAACCAGACGCTCTGCTCAGCCTGAACACATGCTGATGGGCCCAGCCTGAAGCGCCCGAAGCCCATTCTGGCCCTGCGAGTGGAGCCTGCGTCGGAGCCAGTGTGCTCCACAAAGCTGCAGATCCTTATTTCCTCTCCTGACAGTGACCTAAAGGAGTTTGTGAGGTCAGTAAAGGGGTTAAGAGCGAAGAGCCTGCAGCCAGCTGTGTGGATCCGGTGAGTGCAGGGATGTGAGTAGATGCCCCGAGGACTGAAGAACCTTTGCCCGCAGTGCTGGATGCTCTGTCCACAGACGGCCACAGGCTTGGCCTCTCAGGGAAGCTCCTGGCCTTGAGAATGCCTCCCCCCAGGCTCACACATCCACTATGGGCAGCCCACATCCAATCCCAGGTTTGTGTGTGGGTAACAGAGCCCCCTCACCAGCAACACGAGCACAGCTCAGGCTCCTGTGAGGCTGGCGGCGTCCTGCATGGAGACTGCATCCCCTCCACCCTTCCTCCCAGGGGCATTCCCGCAGGGCCCTCTCTATGGAGCTACCTGCATGCTCACCTCCCCACCAGCGTCTGCTTTCCAGGATCAGGTTGAGCTTGACTTTACCCTCTGCAAAGAGGTAAACCACTTCCCCTCAGCTTCCTCACTTGCAAAGCCAGGACTGTCACAGTGCCCACCTCCTAAGACTGCGGTCCTGATGCAGGCCAGGCGCTGGGAGCTCTTCCCAGGACACAGGAGTTGAACCGTTCAGAATCTATTTGCATTGGTTCAGGCTCCTATCACAAAATTCCCATCAGCTGGGTGGCTTCAACAACAAGCATTCATTTCCTCACAGTCCTAGAGGCTGCGGGCAGCTCTCAGGTCCAGGCCCCAGTAGGGTCTGGTGAGGGCCGCCTGCTGGTTCATGGACCGTACCTCTGGCCACAGTCTCGCCTGGCTGTACCCTCATGACCACACCACCTCCCAAAGATGCTACCTCTTAAACCACCGCTGATATTATTCCAGCAGAGGGATTTGAGGCAGACACAAACATTCAATGCATGGCAGTCAGTTATTGCCCATGCGATGGTAGCATGGTTTGAGCACGTCATTTCAGTGCAGAGCTGATTTTCGTCGCATTCGTGACTTGGATACTTCATGCTCTTCTTTGTAAACCGCAGTGAAACATGTGTGTATGTGGTTAGTTTTTTGGTAAGAGGCAGTGGTCAACAGAAGCTCATAATCACAGCAATAATGTGATATGATTTGCACTTTTAAAAGCCCTCCCTGGCTGCCTTCCCCATCCAGTAAAAGTTCAGTGGCTTTTCCAATTATCCAGGTAAGAGAAGGCGCTGGGTGGGGCCCAGGGCAGTGGTTGAGGAAATGGTCAGGGACAGTGGCTTCGAGAGAGACCCCGGAGGTGGTGCCCACAGGACTTGCTGATGGACAGGCCAGGGAACAGGGGGAGAATGAGGGACAGCCCCAGGTCTTCAGTCTGGACACCTGGAAGCTGGGGTCCTGTGGATATGAAGAGGAGGGGTGTGGGCAGGCTTGTGTGGCTGTAAGGACACCTGAGGCCTAGTGACCCTCTGATGCCCCGTGTGGAGCCCTGCACAGAGCCGCTGGCAAGGCCCAGGTCTGGCTCCGGAGCCATCTGAACATGGATGCTGCTCAGAGCCACCCTGGGGATGAGTCATCCCGAGAGTGTAAGGAGAGGTGAGAAAGTGAACCTTGCACCCTACAGAATGACAGGGCAGGAAGGGACAGGAGAGGCAGCTGGAGGGAGACGGCCAGTGAGTAAGGAGGACAACTAGAGTGTAGGTGGGCCCAGAAGCCACATTTCAATCATGCTTCCAGCTACGGGGCCAGGGAGGCCGAGTGTGCCAGATGCCGGGGAGAAGCTGAGTCAGGAGAAGAGGCCCCACACGCCGTGATATCTGAAGAAATGAAGGTCTCGGTGAGTGTGATGGCTGCAGGTCCAGGCGCCCGAGGGGAGCTGAGGACAGGTCGGGGTGAGACACGGGGCCTGGTATAACTTTCCAGAGATATTTTTAATGAAGAGTCCATTAACAGGAGACATGGGGTCGCAACAGGGGCATGGTCATGTTGGTTTGTTTTAGAGGGGAGATATTAGAAGGGGTAAAACTGATCCCAGAAAGATAAATAAATAAATAAACCGAATAAAGCAGAAAAGAAAAGCTGCACAGGAAAAAGCCAAGTCTTAGGGGACAGAAGGGCATAGGAGCCACAGCAGGAAGGCAGGGTCCCAGCTTCACACACGGACGCTTCCTCTGCTGTGATAGTAAGACGAGCAGGCCAGGAACATGGGCCACTTCTTGTCTAGCTCTGGTGGTCAGCTGGGCATGGGGAGCTTGCAGTCTTTGAGGGGGAGGGGAAGAGGGAAGGGCAATACTGATAAGAGAGGGAATCCAGGAGGCAGAACAATGGGCCATCCTCCAGTCTCAGCAATGCACCGCTAGCCAGCCACGGCTTTGAGGGCTCCAGGAGGAGCTGAGTCCTAAGTGTTTCCTTTCTTGCTTCGCGCATGTCTTAGGGAGGACGGCTGGATTCCCAGGTGTAGGTAGGTTCCTAGTAGGTTTGAACCTTACTGAGCTTTCCATAGATGTTTACCCAGCCTCATGGAATCTCAGGGATGGAAGGGGATGGTAAGCAGACACCGTGGCCAATGCCTCCCTCATCCTCTCTGCCTGTCCCCACTCAGCCCTGCCCCAGTGACACTCACCCCCTCCTGTAGGCAGAGCCCTCAGACCATCCCAGAATCTAATATAAGATGCTAACATCCCTGCCTTCCATGACAAACTCGACATGGGATGAGATCCAGTCTGCGTCACTCGGACCCAAGAAAACAAGTGCTGTGAGGCCTGTGGGAAAGGTTCTCCTTGCGTAGAAGAAATAAAGAGGTCAGAGGGGAAGGACTGTCTTCCTTGAAGGTGAAGTCACTGGTATATGATCCCTGGAATTGATGAAACTTCCTGGGATCTTGATGTGTTCCTGAGGGGAAACGTGTCTCCTCCCACCTGCCAAAAGGCAGAGGAGAAAGACGGGGCATCCGAGCTCTGGCAGCCCCGTGGAGCTGCTCACCAGGCTGGGACACTCCTGCCTTAGAGGATGGCCCCATGGGGAGAGTGAATGCAGACAGCATTTCAGAGATTCCAGATGGGCATCTCCTTACTTACAAGACATGCTGACGGCTGGGGTCACTGCTCACAACTTGTTCTGACCTTGTTGTACATATTGTAAGAGTCCTTCTTGTGAAGTATATGCGCTGGTGTTTCCAGGATACAGATCATGGCATAAATTTAGTTCGTCACAACCAACTTTAACATTAGAATAGAAGGTCAGGCGTGGCGGCCCACATCTGTAATCCCAGCACTTTGGGAAACCAAGGCAGGTAGATCACTTGAGCCTGGAGTTGGACACCAGCCTGGGCAACATGGCAAAACCCATCTCTATGGAAAAAAAAAAAAAAAACATAAAAATCAGCTGGGCATGATGGTGCATGCCTGTAGTCCCAGCTACTCAGGAGGCTGAGGTGGAAGGGTCAGTTGAGCCTGGGAGGTTGAGGCTGTGGTGAGCCATGATCACACCACTGCACTCCAGCCTGAGTGAGAGTGAGACCCTGTCTCAAAAAAAAAAAAAAAGGAAAAAAATAATAAAATGTGTTGCACGTGTACCAGCAAGTGTATTTTTCTGAAGCTTTGCCTTGCCTGTAAACCTGCATGTATGTACAAGTTCACTGCATATATTTTGTTTCTGTGCTGTAGGTTAGTCTGTTTTATGTATGGAAAAGGAAAAAACCAGCTTGAAGTCATCTTACTCAATGATATCTATGATTTCAACTCAATCGTTGACTCCACGAGAGATTGAGTGGCTTACCTCAGACCGCCTGGCTTACTAGAGTCAGAAGCCACAACTCACTGTGAGGTCCACCCCCAACACCAATGGCCTTTCTATCATACCGTGCAGCTGATTTTGTTGGTGTTATTATTAGGTGTAAAATCATCACAAGTGGCAGTAATTAGAAGAGTCTTATAAAGACAGACTTCCAGAATGAGTTACGTGAGGGAGGTGTAAAGACTATAAATTAGCACATGAAATTTGGAAAAGCAGAAATTATAATTACCCTCAAGCATGGACTCCTAATGCGACTAGCAATGGTGCAGTTTCTAGCCTGAGGGTTTACGGCAAAGCCCCAGGACTGACTGTCCTGTCACCAAGCCATCATGAGGGTTTCCCTGGCATTAACAGGCATCCTGGTGCTCCTGCGTGACGTGAACAGAGACCTGTTTTATGACAAGACAGGGAAGATGCCTGACATGGTTTGGCTGTGTCCCCACCCAAATCTCATCTTGACTTGTAACTCCAGAATTCCCATGTGTCATGGGAGGAACCCAGTGGGAGGTGATTGAATTATGGGGGTGGGTCTTTCCTGTGCTGTTCCTGTGATAGTAAATCAGTCTCAGGAGATCTGATGGTGTTAAAAACAGGAGTTTCTCTGCACAAGCTCTCTCCTTGCCTGCTGTCATACAAGAGTGAAGTGACTTGCTCCTCCTTGCCTTCCGCCATGATTGTGAGGCCTCCCCAGCCACGTGAACTGTGAGTCCAGTTAAACCTCCTTCTTTTATAAATTGCCCAGTCTTGGATATGTCTTCATTAGCAGTGTGAAAATGGACTATTAAAATGCTCTCTCACTGCCCAGTGGTTTTTCAGCCTTTTATTCTTTTGCTAAAGGTTGTTTTAAAAATTCAGTTAATAGCCAAAGTTTTGATTCTCCTAAGTTTATTTTTATAAACAGGAACGCCATCTGGGAGGCTTTATCTGAGATGTGAGCCTGATGACTAGAGCTGGGGGATTGGAAGCAGTAAGGACCTGGCTGTTGTTGCTGTTTCTACTGCAGGTGAACAAACACGTAAAGGCATGTGGAACAGTGCGTCACCTGCAAGACAGGCATTTGGAGGGTTCAAGGGTGCTGACCCTGAGGACACACATTGTAGGGGCTGAGTGTGTTTACATGAGGTGGTTTTTCATCTCCAGGTGCCACTTGGAATATGGAGTTCTTCATTTTTCTTTCCACTGTCTCACAGGGATTGCTATCCATCTAGCACGTTTTGCAAATAGGCATCTCTACATGGTGAGAAAGGCTTCTATAGGTGATCTCTGATCTCTGCCTGTTCATTCTAAGTCTACCTTCACTGGCTGAAATGTGCACACACACAGGAATTATGTCTGATTTCACAGGACATTCTGGGATAAACTCAGATCTCAGAAAGCTGGTGTAATTAATTTTATAACTTGAAGTAAAAATTATTCCAAAACTATTTGAACTATTGCTTTTTTATTAGAAAAGTTTTCTGTTTCATTTAATAATGTCAAGCATTTATTCAAGTATAAAGAAGAAACACCACTCAGTAATATCGCACCATTTAATAGGAAAAACACAATATTTTTGTAAATTTTTCTTTAGGCTTGTTTCAGTGTATTGATGTGGATAGAGATATGGTAGTACATTTTTTAAAAGTATATATTGTTGTCAGAATGAGGATCAAGTCATAAATATAGTCAGTTTCCACATTTTGTCACTTACCTCTGCAACATAAACATGTTCACATTGTTAAATTTTAGGGAAATTTGCTTTTCAATGCCTGCATATTTTTCCTTTGAGTGCTTCGATCAAAATCCATTTAAGGAATCCTCTCCTCTGAGTCTTTCAGTTGGTTTTCACATTTCACGCTCATAAATAATGTGATGAAGGCAGATCTTCCCCTGAAACCCGAGGATTCTCTCATAGAAAAGAGAATTCCCGAGAGTTCTCTTTTCCTCTCTCCTTATACTTTCTTCTTATTCTCTCTTCATTTCTTCTTCTTTTAAACATATACACACACACAAACACGCACACACACACACACACACACACACACACACACACATATATATAGAAGAAATTCCTTGGGGTTACTCTTAGGTCGAAAGTCAAAATCAGTGCCATTTCCCTGGGGCAAGGCCATTTCTGTAGGATGACAAGCAGAGCCAGGGTGGAACCTGAGGTCTGGAGTCAGCCTCAAAGATGGAATCCCCTTCAGGGATATTTGGGAGACCTGGTTCTCTCAATGGATCTAAAGAAGTCAGTCACTTTGAGCTAACACAGCTGGCACTTCCGGCCCTACCTGCTTCCCCAGGTTGGGAGGGATGAAGCTCAGATTCTGTGGATTCCCATGACCACAGACACCACGGGAGGGATTCCAGGGTCTCCTTTTCCTCTGGAAAGTTGAGCATTTCAGCTCAGTCCTATTACCTCCCTGGGGATAACTGCCAATCTGTCCTATTAAAGAATCATTTAGTCAGTTTGTTTTTAAAACAATCTCTCAAATTCAGTATTTTTTACTGAAATGAAAACATAAAAAGATAGAGTATTTCCCTAGGAGGATACTATTTGGTCTATTATGAGAAAAGCCCAGCAGGTGCAGTGAGGTATATCTCTCCAGCATGTAGGATTTGTAACTAGTGGCTCAGTCCATGGTCTGCGGTGCTGTGCACACACAGATAAAGAAGGTGACACCTTTTGCATGACGTGGGTCTGAACTTGTTTCACCTGGCTGTGGGAGAAACAATACAGGGAACGTTTCCATTTCAGAAGTGCCAGCTGTGCTCACCAGAGCCTGCTCCCATGGGCTCACTCCCCTGAACGGCACGTGAGGTCACTCTGGTGGGATCATCTAACTTTGTGTATGCCTTGGAAGTACAAGTGCAGAAGAACACATTCCCATAGCCAAGGAGAGCCCACGTATTCCAGGTCCTGACTGCAAATGAAAGGATACCAGTAGCTTCCTGAGGCACAGGTGCCTGGGCTGCCATTCCCCTGACCCCAGATACCCTATAGCTGGTCCAGGGGAAAGCTTCCTCCTACAGAACCTCCTGGAAAGGTGAGCCTGCTTGTTTTCTGAATGTTTTAGACTGAATTTGTCCTTCCTTGCTTCCTTTTCTGATTGTGGCTGTTGGTTGTAGACATCTTTCTTACCTTTCAGTCATTGCAATGCAGTGCTGTGCATTTCAGAAAGCGAAGGTAGGCCCTAGGCTCATCAGCCCAACTGTGAAATCAGATTTTATCCCTGCATGTTATAGGATTTTAGGGAATGGAAGGCCTCTCCAGCTGGCTTTCTAAGAAGGGAAAGGGATTTGATTTGCTTCTGCCTTTTCAGAAACACAGATGATAATATGCAAAATTCCTGACCATGGCAATAACTAAACAGAAGTGGACGGCAGTCACCAGGCCTGACCAGTTGATCAACGTGAGCCAGCCAGGCTTCTGAGCTCTGAGTGCCAGGCCCTCTTCCTGGGCACTGGGGTGATCCTGGTAGATACAGGTGAAGTCTTTCTGTGCAGCTACCTCCTAAACCAGGGGAGAAGAAAGAGCATTGGCCTCTGTGCATTGAGGTGTCCCCTTTGCTGCTTAACTCGCTCTGTATGTATTCCCAACTCCTTGATTGTCTTCCTAAATATTCTTCAAGTGATATAAAAACTCAAAGGGCTTGTCCTCAAATGTCTGACAATTCACCCTTTTACAAACCAGCGCTGGTTTTAATTTACATTGAGATGCATATGGCGGCCGATGTGCTCTCTACAGAGAGGCTACAAGGACCCCTTGGCTGCGCCCACTGGAGACACTGAGTCTGGGCCACTGATGAGAAGACCTAATTCATGAAATTCAAATGTCAGGTTCTTATTCATTCTGACTGCTGACATCGGGCCATCGGGGGAGCATTCGGATATTAAGCTTCCTTTACCCAAGATGAACGTCTTGTGTAAGCTGCATCAGGAGTGCAGACTTTCTCCCGGCTCTCCAGAAACATAAACACAGGCCAGTTGGTCCATTCCGAAGTCCAAACAACACTCTGTTGAACCAGGAAAAGAGCACTGGCTCCCAGATGGGTAAACTGAGGTGCAGATGTGATGGTAACTAAGGTCACAGCGTGAGCATGTAGAGGACGATGGGGACAGGGCTTGCCTCTGAGAGTGCCCTGATTACACTGATTATCAAATTATAACATCAAAGATTGAATTTAAAATTTGGATGAGTGATCTCTGGACATGAATATAACACTTCATGAGAAAAAAAGGAGTCCTGGGTAGTTCACAAAAGAGGGAGAGAGCAGTGGTGGAAGGATGCCCATTGGCGCGGCTGCAGCCCTCGGCTCTGCCTTTCAGCCTTTCAGCCTCAGGCACTGGAGAAATGTCAGGATCTGCTCATCAGCAAAACGGAGTCCACTCCCAGGCCTCGGCTGATGCACGGCCCCCAGTGCTGAAACTCATCTGATCCCACTCCTCCTGTGCCTGGAGGAAAATGGACTCCGCCCTGGCATCGCACATCCCCTCTTCATGACACTTTTTGAAGAAAAACAAGAGGTCCTCTATGTCCATTCTGCAGGTAGGAAGACAGAGGCCCAGAGACACTGTGAGCTGCAGATGATGCTCTTGTGTGACTGCTGGGCCTGGGGCTGGAGCCCCCACCTTTCTCTACACATAGCCATGAAGGAAGGAGCATGCCCAGGTGGGGCTACCCAGGTTCTCCACTCTGGCTCTGCTGACACTGGGGTTGGATAATTCTCTGTGGCAGGAGGGGAGGGTGTCCTGTGCATTCCAGGATGCAAAGCAGTGTCCCTGCACTCTCTACCCACAAAAAGGCAGCAGCATTCACTGTCAGCACCCATCCATGTCTCCAGACATTGAGAAATGTCCTCAGCTTGGGGAGAAAACCATTAGGCTAAAGAATAGAGCAGAAGGGAAAGCAATTTATCACCACATGCATGCAAAGAAATTCATGGTCAATATCAAAGAAAGAGGACCACCCCAAGTCTAAACTATTGTTTGCTAGGAAACCATTGAGGCTCCTCCAGAAATGTCCCCTGAGATACAGGCTGGGCAATTTAGACCCAACACAAACCGTTGTCAAGCTGCCTCCCTGTCCCTTACTCTGCCACCTGGAAGCCACCACCCCAGCTTAAGCTCTTGTCCCACAGGGCCACAAGCCCTGGCTGCCTGCTCTCCCACCGTGACCTTCCTGCCACTCTCAATGTGAGCCCCTTTAAGCCAGAGGCACCCTTGGTCTCTTCACAGCCACAGGATAAAGTGGTAATTGATCCTGCTTCGATGAGACATACAGCATCGAGCCAGTGCTTTCTCTCAACTAATTCCAAAGGACATCAGCTCTTGTGAACTTCTCAGTGGTGAATTAGACAAAACTTGGGTTGAGAAGAAAATGTGAGAGAAGGAGCTAAGCTCAGAGAGGCCTTGAAAGGGAGGGAAGGCTGGGAAAGGGAAAGGAAGCTTTCACCTTCCAGGGCAGTTGGCAGCTGTTCAGGCCTGTGCCTCAGAAAGCCTGCCATGTGGCCTGCAGCAGGCGGGCTGTCCTGGTCTTGGTGCAGCGTGGGGCCTCCCTGGTGGGCCTGGGTTTGTTTCACAGACAGCTGGTTGGTCAGCAGAGGCCACAGGGAGTGCTGAGTACAAGGCTGCTCTCTCTCCTCTTTCTCTTCTGGACTGAGCTGGGGGTCCATGCCATGGAGAAATGGCCTCCAAGGCTTAAATTCCTTTATCCACTGATACTTCCTCTGACTTTCAGAAAAGTGACAGTGGGTGGGATCATCTTGCCCTCTTGGATGGTGGTGAATAGACAGGTACAAATGATTACACGTGAGCTTCGTTATCTCCGTTGCTTCCCCTGCACAGACACAGGTGAACACTACACAGCTTCACCACGTGAATCACAGCATGGCTGCCGCCGGGGCTGGGCAGCTGTCTGAAAGGCCAGGTCCCTGCAGGCTGGGAGAGGGTTCGGAAGCTGGCTCCACCCTACTTCTTTTTGGCCTTTACACAAGGTCCTCTTCAGTCCCTATCCAGTAAACAGGATGTCAGGACACATTCATTTCGACTTGGTGGCACTTCCGTTCGATTCACTTCGCAGCTGCAAGGAAAGCTGGAGTGACCACCTCTTTCCAGTGATTCATTTCAACCATCATAGCAAGAAGACAAAACAGCTGAGGATCCCCTGGAATCTGGAGGCCTTTGATTCCCCACAAGCTAAACTTCCTTATAGGAGATGATCCCGAGGCTCGGATCTCCCTGCAGCCACTCCAGGCTGACCCCAGATGTGGGTGACAGAAGGACTGTGCTGCTCTCCAGGTCATGGGCTGCTCCCCCAGGTTTGTTCCCCTCATTTTCCTTTAGCTCCCAGTGCCCACCAACTGTCACAGGGAGCTTGTCCTCCAAGCTAGAGAGACAACAGCCTAGGAGACATGAATTTGGCTTAACGTGGAACATTCCTTCTCTGACGGGGACACCTCTCGACTCGGGAGTGTGCTGATACCTGGAAGCCTCACCATGAAGCAGCAAAGACACTCCTGAGACTGAGAAGCCCTTCACCCCTGGAAGCCACCCAGAGCTGCTGAGTGGCTGTCACATGCAGTGATGGACCAGTGTGCGCCTGGCCTGCAGAATGAGGGGACATCTGGGAGACAGGCACAGAAAAGACAACACAAAAAGACGCATTCTCGGAAGTCCCCGCGGAACTCTGGAGGAAATGTTGGAAATAATGGGTTTTATATTGTGGTTTAGTTATTTGTCCCTGACAAGAGAAGAAGCTGGTATCCGGGAGGCTTAGAGGTCTAGAGTTTGGGTTCTTTCAGTATTCCCGGGTGATAAGGATTTGGTTTGTCACTGACATGTGCTTCGTTGTCAGAAACCACATTTTTCACCATGAGTTTATACATTCTTAAACTTCATCCTTACGGTCAAAGAGACATGCATGTTAAACAGTCAAAAAAACTTGGTATGGTAGAACCATGTGCCTGCCTCCAAATAAAATTACTTGAGCATAGTTATATGATTTTCCTATCACTTCCATTTATGGGAAGGACCAACGATCTATCTGAATTAGGGAATGTCTTCTTTTCGATTTGCTAGGGTGCATTATTAAAAATAAACTCCTGAGACTTTAATATTTACTCATGTTCTGTTATGAGAACACACATCTTGAACAGATCACAAAAGATGAGACAGAAATAAATAGTTGTACTCATTCTGTAGTGACCTGAATTTGTCATCAGATGTAAAAATCATGACATGAAATGTTGGTAGAGAGATAAAAGTCGGACCACATGCCGAACGATATTAGCGGCAGATGTGATCGTCGGAGGGACAATGGCATTTCCTCTGAATGGGAGGATATGTTCCTCCAACTTGAATGTCAGCATGATGCGCAATGAAAGTGTGCTTTGTTTGCTAGCCTTCACAGGCTCTTCATACTGGCAGCTACCATTCACTGGTATTTTTAAAATCAAACACTATCCTGTCCCCTGAATGGATGCTGCCTCAGTGCCTCTTTTGAGCTGGGCCATACAGTCAGCTGTTCATAAATACCCAGCTCGATGAGCTAAAAATAAGCACCACGGACACATGCTTTGCCTTTTGACTTAACGCAACCCTACACCTACCCACAGAAACATGCTCATACATACACATACACCTCTGGCTTTCTCCATGGCTTACTTGGTGCTCAGCCCAAGGACGTGTTCTCTTAGCACTGACGCCCCTCACACAGCTCTCCGCCCCTCTAGACACCCATTAATTGACTGCAAATGCAACTTTATTGCGAAATGACTGCAGATTTATTAAGCATCTGGATTTACAGGCAATAACATAATCGATATAACATTAATATAGCACATAATTAAATAAGAGTCCTACGAGGTCCTGCCTGGATCCTGAAATATAGAGAAGTTAATTGTTTTCATGGATGGCTTTAACTAGAGGGATGTGAAACCAAACTTGGAGGAACACAGTCCCCAGTTGTTCTTTTTTTTTTTTTTTGGTCAAGCATTCCATCTGATACAAATAGGAAATGATCCCCCAAATGCACAGGCATGCAGTATCACAGTAACTCCCTCAAGACCCCCTCTCTCCCAGCCCTTGGGCGACAGCATCACTTAGTTGACTGATACTCTCATGAGGACCCGCGGGGTGAAAAGCAAACAGCAAATTGTGTTTCATTTGTTTCTGCACCAGCAGAAACAAGGCAGCCCACCACAGGCTCTTGGAAAGTGACCACAGAATGCACCTTGTCTGCTGGAAAATGGAGGCACTCAGCCCTCCTGGAATGAGTCAGCCAGCACTGTCTCCAAAGTGGTGTGCTCAGATTTCAAATTCAGGGAAATCCCTGTAGAATGTTCTTGCAAAGGGCACAGAAAGCAAAATCCCGGGAGAAGGAAGGCTGTTCACTGGGAACGTTGCACATGTCTGCGGCTGATGGAGGGTTTGAAAGACAAGCATTGTACACAGGGAAGAGGCCTCAAGGAGGAGCTGGCTGCGTCGTCAACACCACACAGTCCAACCCCTTAACCATACTTTGCCCCACGGAGCTTCCTACCTGTGCCCTCCGTAATTTCAGGAACTTAGACACTAGCGGCTTACCTGTCCCATTCCCCTTCATTACCACCTACCACTGCCAAAATTAAGTGTTCAATTTAAATAAATAACTAACGTTGATGTAGCTCTTGAACATAAGGGTGTATGAAACCATCCTCGGTCCGTTTGGCATCGTATGCAACACAATGAGATGAGGAAACAGGTGTCACCATTAGCAACTCTTTATACACTTTCCATTTTGTGTATGGCACTGGCTGGGGAACCTCTAGAAAGGTACCCTTAAGAAGGTCCCAGTCTCAGAAAGAAAGCAGTGCAGCCGGGCACAGGGCCATTGTTGCAAAGAGAATCCTTCAAATGCACTTAGGTATGGGGCCCAGTAGTGGTCCAGAAGCAAAGCTGTTGCTATTCATCAAATGAATTTCAACAGGTCCTTGTAAAATCCCTCTGGGTGAGAAAGTCTCAGAGTCCAGATGATACAGGAAGACAAAGCTGTTCTTTGCAAAGGTCCAAAGACGGAGTTGTCAGGATATGGATGGTGGTGACGGTTGACAGCATCATGACTACAATCAGTGTGGCCAGGCCGGGAGATGCTGGAAGGCTCCGAGGGGGAGGAGACACCACGCAGCCACTCTGACCCAGTTTCAACATCAGTGAGGACCACCTGCTGGGGCATGTGTGTGTTCTTAGGGACAGAGTCAGGGAATGGAGGCTGAGCCCAGGAAAAGGGAGGAAGGTGGATCTGTGGAATCTGGCATAAGCCTGCCAAGCCCCAGAGACCCAGAGGCTGATGCTGAAGCCCCGCCTGCTCACATCTCCCCAACGCCCTTTGCCTCCCCTCACTGGCCACCTTTCTCAGGTGGCCTGAAGACCTTTGGAGTGTGCTGACACAGAGTAACCTCCTCACACACGCTCTCTTGTGTTCACACTGGCCACAGGTGCCCTGACTAGCATATTCCTTCTTCTCTCCATTCGCAGACAGATCTGTGGGTACTTAGCAACTTCACTTAACCTGGTGAGGTTCACTTTTCTACTAGCAAATGAGCTGTGTGCAGCCTACAGGGTCCGTGAGGTTTTAACAGTGAGACACAGAAATTGGGGATAGGAGCGTTTCCCCAGGTAAACACATGAAGCTCACAGGCTTCCATCATCTGTGTTGGTGTCTAATTGAACCAAATTAGTGACGCTGATCTTTGTGTCTCCCCTGCCCTTCCCACACCACCTCCAACACACACACGCCACACACATGCACAAACATTACGAGCATATGTCGCTTACCACTTAGAACGATTGTTAGATCCCTCATGCCACAGACAAAACCTGACCACAGTCATGATGGCGGATGCCACGCCCACGGTTGTTGCACCTTAAGTCTCCAGAGCGATCTGGGGCAGCATCCTTATTCCCCATGCCAGCCTTTCTGCACCTCGCTGCACAGAGCCTTGTCACCAGGACGGCACTCTCAGAGATGCCCTTCCTGTGGCATGGGGAGCTACAGAAACTTTGAGGGAGAGATGCAGAGATAGACACAAACTGGTGAAGGACACTGGTTCCTCTGCTTTTTGCCTCTCTGCTGCTGAGTGCCATTTCTCCCCAAACCCTGACTCACCTTTGCTTTTCTTCTGCATGGTCCCCCAAAGGGTCACCGGATAGTGTGTGTAAATCAGGCTGGAGCTGGACACCTGTTCCTCTAGGTTTGCAACAGAACATCCGGGACAGAGTTGGTGGCATACCAGGCCCAGTCCTCAGGATGGAGGACACACTGCAGAGTTAGGGCAATGGCACTAGGGAGCGAAAAGGCTCGAAAGTTACCTCGACAAACAGAAACACACACACACACACACACACACACACACACACACACACAAGCAATTTCAATGATGAAGACCTAAACGATGCAAAAAGGCTGCTTCCAGCACTCAGTCCCAGCCGCTGAGAATCAGGAGAATCCAGAAGCTGTCAGGAAGTCCCAGATCACCCCCAGGGAAAAATGCTGTCCACATACCACGGCAAACACTTTCCATCTTCTGGAATGACTCCTCCTGGGCATTTCTAGAAACTTCTAACACCTTCCATTTCTGAACATCTCTTGTTAGAACACTCTTCCTTAGATGAGCTGATTTCTTCCTGGACTTCTGTCCACAGCAGTACTCCTTCCAGCCTCTTAGAATCAGGAGGAAAATCTGCTAACTCCTCACAAGAAACCCTAAAACACCCAGTGGTGTCATCTTAGCCTTCTCTTTCCCACGCCGAGGAGACACTATCCCAAACCACCAGCAGAAAATACTCAGCCCTTCTCCTGCGTTAAAAGGCCCTGATTAGAGAGAAGTCACAGAAAAACTAAAAAAAGGTAGAAACATGAACATGAGACCCAGAATTAGAGTAAATCAAGATGACCCTCAGACACTACAGGAAATCCCAGTCATAAAGAACTTTGAAAAACATAATGAATGTGTGTGACTGGCTTGTGCACATGGTGTAGGGATTTCATTTGTGTTTGCTTCTGAGCCATTGAGACAGTAGTAATCAAAGGTGTGAATGTGAGGCCGCAGGTGCATCTGCCTGTAAAGAGCACGGCAGGCTGGCGTGGCGGCTCATGCCTGTCATCCCAGCACTTTGGGAGGCTGAGGTGGGAGAGTTGCTTCAGTCCAGGAGTTTGAGACAAGCCTGGGCAACAAAATGAGACCCCATGTCTATAAGAAAAAAATGAAAAATTAGCTGGGCATGATGGTGTGCACCTGTAGTCTCAGCTACTCGGGAAGCTGAAGCAGGAAGATTGAGACGGCAGTGAGCTAAGATTGTGTCACTGCACTGCAGCCTAGGTGACAGTGAGACCCTGTCAAAAAAGAAAGAAAGAAAGAAGGAAAGAAAGAAAGAAAGAAAGAAAGAAAGAAAGAGAGAGAGAAAGAAAGAAACAAAGAAAGAAAGAAAGAAAGAAAGAAAGAAAGAGAGAGAGAAAGAAAGAAAGGAAACAAGGAAGGAAGGAAGAAAGAAAGAAAAAGAGAGAGAGAAAGAAAGAAAGAAAGAGAGAAAGAAAGAAAAGAAAAGAAAAAAAGAAAAAGTAAAAGAAGCTGTGTGGTCATCATTGTGAGTTGACCTTTATTTCTAAAGATTCATCACTAGACACTGAAAATTCTGTTAAATAAAGTGTATGTGTCCCCAGGGAAGTCAAAACAAACAACAATAGATTTCTTCTCTCTCTCTCTCTCTCTCCCCGAGGAGGAAGGAAGTTAGCATTCGTGAATAGCCTAAAATTTGCTTAGCATCTTACTTGAGAGGAGTTATAAATGTCATATGATTTTAAATGTTCATTTCTAGAAGAGGTTAAAATATTAGTGCTCCAACTGCACAGATGAAGAAACCAAGGGGAAGGGAGGACCAAGGGCCTGGACTGCTCCGTGGTCTGGACAAAGCTTTGGCTGTTTTCTAGAGGCTCATGAACCCTGAGCCCTGTAGGCAGACATCCTGTGAGGCCCACTCCACATTCAGTCCTGGTCAAGTGCCTCCCATTCACCCCGCCCATGGAGGCAGGAGGTGGCTCAGCCCTCGCCGGTGAGGGCACACAGAGCCCTGGCTGCTGTCTAGTGTGGGACTGTCCCCTGAAGGGCTCACTGTGACATTCAGGGGAACTGAGAAATGTGTGTACCAGCAGCCCTCTGCATGCCACGGCACTGTGGGTGTCCTTTTCCATCCCATACACACCGGGCAGGGGCTGGCAACGCAGGAGTGGCCAGGATCTTTCCTGTCAGTGGAAGCAGACCTGGAGAACCAAGAACATGGAACCAACTGCAAGTTCTGAGGACTGTGGCCTCCTGTTTTACGTGGAACCCAGCTGTCTGTGGCAATGGAGAACAGGTGCTTTGTTCCTGCAAAAAGAAGGTTGCTAACGACACGTGGGCCTGTTTTATTCTGGTGTGAAAAGACTTCATTAAGAAAAGAAATAGTACTGCCTATTGATGGGAGAAAATTAAACCCAATTTTAAAAGGAAACTGTTGCGGGCTCAGCCCAGTCCCCAGGGGTTAGTGAAGCAGTGGCAGGGCCTGGGGGCTACAGAGGGCCATGGTGGGGGTTGGAGCAGGGAGCATTACCTCAGTGGAAAAACTCTTTCCACAATACCATAGCAATTGTTTTCCATCTTCTGGAATGACTCTTCCTTGGGTTATTTCCCACGGCAGGAGAGCTCTCGTAGCCCCTCAAGGCTCAGAAAGACAGCCACACTGTAATGTACCAGGCAGGGCTGGCAGGAGCCCCATCTCCTCCCATGCCAGTAGCGGGGTGGGGGAGTGTAACGTTCAGAGGCGTTAGACCTCAAGCTTCCAGGGTGACTTCTGTGCTCCAGTCCCAAGAGCCCTAAAATTACATGAATAGTAACTCCAGCCTCACCAGACCCATTACTCCATGTTAACTACAAAGAACGCCTGGCACCCTACAATTGCTCCCTTGAGGTTCAGAAATTTTGATGATCCTAAGTTACGACTAAGATCCATTCTCCTCCATCTGCCTGCATATGTGTGTTGGTTGACACGCGTGGGAAGTCATTTTAAAGTCATCTCTTTAGGGCTGGAAGATAGGCTTTAACTTTCTAAAATATGAACTGCTTTTACATAACACATGCCCAGCACTGATTTCTGACTCATCGAAATTAAAATGTCATCAGTGAAACTCATCCATCAGAGGAAATTCCAGAGAACTTCCCTGTATCTGAGCCCTTCGGGAGGTGGAAAGCAGGGGGTGGGAACAAGGGCTCACTCTCATTCCCAGCTAAGAGTCACAAGTTGTGACCTGCACTGATGATCTCTGGACTCTCCCTCCAGCATCAACACCTTCCTGCCATGGATAAGCCACTTCTTCAACTTTGAGACTCCATAGCACTTGGCAGCCAAGAGGCTGGAGTCAGCATGCAATGTCAGGAACAAGGAGTTTGAGTGACTCTGGGAAGATACACCATTCTGCTGCCAAAATGGAAAAGAGATTGCAGAATGATTGAGCCTCAGAGGAATTCTTCCACGTCAAAAGCTATCCAGAATGAACAGTTGACTCTGGTAATTATAAATATATCCGAAACATATGCATTGAATTTAGCTCCTTAAAATTATGGATGGGTGTACCCAACTGCACAGCGTTTGAACACCTCAAACTTTCTAAAAATACTTGGGGTTCAAAGTAAGCTTCTAAAAAATCAAAACCATATGTTTCTATTTCATTTAAACTTACCTTATCAAAATGTTTGCTTTTAACAGATATATGATGCCTAAAAAGTTTAGGAGGACTTTCTTTTTCTTTTTCTTTCTTTTTTTTGAGACAGAGTCTTGGTCTTTCACCCAGGCTGGAATACAGTGGTGTGATCTTGGCTCTCTGCAACCTACATATAAACATGGCATCTTATAAAATAATAAAATAATATTTAAATAAAGGCATGAGTTACAACATGGAAAGTCAGAAAACCATGCAGAGAATTTAGATATTTAGAGGACGGTCCTGGCCCACAACTATGTATTTCTTTACAATTCTCTTGAGTTGATTAGAAGAATTTTTGTTGTTTTTGTTGTTGTTTTGAGACGGAGTCTCCTTCTGTTGTCCAGGCTGGAGTGCAGTGGGGTGATCTCGGCTTACTGCAACCTCTGTCTCCCAAGTTCAAGGGATTCTCTGGCATCAACTTCCCAAGTAGCTGGAATTAGTGGCAAGCACCACCACACCCTGCTATTTTTTGTATTTTTAGTAGAGATGGAGTTTCACCATGTTACTCAGGCTGATCTCAAACTCTTGGGCTCCAGTGATCTGCCCACCTCCGCCTCCCAAAGTGCTAGGATTACAGGCATGAGCCACAGCGCCCAACCACCTTTCTTAATAAAGTTAAAAAAAAATTTCTTCTTAGAAGTAATGAGTATTTTCCAAGAGAATGAACGTCAGTACATGTAAATTAGGCTGGTTTCATACTTGGCTAAGAAATGTTTTTCTATCTTTATTTTTATATGTGGATGACAGAGGGAGGAAAGTGACGAGGAAAGCAAATGTCCTGGGTTTAGTGACATTTTTGCTTTTGGTCCCTGGAAAGGTCTCCTGGGTTTTGTGTTCCTTGTCCTTCCTTGGAGGCTACCTGGGGTCAGCCCTCAGGTCTCAACAGCACTGTTGTACTCGACAATATTTTGTTATTCCCCAATACTTCATTATTTTTATTATTGCAATGATCATTCCTTTCACTGGGGGCTCCTTCAACGTGGACTTTCTATCAAGCATCCACAGCCTCATTCACCAAATGCTAAACTCTCACTCACGCTGTCCATTTCATTACATCTTGGACAACTGCCATCTACTTTTAGAATTAGTGACTGCATGAATAGTAAAAAGGAAAATGTGCTTGAGCAAAGGTTAGTTATATCACAGATAATCAGTGACCCTCCACTGCAGGGGACACCCTCGGAGTGGACCGTCCCTAGAGTAGAGAGCCCAGGGTGCCGATGCTGCGGCTGGCTGACAGATGAATCCGCTGCACATTTCAGTCCAGTCCTGAGTTGGGGATCAGGTAACATTTCACTCTCTGCTTTTTAACTGCTGGGGACTGATGAATGGCACTGATGGCCAGGGATACAGTGGGACATCAGTGAAGGTCTGCTGTCGCCATGGGGTCTGCATGGACAGAATGTGTTCACGGTGACCAGGCCCCGCCCCCAGGAGCTGGCCTGGGAGCACCGCAGAGAGCTCTCAGAGGTCCCTTCCCTCTGTCGAGCAGAAATAATGCTCACCATTAAAGATTAATTTGTTTGGCTCTGCAATGAGTTAAAACCTTCCCATCCCAGTTCAAGTGTTAATAAACCAGCACAGTTGACACTGAACCCTTTTAGTGGCTGCTTCTCTCGCAGGAAGTCGTTTAAGGCAGCTTACGGCAGAAAGGAAGGCTACTCCCTCAGCTTCAGGGTGATCCTAAGACTCTGATCTAAAATGCCCAATACTGGGCCCGCTCCACTCCTGCTGAAACAGGAATTCAGGTGAGGGTGGCTGAGGAATATGCATTTTTAACAAGCTTCTCTAACAGTCTCCTCCAGAGGGTGAGAGGTAACTGGGACCGGACAAAGAGAGAGTAAATTACACAAGAGGGAGAAACCCAGTTCTAGGCAGTTCCAGGCCTCCTCCCCCACATCCCCACCCTGAGAGCTAGAGCTCTCTCTCCACACACACACACACACACACACGCACACACACAGGGACAACTCTTGAGCCCACCATGCCCGAGGACCCTCCATTTGAATGACATGTGGGCGTGCCCACCGGGGCATCCCCTGGCTTCTCGGCAAGGTGTCCTCACACGTCTCCTCTGGGATCCCTCTCCCATCTGTAATCTCTGGCAGCTCACATTTACTGGTGATGAGAAAATTCATAATATGGCAAGTTACGGAATTTTAATAGGGACCACTAGAACTCCTCTAACCGTACATCTCTGCGCGTCCTTGCGACCGGCGCAAAAATGCCAGTGTGTCTTTAGGAGCATTTAAAGTCAGGGAAAAAATAAAATAAAATAAAGCAATATCTTTTTGAGTATACTAAACCTATTTGTTTTCCTGCACAATTCCATAAGCTTCATTATCAGTATGGTTACACTTATCTTAGTTTAGTTTTCTTTTTTTCACAAACAAGATGTTATCTGAAGTTAAATTTACAAACGCCACCCCAACCCTCTGCTGAGCAAGGGAAGCAGACCGCTGACCACAAGAGACTTCAAAAAAAAAAAAAAGGACAAAGAGGGTGATGCCCCTGAAATTTCTCAGAAAAAGAACAAAGGAATATAGGAGCAAAATGTCCACCCCGAGGATGTGATCCGTCCATACAGAATCACCAGCAACGAGCTATCCAGCGCTGGAAAGAGGACACAGATTTAATCTAATTTAATTTAATCTAATTCAGGGACTAAGATTAAAAAAAAAATCCTTTAAGTGTTCAAACTTGGAGAAGCACTCCACAATCTAGTCAGAATTCAGGAGCCGGTCGTGGGGCGTGGTGAAAGGGCACAGAGACAGAAGCTAGACTTTGGCATGTGTTTGTGTCTCAGCCCGGGGAGCAATGTCGGGGCATCAGGCTCTGCACGGCGGGGAACACGTGACACACACACGCAAACCTTGAAGCCTCCACACCTCGAAGCATCCACAAGGCCAGCCACTTAGTATCCACCCATGTTCCCTCTGGGGTGGCCGAGAGGCATGCCTGAGACAGGCCCTTGTCTGCTGAAGCTTGCAGAGGTCTTGATGGCGGGGGTGGGTGCTGGGGGAATCATCTGCTCTGCTGGGGTGTATTTACTGTGAGTAATCTTTCAGCCAGACCAAAGGAGACCCCAGCCCTGCGCTTTCCATGGAGGTTTCCTTTACAGGCAGTACATAAATCCATGGGTTTATAAACAAATAAGAGCTGTGTGAAAAAGGAAAGCAAGGCAAAAAGTCTTCCCAGAAACTCGAACCTGCCCTGTACATCCTCCTTTGAAACCCCGTGTTTTCAATTATGCCTGCTGAAGCTACATGGATGCTAATATGTTTGCATTGCTGGCTTTCATTTTATTTTTTTTTACAACTCGCTGCAGGACAGTAAAGTCAAAAATATACTATTCTGATCAACAGGACACATCTGTGGTGAATGCACACAGAAGCAATTAATTTCCTGATGGTATTTTTACACTGGGGGCCTAATGCAGGCCCCCATTATACAAACAAAAACTCCAGACAGCTCCCGCTGCCTGATAAAAAATAAATCAGATTGCAGAGGGCTGTGTGGTCTAGGACTGCTACAGGCTATGACTTGTAATGAGGCATCCCAACACTAATTATGAAGCTTATTAAAGAGAATTGTCGAACTTGTACTAAAGTGCACGCTGTAATCACGTTAAAGAAGGCAGGCCTCGGAAAAGCAGCCTGCAGTCAGGTTGCTCAGCAGAGTGGGCAGAGCAGGTATAGCCAGGGCGTGGATCAAATCACACCAACAGTCTTACTGTGTCTGGCAAATTGGTCAAGATAAATTGGATAGAGGGCAGGTGAGAATCACAACAGCTTGGTGATGATTCACACATCAGCGTCTCCCCGACTCACGAACATCTGGCAGGGAAGGGTCCCGGGCACCGTCAGGGGCACACATCACCAACGCGGTGTTTTATTATTAAGCTTATTCCGAATCTTCTCTAAGGTTGCAAAAGCAATATTTCGATGTACTCTTTCAGAAGGGAAGGAAAAAAAAGATTAATAAAGATGTTAGGAAGCTGAACTGCTGTGAGATTTGTTTAATTATTCCCCACAGGACTGCCCCCGCAATCTGCTGACATTTAGCCCCGACCTTGCAAATCCTCGGTAAATATTAATATATCAACTCAAACAGGGACCGTTGTTTTATTGGTTCACGGAGCTCGGAGAGATTCGCCACAGCAGTGAAAAATAATGTGCAGAACTGAGGAAGACCGGCTTCTTTGATTTCACCTTCTGCTGCACACATGAGCTGGGAGCATCAACAAAATGGAAATGCTGTTACTTTGCACAGCTGTAGAGTGACACTTCAGATGCCTTCGCTTCCCTTTGTACAGGCTGCTGGGATAATCCCAAAACCACAGTGGCAAGAGATTAGAAAGGAGGCAGAAGCGGAGACAGAGAGAGGAGAAATCACACTTTATTATCTGGAAGAGTGGAAATTTTAATAATGCGCAAGACCCGCCCTCCAATCTGATCAGCTTTGCCAGAACAGTGGGCCCCAGATGGGGGTCAGGAAGGGAAATGCCGCCCTGGCAGCCTGGGCTCCAGCCCCTCCTCTCATATCAACCCTAGCTGCCCTCCCTGACCCAGGGCCACACAAGCCCACATGCAAATCTGAGAACAGAAATGGCCTGCTTTGGTTGAGAGTTTGCTAAAAGAAAAAATAAATAAATAAAAAATACTGCTTGCTTTTTAATGTTGCCATGTGTTTGTGTGGGAGGAGGGGAGGGGAGAGGGTGGTAGTGGTGGAGGGATTTTTGGAGGGTTGGTTTGTTTGTTTCTGGTACCTCAAATTTAGATATCTCTTATTGACTTATCTTCTCATAAACACTCTGAAATTCCCAATGGTTGAATGCTTGCTGTGGGCCAGGGAAGCCTCCAATGCTTGGGTGTAAGAAACCGGACTTCGGGTCCACATTTGGCTTTCAGATGTACTGTGCTGCAGAGTTTAATGTGTGATTAATTTTATTCATAAAAATGTTAATCGCTTCATTGTGAGATCGTTTTAACATTCACTGCAGAGAGCACCTTTTTAAATTTCTCTTGCCCACCGTCTCACAGATGTATTTAATATTTTCAGTCATTGCTGCAGCTCTGGCAATTAAGCATACGTTTAAAATGTAGCAAGCAAAGCTACAGCAGCGACAAACCAGCAGACAAGACAGAGAAACACACACATACACACACACGCACGCACATCCTGAGAATGAAAGTGACCAGCTCGGGAATCCTGCAGGCTGTCACCGGCTATCGAGGCGTCCGCAGCCTCGGTGACCTTCCAGAGCGCCGCGCGCACAGACAGATCAGAAACACGCGCAGAAACCGAGCTGCTTCCTCCCTCATGGAAAGGGCTGTTTCAAAGTGGAATCGGAATTTAAAATAAAAGCCCTTCAGTTTGGACGATGTCGCTGGCCTTGGCGTCATTCCCACCACTGCGTTCTGCCCGAGGGCGTGGGACCCGCGGAGGGTGGGATGCTGCTCAGCGCCTCGGGTGGGGCGGAAGGAGAGTGGCGTTAGCTGAGTGCCTGGGCTTTCCCCGCCCCCACTCACCTCTGCCATTGTGTCCCCTCACCCAGCCAGGGCGCTCAGGACTCTGGATAAATGGATTAGGGGATCAGAGACACCCGCTGCATCTTCAGAAGCGGAGAGGGCGGCCACTGGTGCCCCGCCCGAGGGGGAGAAGGGGCAGTGACTGCTCAGCTTCTGCCCCCGTCGCCTGACCCCCCTCACTACCCGGAAAGGGCCAGGGCCTGCCTTTCCTCGCATAGGGGCGCCGGGTCCGGGGCGGGGAGCTGGGACGGTGCGGGCGGGAGCTGACTCCGGGGTGTGCACTCCGGGGTGTGCGCTCCGCGTGGTCACCGCCTATAGCCTGGGATCCTGCAGCCAGGCCGACCCTCCTGGGGGTCCCTGCTGCCTGGTTTGCCTTGGCTTGCCACCCAGCGCGCAGCTCCCTCCCGAGTTCAAGGCCACCTTTTACCTCTCCTTTAGAGCAATCCTAAAATATTAGGTGGCTCTTGAAGCCTCCTCAGTCCCAGGCCACGTAGTGACTTCCGTGGGCCTAAGGAAGACTCCTCCTCCATGAGAAACATATTAAAGATTCTGTTTTACCACTCCATTGGTATATTGATACATATTAACACATATTCTTAGACTCAAAAGTTACCGTTTTGTTGTTTTGTTTTGTTTAAAAAAAATTAAACCATTTTCCTGGGCCCCTCAAAGTATCCGGGGTCCCCAGGCCCAGGGTCCGCAGTGCTGAAGTCCGCAGGCTGGGACCACCTTGGCATCTGGCCCCCAGGCGCTTGCCCTAGCAGGTCCGTTTTCAGGCTTCTCTTTCTGGGGCCAGGGAAGGGGATCTGCGTCCAGCCACCAGTCTCTGGTCACAAAGGGCGGCTCGCAGCAGTCCCAGCGGGATGACCTTGGCAGGCCTCTCAGCTCAGGAGCCTACTGGAGCCGCCTGCTTGGTGGGGAGGCTGGTGAAGACCTAGGAAGCTCCGCCTCTCCTGGAGCCACCCCTATTGCTCTGGGGATTTCCAAGCGCAGGGGTGGGCAGCCAGGGTGAAGAAAGGTCGGGTGGGCAAGGCAGCGAGGTGCCCTGAGTGGGGAAAGCTCCTTCCACACATCTACACATTCCTCACACACACTGGCTCAAGGGACTCCTAAAGATGGGCGGGCTTTTTAGTTCCCCCAGAATGTGCCCCCTCCGCTGGCTGTCGGCTCTGCCCTGTCTGCTGGCTCCCAACCTGGACTGACTGCCCCAGGGCCACCCCACATTCCCTCTCACTTGGTGCCACATGCAGGCTTGGGGGCCAGTGAGATGGCAGGACCCTCAGTGGGGACAGACAAGTCTCCAGGCACTGGGAGCATGCCCAGCATCCGGCTCCCCAGAGCCTCCTTGTCCCGAGGGCTCAGAGCCCAGCTGACTCCTATGGCGTGCTGGGTCCTGCAGTATGGCTGCCTTGCAGAGGCAGTGGCGGTGGCCACTGACCACAGGAGGCTCCTCTGGCCTTGCAAGTTCTCTCCCCCAGGGTCCCGGAAGCCTCACCCTCTGTGGGGCCTGTGCTCCCCTCAGCCTTCCTTGAGGGCAACCCTCCCCAGGCTCTGCTACCTTCCCTTTTTCTCCCCCTGACCTCCAGCTTGCAGACCCCACCAACAAATGGGGCCCATGGTTTGAGAAGTGCCTTCAGTGGCCCACTCTCCCCAAGCTGCATTCCACAAACCCCATCTCTCCTTGCATCCCTCAACCCCACCCTAGACCCTGCCTCCATGAGAGAAGGAGACCAGGATACACTGGCATCTGGGCTGGGGGTAAGGATGGTTAAGGATGGTGTCTGGGGGAGGATGGAATTAGGGTCCTCCTCTCAGGCAAGAGTTCAAATGCAGAGAGGACAGGGCCTGCCTGAACCCTCCACATGTGGAGGCCCAAGGCCAGTGCCTGTCCCAGGTACCCCGGGTTCTGTGGCCCACCCTGTCCCCTCTCTATTCTGCCTCCCTCCCTCTCTCCAGCTTCCTTGTTCTCTGGCAGAGTCCCATCTACAAGGACGACTGAAACTTTATAGGGCATGATTCATCGGTGGCGCACCCCTCAGAGCTGAGGCGCGTATTACATTAATCAGTGTCAGATCACTAAAACCAAGATATGAATATGAATTCTCCATATTGCAGGCGAGATAAATGTGCTGGTGAATATAATTGATCGGTCAGTGGGCAGGATGGTGGGAGCAGGATATTTCAGAGACTCCAGGTCAACCTTTGAGCTGGGGCTGCCTGGGCTGTAACACAGAAAGTGGGGGCCTTGGACTAGATTTTTGTCTTGTTCCCCCCCATGCCCCCACCTCCAGAAAAAGCCCAATATAACCAGTAATCGTCAGTTGGGGACACAGGGAACCTTTCTATAGTAAACCTGTTTCTGATGACGAGGGGAGCCCTATGTCTAGCAATGAGTGCTGTGGACAATCTCCCCTTAGTCTGTTCAGGGACCAGTCTCCTCCCTGCTGGCCGCAGAGCAGCTGCCACCTCTGAAATCATCCTGGCACTGCTGAGTAGGGGAGCCCCTTTCTGCAGGCAGAAAGCTCCTCTAGAACTAATGGCTTTGTGTTTAGAAGCAAAGTATGTTTGTGGATTTTCTATGTCCACTTCAAATTTTTCAGGAGCTGAAGCTCTGGGCCTGTGGGGTGCTCCCATGGGACCCTGCACACCTGATGGCTGTCATGGCCAGAAAGGTGTAAGCAAATAGTGCACAAAGGACAAAAATGCCTTCAATGCTCCATTACAAATCCATTTCCAGCTTTCCACTGGAGAAAAATAAATCCCAGACTGGCGATCTGATTTCTGTGCATGGAAGACCTAGCTCTCAGGAAGGTGAGAACATTCATGACTCCCAGGCCATTTGGCTCAGTAGTCAGGACTCCCAAGGGTGAGCTGGCAGGACTCCCAAGGGTGAGCTGGCAGAGCCACCTCACAGCAGCAGTTCCTGAGGGGCAGGGGGATGGTCCCAAATGTCTTGCATTGAAAAAAGAATCAGGAAAGAATGGAAAAGGGTACGCACAGCAGCAGATGCCAGCACAGACCACCCTATTTGATTCAGGGAAATAAAGAGCTGAGCTTGCCCAGGGCAGAGAACACTACCTGGCCCACTGAATCTCACCTGCTGTTTCCAGCAGTCACCAAGAAGTCACCTCCCAGCACATTCTGGTTGCTTGAGCAGTCTGTGTGGCTGGGAACACAATTCCTCATCAGAGGCGCAGGACATACTGGTCCAACCTCTCTAGAGACGCGCTCTGGCTAAGGACTCAAGATCCATTCGGGCCCAACAGTCAGAGTAGGCTCGAGGGCCCCATTCCAGAACCTTTGGAACGATGAACCCAGGGCTCTAATGATCCAGGAAGCCCTCGGGTCGAGGGCAGGTGAGAAACACCTCCCTGATTTAGCAAGGCCGGCACTGGACAATGAAAGCAACCACACAGAGCCCACTGCGCACGCCCTCCCTCCAAATGCCAGTAGCCTCCCCAGCAGGCCCAGCACCCCCCAAAACACACACAAAGAGCAGTGGGTGCGCCCCTGAAACACAAATTGGTCTCTACAGCTACAAATCCAGGCTCGTGCCTACGGAGCCCCAAGGCCCAGCGCCCCCAGATTTGCGCCACACCCAAGGAGCGAGATCGGCGCTGGTCAAAGCCCCATTCCGCTTTCGGACCATAGAGGGCGCCTGGAGCACGTCCATTCAGACTGCAGAGCTGCTCCCCGGGGCCCGGCCCTAGTCAGGCGGCCCGCGGTCCACTCCTCCCCGGCCCGGCTCCTCCCGGCGCATCCCACCCCGCCCATTCCCCGCTCCCGGACGCTCTCCACTTGTCCTCCGCCCACCTGCCCTACGCGGCGCCCTTCCCCTCTTCGCCGCTTCTTCTCCAACCCCGGGGCAGGGAGGGGACCTTCCCCTCTACCGTGACCACGAGTGGGGTGGAGGCCTGGAGATGGATGCTGGCGTCGGTGCGGGTAGGAGTTGTGGAGCGGCGCCTCCTTGTCCCGACGCGATCCTCCATCTTTCCTGGAACCTCTGAAAAGACCCCTGCGCCCCGACTTTTCCCCTCGCTTCAGTCGCGCACGGAGTCCCCACGCGCAGCACTGGCGCCAGCGGGTCTCCCGCAGGCCGGGAAGGGAGGGTCCCAGGCTGGGGTGGGAGAAGAGGATGGCCCCTCTGACCTCCGAACTCGGCCTGGTCCCCACTAGACCGTTTTTTCCCAGCAGCCCGCGTCCTCACTGGCAGTTTTGGAAATGTTTGCTTGCTCAGTTTTCACGCATTTAATGCAGGGTCGTCTGCTCCCTGAAGGCCCCTGCGCCGGGTCCTCCCAAGGGTGCCAGCTGCAGCGCTTGGCGCGCGTCCTGCTCCAAACGCACTGTGGCCGATGTCCCCGGCTCCGCCACGATGTCTGGGCTCCCAGGCCCTTCTCCACCCGCGCGCGCCCGAGGCCAGCCCCAGCCGCGCCGCGTTTCCCAACGAGGCTCCCAGCTGCCTCCCCACTGCTGAGCCGCGGCCATCCACGTACCAGCAGTTTGCTCCGAAATCCCGCAGTGCGCGCTTGGGAGTGCAAAGGACGCAGTCTGTGGAGCCCCAGTCTAAAGGGACATCCCTGAGAGACCAAAGCCCCCTCCTCGTTCTCGCTTCCCACCGCAGCCTCAGCCCCTCGTTCATATCTCACGCCACAGACAACCTCCGCCCGCTCCTCTGGGGTTTTAAAGGGCCTTCCAATTCTCCGCATAAAAACACACGCAAAGCAATACTTCGCACCCATTATTTTCACACTCAACCCAGAAAACGACCAGGCGCCACTATGCGCCGTTGTGACAAAGTTCTCCTATGAGGTCGCAAATAAAAATTATTTTTCCTCCATTTTTACCGAAGTTATTAAATCGTTTTGTAAAACTGCCTAAAATTGAACTTATTTATGCCCTGAGAAAAGTATGTCTCAGAAAAATGTTTGTGTAAGCTTTGGAAAGATCTGAACTGCCAGGAAGAAACTGCCCTAGTGACAATATTTAAAAATCCAACAACAACCGCATACAATCAAGAGATGTTTAAAGCACCGGCCTCTCTGGTGGAAACAGCCTCCAAAGCCCCCTATGAGAAGCCCATCTCCCCCAGCCACAATCCCTCAGGCACCGCCCAGGGTTCCAGGATCCCTGTAACCCCCACCACACACACACCTCTCTCTCTTTCTCTCTCTTTCTCTCTGTCACACACTCACACGCACACTCACACAAACACGCTGGCCAGGCACAGCAGCAGGAGCAGGGAGGGGCGTCATTTCATTTAGTTTATTAGACAAAAATATATGATTTAGACAAGTTCGCTGACGCGCTATTTACAATCTGAAATCACTCTATATACAGAAAGGGGGGAAAGAGACACAAGCACGTGGGGGCATTTACCGAACCCGATCATCGCAGCCACCCGAGCCGCCGGCAGAGGCCTGGCCGCCTGGACGCGAGCTCGGGATCGAACAAGCCCCTTTCTGCAGAAAGCGATGGATGGGAGTCCTTGACGTCGTTGTCATATTTGTCCTTTACACCAGTCTGAAATATTTGTCTTAATTCCTCCCACATTCCCTCCCTCCCCAACTCCTCCCCCCCCCCCGCAAAAGGAAAAGAAGACCCCTAATCAGGCTGACGGCAGGGCTGCTAGGATCCGCGGCGTTCCCTCCTGAGGGGCCAACGAGCTGCATGGGAAACACAGCGAGACAAGAAGACAGGAGCACCGTGAGTCGGGGGCGCAGCGCCGGGCGTCTCCGGTTCCTGCAGCGGAGCCCTGGGGGCGGAGTCAACAGCAGCCAGCGCGGCTCCCGGCTCGGGAGAAACTCCAGTCTCCTCTGCTCACCCGGCGCCTAGGGCTGGCGGGGAGCGCTCCTTCTGCAACCACTGCGCGACCCTCACCGCCACCGGCCGGTTCCGCCCGGGTCCCTACCACCCGTCCTCCCCACTGCCTCTCCCCAGAGCAAAAGCAAGCAGCACTCACTTGTCGCGTACCGGCTGGAAGGGCGACTTTAACTGCGGGGCCGGCGAATCCGGCCTGGGGACGAGGTCTCTCTCTGCGAGGGATCGAAAGAGGCAGAGTTAGGACGGAGAGATGAGCGGGAGAGGGCCCAGACCTCCTTCCCACCAACTCCTGCCTGCTAATCAGGCAGGTTCGCCGAGACTCGTCCCCCCTATCCCCACCACCAACCAGAGCAGGCCCGCAGGTGGGGAAAAGCTCTCTTGGGAAAGCCTGCCTTTCTAAACGGAAGCAGAGATTAAGTCCAGCCCCAGACTGAGCGGCCACTGCCTGGTACCCTCCCGGCCCAAGATGCACTCCAGGCTACCACACCCCGCCTGGCCTCTGCATTCCCAGCTAGGGGGCAGGTGGACAGGGCCCCCCGGCGGGGTACCTGGGAGCGTGGGGCTGCTGCGGGCCGAGGCCTTGTCTCCGCTGAGCGCCCCGGGGACCACCGCGATGGGCGGCTGTGGCGGCGGAGGTGCAGGAAGGTGAGGGCCGTGGGGCGCAGCATGGGGCGCGCCGACGCCCAGGAAGGGACGCATGTTAAGCAGCGAGCCCTGGGCGAGGAACGCGCCGTTGGTCCAGTTGGAGAACTTGCCGATGTGGCAGGTGTACAGTCCGTGGCTGGGCAGGAAGGCAGGGTGCTGCAGCGGCGCGCCGGCGGAGGGCCCGTGTGCGCCGGGGTGGCCCGCGGGCGGCGGCGGCGAGGCCTTGGGCGCACCGTCGGGGCTCGTGGCCGTCTCTGCCAGGGACCAGATCTTGGGCTTGCCGTGCGGCGCACCCTGCAGGCCGCCCGCTGCAGCGCCGGGACTCAGCAGGCGGGTGCTGCCGGGCTCCGGGGCCTCCTTGGCCAGGCCCAAGGGCGAGTCCTGGGGCTTGAGAACGTCGGCGGCGGCCAGCGGCGAGCCTTGGTCCCGGGCAAGGGCCGAAGGGGGTGCGGACGCGTGCGGAGCCTCGGCCTTGTCTTCGTCGTCCTCGTTGCTCTGGTCGCCATCGTGCTCGTCGATCTTGTCGATGTCGATGCTCTCCAGATCGATCTCCTCGTCGTCCTCGGCCTTCTCCGGGTCGCCCTCGGTGTCGCTGCCGAAGAGCGCTCCATCTTCCTGGTCCTTGCTGCGCGCTCCCCATGTCACCTTATTCTCCTTCTTGAGGCGCCGGCGCGCGTTGGCGAACCAGGTAGAGACCTGCGTGAGGGTCATCTTGGTGATGATGGCCAGCATGATCTTCTCGCCCTTGGTGGGGTAGGGGTTCTTGCGGTGCTCGTTGAGCCAGGCCTTGAGCGTGCTGGTGCTCTCGCGCGTGGCGTTCTTGGGTCGCCCGGGGTCCCCGTACTGGAACTGACCATAGGGGTAATAAGCCGGCGCCGTGTGGGCTGCGAATGTGGCCGGGTGCACCCCAGGATTGTCCTTGAGTTCATACTGCGAGCCCTGCAGCCACAGGATACAGCCAGCGAGGAGAGAGAAGAGAGAGAGAGAGAAAGAGAGAGAGAGAGAGATGAGTCCCCAAGCTGGGAAAATGGGAAGCACCCGCTCCTGGGGGCTCCAGGGCCGCCAGGGCGCTTTGCAGGGCTCTGCAGTGCTCGGCAGATCCGGAAGTCCCCCCCTCCCCAGTTCACTGCTGGGGAGAAGGGGAGCCAGGACCCGAGCCGACTTCAGGAATGCCCTTTCACCCACTATGGAGAGCTTTTCTGCCACTTTAGAAAAGTTCCAAAAACGATGCATCTCCAGAAGAGCACAACAGAAGCCGCGGCCCCTGCCAGTTCCCTAGGCGACCCCTGTCCCCGTCACCAACCGCTGGAGAAAACTGCATTTCCAAGTTTATCTTTCACTAGCTAGAGGGAAAAACCTTTCAACTGAGCTGATAAAGCCATTTCTCCAAACGTTAAGGGCCCAGAGCCCCAGCCTCCTCCCTGCGACCCTGAGGGGGCTCAATCAAAAAAAAAAAAAAAACAAAACCATCCCGGGTTTTCTACCAGTCTAAATCCACCAGCAATTTAAAACGAAAGCACACTCCTTTGCCTTCCAAATTGATCTGCATATAATGGTTCACCCACATTTAAAGGTCTTTAGCAGTGACAGGTAATTTAAAATTTTAATCCCTACCATTACCTACAATAATAACAAAAACATCATTAAAAAAAATACAAAAGGAAGGCTTAGCCTGTAAAATATTAACGCCAGCGCTGGGAGCCACCGGCCGCCAGGAGCGAAACTGGTTCAGTTTCCTAGGCCTCTTCTCAGTTACTTCATCTCTTAAGTTTGACTTTGATCTGAAGGGAGCAAACACAAACTGTTTGCAGGCATTTAGAGGCGGTGATTTATTTGCAATCAATATTCTTTTTATCATCAGTAGTAAAACACAGCAAGTCAAATTATCCCATCAGGTTTTTTGGTAAATAACATTTTATCTTTCTAACAACCTCATTAGGCCTCATTATTACCATAAATTGCGCAGACAGACATTCAAATGCAATTTTATCTTTTGACTTCCTAACACCCAATCACAACGGCTTAGAAACCTGGGCCTAGAATCAGGGTTTGGGTTTGCATTTACTCTTTAAGAACCAGCTGGAGATCTGAGGGAAACACACACCTTTTGGGTGGAAAGAATTTTTACATTTTATGCCTCTAGGGAAGAAAAAAACTCGACTCAAAACAGCAAGCATCTCCCTTCCCCAGCTCTCCACAAAGGGCGCAGGTCCTCACAGTAAAGCTCTCTCCCTCCCCCGCACACGCAGGCAGCGTTCCCAAATGGCACACAACTGTATTCGCAATTTCTGTAAAAAATTTTCCTCCTCTGTGTAAAAATGGTCGGGTTGCAATGTTAGCAAAGGGAGCTCCGGACTCTGAGAAAGTTGTAAAGACCAGAAAATTTCTTGGACTAATTAGTTTGATGACTGAGGCCACAGAGGAAAGCTTTCCGCGGCCAGATTTCGTTTTTGTCCGATGGTTGCAAAATGTACTTTGCGCTTTTCTAATTATTTTGGTTGTAATTGTAAAGAAGACATTTCAGCCTCGTCTCCACTGGGAATTCTTTTTGAAAGGACACCTTGTAAATCTCTCATCGCTTCCCGGCCTCCCCGCCGCCTGAACAAAATGGGGGCTGATCTTTTTCGATAGTAAGAGACCTGAAAGGCAGCCGGGCCGCTTTCTTTCAAAACTACAAGAAAAGTTACAGGGAAACATGCTCTTTACTTGTGCACACTTGGCGGGTGTTTACTCCCCGCTTCTCGTTCTGGGAGCAAGGAGACATCGGGGGTGCCTGGAATTGCTGTTTCCCGGGGGCCGAGACCCAGGAGGGGGCTGCCTCCCAGGGCCCTGCGCCCGCCACGCAATTCACCAGCCGTCCGAAGTTTAAACCCGACCTTGCAGGAAGGAAAATGGATCATTTGGACCGGCAGACCGGCCAGTGTCCCTGCGGACAATTAAGTGTGCAGACGCCTCCCCCCACATCTAACACCCACTGGGACGGGAGGCTGAGAGGACACCATTTATTTTAAACCAAGGGACACTGTTTTCTTTAATCCTCCATTATGTAATGCAGGAAGAAAAGTGCTTTTCTTTCGGTGCAAATGAAATGAAAACTTTGGCAACTTACAAAAGTAAAACCAAACACCGTTTCAGACACCAAAACATTATTTCAACTTAATTTTTGTTTAATGTCAAATCCGCACACACGCCATGGAGAGACCGCTCCACCCTTTGGACCCCTTTTGTTAAGATTATTTTGATTGACTCTAGTAGGCTTTAAAGGGGTCTGTCTGGCAAACTCGGATACAACTATCTCGCAGCTGCTAAGAGGGAGAAAACCAAGTTTTCCAGACGCAATTCGAAAACTGAAGAGGCCGCTAGAGCGGGACCCGCGGCGGGGAAGAGAAGTCCTGCCACGCCGGGCCGAGCTGCGGGAACCCCGTGGGCCTGCCCCGGCGCCCTGGCAGAGCCAGGCCAGTTTGTCCCGGACCTCCAGCACGGGCAGCGCTCCCAGGGCCTGCTTCTGCAGCCTCCCTGGACTCTCTCGAGACCCGATTCCTGGCCCGGGCCTTCCTTTCCCAGGCGGAGACGGCCCAGCGGTCAACCGCCGGGCCTCCCCGCCCTCCTACGTCCCCACGGGCGGCGGCGTCCGCCGCCGGGAACCTGCCGGCGAACCTTTCTAGTTCCTCGTTCGGGCCAGGTCCCTCCATCCTCTCTCCCTCCAGGGCGACCCGCCACCCCTGCCCTGGAGCCCGCGAGACATTGGAGGAGAGGACGTAGGCACTCACCATCTGCGAGAAGAGGCTGAGGTCCGCGGCGTAGGGCAGGAAGGCGCTGTAGTTGGGCGCGCCGGCGTACGGCCCCGCCGCCGCGTACATGCCCAGCACCGAGGTGACCGCAGCAGCGCCCGCGCCGGCGCTCAGCTCCGCGGCCCCGGGCCGGCCCGACGAGGCGGCAGCCGCCGCCGCCGCGGCTGCAGCCAGCACCCCCGGGCGCTCGCCGCCGTAGGCTCCGGGCCCCGCGGCGCTCAGATACTGCGGGTAGCCCAGCTGCGGGAAGGACATGTCCGCGGACTCGGCGGTCGCCGCCGCGGGCGAGAATTAAAGTCGCGGAGAGGGAGGTGGAGGCCGGCCGGAGGGGGGCCGGGTTGCGGGGACGCCGAGAGGGGCCTGGAGAGGAGCGGGCGGCCGGCCGGGCGCGCTCGGGCGGGCCGGGAGATGGGGGCCGGTGGCGGCTCCTCCTCTGCCCGGTGCTCGCAGGCGCCCGGCTCCCGGCTGCGCCCAGATCCGCGATCGCGCGCCGACTGCGGCGGCCGCCCTCCGCTCGGTGGCGGGGCTTTCAGACACAATTTGAAGTTGATGCTTTGATTGGCATCCCCTTGAGCGCAGGCCCCGCCCATGGCTCCCCTCCCGCCCCCTCCCTGCCTCCCTCCCGCCCTCGCCGGCCGCTCCCGCCCCTCCCGCGAGCACGTGGTGCCCCGCGCCGGCCGGGGCAGCTCCTCCCGCGGTGGGCGCGCGCGTCGGGATGGCGGGGTGCGGGCCCGGAGGCCGCGGGCTCCTTCCCGACCAGCCCCCGCGGCTGTCTGACAACCTGTCGACACGGGTTTACAGCTGTCTGACACCGGGTTTGCAGTTTCGCGGCCGAGGTGTGTCCCCTCTTCAACAAAAACAACTCGGCGCTGGCTTTTCCACCGGTGGTTTGGGCAGCGGGGAAGGGGCAGGCGGCCTGGGCGTGAGTGACAGCGGGCGGTGAGCAGCCTCACCCCGAATCCGGCGCAGCCCGTGCCTCCTGAGGACATCCGGGGCCAAGGTGCACCCGGACACTCTGCTCGAGCCGCGGAACCGGCGAGCGTGATACCCCTTACTCCATACAAGGGTCCCCGCGGCGCCCACTATAGTACCCGATCGCCTGCCAGTGACGGGCCTCGCCGTCCCGGGGGAAGCGGGGAGCGGCCGGGTTCTGCCGGCTCTTCCAATTGTGCAAACTTTGAGCGAGGGCAAACCCCGCGGAGAAGTCGCCAGCCAGCTCGGGGGAAGCGGACGCAGTCGGCGCCGCGGGTTCTCCGAGGGAGGGGTGGGGAGGAGGAGGCGGGGGAGGGGCTTTTTCTTCACCCGGAAAGCCCCCTGGCAGCCAGAGGGAAACATCCCCCGCGCCCCAGAGAAGGAAGAAGACGGCGTGGCCTGAAAGCCCCCGTTTGTCCCCCCGGCATGCAGAGGCAGGCAGGAAACTTGTGTGGAGCGCCCGAACCGAATCGTCGCCGCCGCCAGACCGGGAACGGAGCAGCCTCTGGGGTCGAAGCCCCGCGTCACTCTCCTCCCTCCGTCTCCCCTTTCCACCCTCTTCTCCCTCCTTCTCCCCTCTCCATCCTCAGCCTTGCCGGGCGAAGAGACAAGGCCAGGCGCGGCGCCCTTGAGAGGGGTTCGGTGTAGCTGCCGGCCTGGCCGCGCAGCTCCCGGGAGAAGATGCCAAGGGCACGGGCCTCCTCGCCTCCCTGAGCCTGGGACCGCCCTGGCTGGCCATTTCTGCTCCTTGTGGCTTGGGAGGTCCGGACGGTGCCGTAGGGAACCGGGTACTAGTTCTGGCTGCCGGAGCCACTTTACGAACCACCTCGTACGCGGAGCCGGGGCGGAAGTTCACTCCGCTGCCGCGCTCCAGCACACGGGACCCCGCGGGAATTTCAGCAGCGGACTCTGGCGTCGTCCCCGCTTGAGGCCGGGGTGGGAATAAGGGATGAAGGCGGCCTTCGGGCCACAGCTGGCATGCTGTTCTGCTGGTGGCCTGAGCCAACCGAATCCTGGACACTGGCCAGCGGTCCCTTGACCCCTGCCTCGCTTCCCTCTGTGCACGGAGCCTCGAGGCCCAGGGACTTCAGCAGCATCAGGAGGGCTCGGGTTTTCCGGGCCTATGAGGACAGACACTGAGACCTCGCCTACAATCAACAACAATAATGCCCTTAATAGTAGTAATTACCAATCACCAGCTCCGAATCGGGCTAGATGCCCCTGCTCTGAGTCAGATTTTCTTCCTATTCATGCTGCTTCCCCACTTAGTTCGCCCCTGCACACTCCAGAACCCGCCTACAACCAACCTCTATGCTTCCTTTCCTGCTTTTACAGAGATTGGCGGGGGAATGGGGGATTCGGGGCGCAGAGGGTTGGTGCCGAGTGGGTTCTTGGCGACACAACTTCCAGAAGCCCCTAACTGCAGTGTTTTCCTGTTCCCCAGCCCACCACCTGGCACCTTTTGTCCTAAGATAGATTTCCGATTTCCAACTTCCTCTCCTCTCTACCCAGAACAAACCGGCCCATTGCCTGTGAGTCACTGTGTTAGACGCGGGCCAGCCCCACCCACGCCTGTCCGGTGCCTCAAACTACAGTGTCACATTTCAGGGTGACAGGGGAGATACGCCCTCTTGTGTGCCCTGGAGAATGAAGTGGATGTGAGTCCAGAGACGCGTCTCAGCCTCGGGATTCAGCTACAGCTTGGCTATCTCCTTCCAGCCCGCTGCACCACTGCCCACCCCACCGGCAAGTCTCAGGTCTCTCTGTAGCTGCCAGAACTTTGTAGGGAGGCGGGAATAGGGAAATGAAGGCTTCGTTCTGACTCTCAACCAGCCCACTCCTCTGTGCCCTAGCTGCAGCACCCCCATTGTCGTCACAGCACAAAAAGATTGCAAGCTCCTAAAGACACAGGGAGCGGGTTGGGGAGGACCTGGCTGAGCCCCACCCGGAGGCCCCCTGTGAACCCTGCCTGAGGACTGCACAGATCCTGAGGAAACGGCACTAGCAAACCTGGGCAACTTGCACCCCAGGGAACCATGCAGGTGTGCAGAGCGGCAATTGTGGTCCATTCTCTGCCTAGGGCCAGGGCCTGGGGCTGCACTCCAGGCCCCTGGGCCTAAAACCAATTCTAGGAAGTCCCAGCAGAGTCTGGCAGGCCCCGACTCACCTCCTCTCTTCTTTCTCCTTGGCCCTTTGCCCAAACACTTTCATCTAGGATACTAGGAAGCTGGGTAGACTGAGAGAGAAAGAGAGAGAGAGAAAACGGCCACCAAAGCATCCCATCAGAGAGGGGGAGGGGCGGAGAAGGAGCTAGGAGCTCCCGGCTCAGCTTCTCTTGGGAGAGTTTCCTCCCACCCTCCCTGCCACTCTTTTTCAGCAGCATAGGTTCCAGTGGGGCCCAGGGCTCCCCGGCCTCAGATGCTCCAGCAAACAGGTCTCAGCTTCTGGAACGCATAGCCCTTATTTGAACGTCCTTTTAAAAATATCATGAGTAAATCTAAACTTTCCCTCAAAGAGACCACTCCTGCCTCCACCCAGACTCAGCTTCACTGGCATCTTGGATCATCCCTCTGGTGGCCTAGGGGTGCCAGGCAAAAGCGATGGACACTGGAGTGGAAGGCTGTGTGACTCCATCTGCTTGGGGGTGGAAACCGACGCCCCAGCTGTGAGGCACTGGATCTCTGAGCCAGGAGAGAGCCACTTTGCTGGCCCCTCAACCACTTTCCCTGCCTCAAAAGGGGGTGATGAGGCAGGCCCTGCTGCTGCTCCACAGGCTGCTCCTGGCCGGAGCTGGTGGCCGCACCCGGTGGCTGCCCCGTGGTCACTGCACCAGAAACAAAGCCAGAGGAGCCTGACAAAGCCAGGTCTAGGGGTCGCTGCGCGGTTGAATCGGAGCTCCTCCAGCTTTGCACCCCGAATCCAGTCTGGAAGCACTTGGGCGCCAGTGCTCCTAGGACCCTAGGCACGTGGCCCAGGAGACTGGTGAGACCCCGCGAAGCTCGGCAATGGGGGTCAATGGGACTCCCTGGCTGGGAAGCCAGGACCTTCAGAGCTCCCAGGGCTGGGGCAGATGCAGGCCTCTGGGTGCAGCGGCGTGTGGAGAGCGCGCCGGTCTTAGGGAGCGTGAGGGGAGCAGGCTGGGGGAGGGGTGGGCCTTGGTGAACACCTGCAGTTTAAGCCAAGGTGATTTTTGAGCTGGTGTTAAGGCTTGATGGGAAGTTTACATGCAAGGTGCTGCTGCTGTTGTCATTATTATCCTAAGTCAGTTTTCTAAATGGGAGGGATTTGTTACTCCCGGAGAAGACCGTTCCCTTTTCTCTCTCCCAACCCTCAGTGAGGGTTCCAACCCCCCGCCCCACCCTCCTGGGGCATGTTTACATCAGGACACGACGGAACACACCCAACAGCTTCCTGATTTATGATTGTATTTCTTGGGAAACAGTTCGCTGGTCCTGAAGCTCTGCAATCTGGGGGTCGCTTCGGAAGAGGAGGCAGCTCGCCGGGACGCATCATTCCCGGAAGCCGTCTGTGGGACCAGCCTTTGGCGCCGAGGACCGGGCGACGCAGAACCGCTCCAGGATGCAGCAGGCGGCGCGGGCCTGGTCTCCGGCCTTCACAGTGGCCACTCTCATCTCCACAGATGGCCGGGCGCTGCGCTGGGCCGGGCTTGGTGGCGAGGGAGGCGGCCTGACCTGGCAGTGCAGCGCGGACCCCAGCGTGGCCCTGCGCGTCGACGCGCGCGCAGACTTAGGAGTCTGCTTAAAAACGCACTAGGACTCCGCACCGTCCCTCAGCGGCAGCTGGGAGGCCACTCAGCTCCGCGACAGGGAGGCGACGATCAGACAGTCCCCAGAGTACCCAGCGGCTGAGACCGCGGTGGGTTCGGCTGCTGTGACTCGACGGCTCCCAAGGCTCCGACCCTCGTGTCCAGCCTGCGTTTTCCTGCCACCCAGGCCAGGACGGGTGGCCCCTGGGGACCCTGGGCCAAGAATTCTTTGCAGTGAGCTCCCTAAGGGAGCAGGGCTGTGGGGACCCGGTGGCAAGAGGAGCTGAGTGGGGCGGGCGGGAGGAGTAGCCGCGAGCCACTCCAGGGAAACCCCGGAAGGAAACGCCCAGAAGCGAAGGGCTCAGGACGGTCACACGCTGGGGGCAGTGCCAGGCAGGGCAGCATTGCGGATCTAGCGCTTCAACAGCGTGGGGTCCGCTGCGGGTGGACCCAGTGCGACCCCAGGCCTGGAGCCTGCGGAGCTGGGCCTGAATTCCCCACAAACTCAAGGCAGAGGGAGGGACCGCAGTGGCTCGGCCTGGAGTGCCCCTAGGACGCCGTCCCCAGTGTGGAAGGAAGTGAATTACATGCGTGTGCACACACGTAAATATTTTATAAACTCTCCTTAATTAACCAGATCATTTCCATTATGCTTGGGATATGAACAACAGCAACGGCGTGAGCGTTCTCAGGGCTTATAATTTGATGTCACCAGACGGTTGCTCGGGGGCAGAGGCGCCATCACCGTGCCAGCTGCACTTGTATTTATTTGTTTTTCTGCTGTGTTCCTGTAGGGCTCTATTATGCAGTTTTTAATTAGTTTGTGTTTGTATTTCACCCGTCCCAAATCAACGCCATCCCGAAGCAAGGCGATGTAAATTCTCACAGTACAGGTGTAGCTGCCTGCTCGGTTACACCGGCAAACGCATGTCTGACAAATGAAAGCGGGGCCGCAGCGCAGCCGACTGTCAGCTCTCGGCAGCTCTCGGAGAGGCGCGGATCAAAGCAGCCGGGACTTCTGCGCCCGGTGAGCGCCGGCCGTCGTGGCTGCGGCTCCTAATGGCACTAAAAGGGGCCGGGCCGAGCGCGGCTAGGGGAACAAAGTGACTTTTCATTCTGCTCAAGTCCTCTGGTCTCTGGGCCGGCGCTGGCCTCCGGATCGCCTCCCGCTCGGGGCCTGTCGGATGCAGCTGAAACTGCCCTGGCTCCCACCCCGGGGTCCCTGAGTGCGTGCCCCTGCAGTTCCCCAGGGCCCTGGGATCGCGGTGGCTTGCCGTCGCGTCCCGATAACCCTAACCCGCAGCCTGACGCTGAACCTGCTCTAGAATCTCTAGACATGAGGCATCCCCCTCCCCTGTTGTGTTTGCATCTGCGCCTTCTTGAAATGACCTCTGTGGAGTGCGTGTATATCTATTCTTCCAGCCATGGGGAATTCTTTTAAAGCTTTCTTTTTTTGTCAGGAACAAGAGATTGTTCATCTTTAACTAGGCCACATAGAAATTATGATTCAACAGCAGTGTATATTTAATTAGAGTAATCTCACTTGAATTTAATTACCTAATGAATTATTTGTTTAAAAGGTAGAACGTCTTGTTTGCCAAGTACCGTGCAGACCTCTGATAAGAACTTCTGTTACGAGGACGTTACAGTTTAAAAGCAGCCATGTGGAAGGGTTCCATTTTAACTCTTTGAGTATGTGACTGTTACTGTACACTCCAGCAAAAACTAACATGGCTGGTAGAGACCAGAGGGCAGTGGGCATGACCCTGGCCACACAGAGGTGCTTTCCTGTACTAAGATGTTGGGTAGAGGTCAGAGGGCATGCCCCTGTCGGCACATGTGAATAAAGTTTATCTTAAAACTTATTCTGTGTTGCCTTCAGTGCCATTTTTTCGCTTCTAATGCAAGTCAAGACAGTTCTCTACCAGTGAACGTATTTCATGGAAATGTTTATAACAAAATAAGGCAGCCTTCAAGAAGACTCCATGCAAGCCATGGAGTCCCAAGCACTGCGTAGGTCTCTCCAGTCCCAGCTCTTGGTCCCTGAGGCATACACGCTACCAACAAAACGTCTGTCATAGCCGGGTGTGATGGCACACACCTGTAGTCCCAGGTACTCCGGAGGCTGAGGCAGAAGAATCGCTTGAACCTGGGAGGTGCAGGTTGCAGAGAGTGGAGATTGTGCCACTGCACTTCAGCCTGGGCCAAAGAGTGAGACTCTTTCTCAAGGGGGAAAAAAAAAAAAAGAAAAGAAAAGAAAAGAAAAGAAAAGAAAAGAAAAGAAAAGAAAAAGAAAAAGAAAAAATTAAAAAAAAAAGTCTGTCAGGGAGGTTTTGGTTTGTTTTTGTTTTGTTTTTGTAACTTACGGCAATGGAAGGTACCATATCCCAGACTTTGACCTAAACTCTTAATTCTTAATCTGTGGAGCAACTTCATGCCCTCTTGGTTTCCAAAAGCAAGAGCAAATAACTCCAGCCATGCCATCCTTCGAGAGGTTCCAAAGGTCATTCATCTCCACACAATGCCAACAGCTGGTGCATCTAATGCAACTTTAAGAATGTTCTATCCCTGCTGCATGATCAAATACCAGCAGGGCAATTTCCATATGGAGTTAGGGAGCAGGTACAGAGCATTTCATCCTCTTACTGAAGAGAGGCAATAAGAACAACTCAAATCAACTTGATTGAATTCCACTGTCATTTTTATTAATATTTCAATAATCAAATAAGTTCCTTTAATTGTAAGCTTGTGAACTATTGTCACATAAATATCAAATATTATTGATAGTGTTTAGTCAAGTAGGAAGAAGTTCAGAAAATGCAGCAAGTCGATAAAGATGATTGAGTTTTTATTTCTTTTTAGAATACTTGACTTTTTTCACAGCTGTGAATTTTGAAATTGATGTTCTAACAACCCATAGTGGTTAAAATATACTATCCACTTAATTACATTCAATTATGGTTATAGTAGCATCTCTCGTCCAAAGAACCAGATCTACATGGATGCATACTTACAACTTATTTACCAATTTACTTCACATATTCTTCCCAATAACAACAGACAGTAATGACCAGAGAGGAAGTGAAATACCAGCTTAGGAAGGATAACACGTTTTCTAGATCTGAGCAAATCTGGAGAAGATTTCAGGGTAAGACCCTCAAAGGAATTTATATGTGTGTGATGGAAAAGGGGAAAATACTAAATGGTGTAATTGTGTTTGATGTTTCCAAAAATATTTAAAATTTAGACCAAATAGTGTTCTATCTCCAATGACTTCATATCAGCCCTCAACCCCTTATGCTATTAAAGATAAAAGCCTCCCTACTACAAATCTCTTTAAAAATCCATTGACAAATATATGCCCACAAAACGCCCCCCAAGCAGAAAGCATAGCACATTTCAGGATTTCAATGAGTGTGTGCAATAGTAGATGTCCCAGACCCATAGGTTAAAATCTATTCGTCAGACTTTAGGGACAGCAACTCAATAGCACGGCATAGTGTCTCAAAGCCTCACAGACATTGGAAGTTCAAGGACAGTTTCTGGGAAGTTCTGAAGACACTCAGAGTCTACCAGCATATTCCAAGACCACTGCTATAGAAAAATCTGGGGTATAAAATGACTCTAAAGAGAAAAACTTAAAATATCCCTTGAACCATGGGTCCCCTATCTGTTCTTGCTCTGACTTTGCCTCTTACCTAACTGTCACCCAATGTCTTCTCCAGAGCTCTTCCCTAGTTTGGGGCTCTTAGCCAGGGCCCATCTTCTCTTTTGTAGGATATGAAGGAAGACCTCTGGATCTCCCAAACTTAAACCAGCTTTGAGTATTGTGTGGGTACATGCTTGCTTGTGAAAGATGGAAATAGCATGGGGGTGGACGAGAAGAGAGGAAGAAAAGGGAATGTTTTCTTCTCCCAGACACACTTCCAGTGGGGAATTTTGTCCACAGAACATAGTACAACCTGTCACCACGAGAAGGCCAATCGAGACAAAATCCCCAGATCGGGAAGCTCCCGTTCTTGGCCCTCTAGGTGCCCTTCCCAACCCCCTACATTTTAGAGCCCGCCCTACAGGTCCTCATGCTGATGGCAGGCTGCCTGGATTGACCTTCAATGCCACCTATTCCCCATTCTGGGGCTCCTGTCACCTCCAGTGAAGATCGATGGGGCATGCAGTCCATTCTCTTGGGAACAAGCTGAGGGACTGGCAGACTAGTCCAAGATTCTAATATGACCTAGGATGTGTGTTAATTGACAAGGATAGGTTAGCTAAATCTCCTACAAAGAGACCATCTACATTTTAATAAAAGGCCATAGAGCAGTCACCCAAAGCTCCTAGGGAAGACTCATACTTTCTTTTTTTTTTTTTTTTTTCCAAACAAATTTTTTGTCTGTTTGGATTTCTTTTTTTTTTTTTTAATTTTTATTGTATTTTAGGTTTTGGGGTACATGTGAATAACATGCAGGATTGTTGCATAGGTACACACGTAGCAGTGTGATTTGTTGCTTTCCTCCCCTTCACCTATATCAGGCATTTCTTCCCATGCTATCTCTCCCCACCTCCCACTGTCCCTCCCCTATTTCCCCAACAGACCCCTGTGTGTAGTGCTCCACTGGAGGTTAGGGGAGAAGGGGCTTCCTTCCCAATCGCTCTTTGGGGGAAGGAGGGCTCTGCATCCCCCTTGTTGGTGGTTTCCTTCGCAGATGCTGCTGACAGCAGAGCCAGGTTTGAGCAAGGCCTGCAGAATTCTGCTCACTTGTGTGCCGTGGCTGGGACTGCTGGAGCAACATCCCGGAGACTTCAATGGCAGACGTTCCTCTTCTCCCAGCTCTGGAGGTTAAAAGTCCAGGACTAGTGGTTGGGAGGGGTGGTTCCTTCTGAGGTCTCTCCCTGGCTTACAGGGGGCTCAACAGCCTCTTGCTGTGTCCTCTCATGGCCACTCCCCCATGTGTGGGCATCCCTGGTGTCTTACTCTATGTCCAAATGTCCTCCTTTTAAAGAGACACCATTCCAATTGAATTAAAGTCCATTCTAAGGGCTTCATTTCCCCTTGATCACCTCTTCAAAAGCCCTGTCTCCAAACGAAGAGCCATGGTGGTGTGCTGAGGGTGAAGGCTTCAACATATGAATTTGAGGGTGGGTGGAGGAGCATGATTCAGCCTGTCATACCACCCATGATCACCTATACCTCTCCTGCACAGGCAGCACCGGAGTTGATTAGCTGAACTTATGCTCCTTGCTCACTGCAATATATTCTTTAGCTTTGGGGCAAAAGGTCTTAAAAGAAGCTCTAGAGTTTCCCGTCTTCAGTGTTAAATAAAATAAAAACATGTAATATGTAGGAGAATTATATTATTACATACATTAACAATGTCCAAAATCGGTTATTATCAAAGGTTAAAGTTGCCGCCCCGGTGCACTGCATTCATGTGTAAAAAGACCTTTGAGTTTTGTCTGGCTTATATACTCTCTAGACAAGAAAGGCCTTAGATTTGAAGAAGCGCATTTGAGAAAATGAATTTGATCTGGGCTCCGAGCAGCTTCTCCTTCTTCCTCGCTGACTACAGGGTGGTCAGCTAGCTGGTAGGATGTCTTCAGAAAGCCAGGAAGCCAGCGTGCTGCTTCTGCTGTGTGTGACAGATGTGTCAATTGCACTCTCTTGATGTCATTGCTGCCATGCACATCCCAAAGCTACCAGTTTAGCCCCACTTCCTAGATTTTGCAAAAGAGGAAACCTGCATTAGCGCATTATGTGACTATGCTTGTGTCCCAAGGTCGCTGCTTGCTGTGTGTACATTGGTCAAGAGAAAACTGCCATAAAAACAGAACCTTTGAGTCCCCTTGTGTGTTTTCCCAGCTGCTGCGCCTGGCTGCCAGCAGATACATTGCCACTGTGGCCGTGATAGCAGTGGCAAAGGATCAGTGATCATTTTACAAACTGAGGACTGTGTGACATTATCTCTAGGTTTGAGATAAGTGGTTTGTTGAAGGTTGCTCAGCAAGTGTGCAATAAATCCAGGATTAGAACCTCAGCACCTCCTTCAACAGCCTGCCCACTGGGCCAGGGACTGGCAGACTTGTTGATCTCATGACGTCACCCTTCTCACACCCTCTTCTCCCAGATCCTGTGACAGTCCCCTGCTCTCTGCACTCCTAGGGGCAGCTCATCTTGTTACAGGGCCATCACCAGCACACAGCTGTTACTAGTGCCTGACTGCTGTTTCCCCCTCCTTCCTTCCTCCCTTCCCTCCTCCCTCCTTCCTTCCACCCAACCCACCTCCCACCTTACTTTCTCTCATTTCTCTTCCTTTTTTCCTTCCTGTCCCGCCTCCCTCCTTCCTTCCTCCTGCCCTTCCTCCTTCCTTCCTCCCATCCCTCCTCCCTCCTTTCTTTCCTCCCATTTCTCTTCCTTCCTTCCTCCTGTCCCACCTCCCTCCTTCCTTCCTCTTGCCTCCCCCTTCTTCCTTCCTCCTTTTTGCTTTATTCATTTATTCCATGAAGGCTTTAGGGAAGCACTATAAGGAACAGAAAGTATCTTGCGCTCTGGGAGAAGCTGAGATCGAATCGATTAGACAGTTGTCTGAGTACCTGTGATACATGTCTAAATTAGACAATTAGGTGAAACACTTACAGACACCTAATTACTCTGTAAGGGAAAAATAAGTGCTAGGAGGGATACGTCATCATGACATGTCCATCTCCAAGTTGCTAGCCCCGCTTCTGCATTCCGCCGCACAATGCCAGGCTCTGCTAAACGCACCTCTCCACAGCAGCCTTGTCTTTCCTGCCCAGGTCACTTTCTGTTAGTCTCCGCATCAGCCCAGCCACCTGACTTCACCAGACAGCAGCTGGTCCAGTGGTCCACGTGGCCAGCACTCACCAGACAAGACTATCAGATTCCCTCAGACTGCACCATACCAACTCAGCCGAGCAGGAGCGGCTGTCTCAGAGGCGGGGTTTCAGCCCCTGAGCTCCTGCAATCCACCTGCCTGCTCTCCCTCACCCCACTAGCACAGGGGTTGTAGCTGCTTTCCACACAGCCTCTGCCATAACTTCATGCTGGCTCTTCGTCTTTTCCACCATCTTGCTGAAAATTCATCAGAATGTCTTTGTTTGCTAGGGCAGTTGCGACAAAGTACCAAGACAGGGAATCTAAACCACAGAAACTTACTGCCTGGCAGATCCAGAGGCTGGAGGTCCAAGATCAAGGTGGCAGCAGGGTGGGTTCCTCCGAGGGCCACGAGGGAACAGCTCAGAGATCTCAGAGCTGAGCTGTCTGCCAGCTGCTGAAGGCATGCTGGCCATTCCGGCGTTCCTTGACTTGCAGATGCCTCACCCCAATCTGTGCCTCAGCTTCAGATGGAGGCATTTTCCCTGTGGGCTGCCTATCCTCAAATGTCCCTTCTTATAAGGTCATTAGCCATAGAAGATCGGGGGCCCACCCTACTCCAGTGTGACCTCATTGTAACTACTTACATGTACAGCAACTCAATTTTCAAATAAGGTCTGAGATATTGAGGATGAGGACTCTAACATATCAATTTTAGGGACATGCAATTTACCCCACAACAATTCCTAGTTAAGGTTTCTTTTCTCTGTCCAAATAATTCTCAGAGTTTCTGTCTCCTGGTTAGACCCTCAATGATACAGGTGATATCGACTTCAGGGGTCAAAGGAGGACATGGCTCATGCTGTCAATGAGGAAAGAGTACAGTGACCTGCCATTTGGACTGGGCTTTGGAAGGTGACATGGATTTTGGTAGAGAATATGAGTTAAGGGTATTCTATAGTCTCAGAAAACATCTCAGGGACCAGTGAGCAGTGGGTGAGGCTGGGGCACGGAGTGTATCAAGGATGCAGTCAAGGACACTGAGGTCTCATTGTAGGGGATTTCAGTGGCATATGAATGAGGCTCAGCTTTATCGTCGGAGAAAGGGGAGTTATCAAAGGTGTCTGAGGAGGAGCAGGACAGGATTTAATGTGTCAGGATGATTACAAGACTGATCGAGGTCAAATCTGCAGGATGGAAACACTACCACCAAAAACGATTCTGCATTGCCGCTAGTGTTCGTGGCACGGCAGGAATGGAGAGTGAGCCTGGAGCTGAGAATCACTTGTCCCCACTGTCTGTGGGTACATAAGGGATGCCTCTGTCCCCTGGCACCCAGGCACTTCTGTTGGTAGATGAAGAAGGTGGTTGGCTCAGGGGCAGGAAAACATGATCCCAGTCCCACCAATGTTTCTTGGAAGCTCAGGAATCACATAGGGTGGAAGGGCTGGGGGGAGGCGGGTGAGAGAAGTTTAATTTGGGAGGACACTGGGAACCATTTCTATTTCTCCTTGTCTTTAAACAGAACAGCTCCAATTTCCTTGTTTTACATATTGAATTTCCAGATAAGGTTTCATTTGAACAAAGTATTTTTCTTTGCCTAAATGAGAATTTGAAAAATCACTGAAGTATATGATTGTTAGAGTTCTGATTCTAATATCTTCAACTGATTTGATGATGCAATACCTCCAATTGTCTGTGAAATACAGCACGTTAGCACATCTCCTTTCCAAGGGCAAACCCAGCGGCATCTGCACGTGCGCAAAGTATATGCCTGCATCCCTCATTGCAGAAATGTTAATCATTTGTTTGATACTTTATGATATATAAAATGTTAAATTGAACAGAAATCTGCAATGACAGAAATTAACAAGGAAAATAATAGTTTCAAGTAAAGGTAATTACCACTGTTATTACTACTAATACTGATTAAAGTAATTTATTTGCAAGGCTCTCCTTGGCAGCGCAACATTCATGCTGTAACACAAAGTCTGTGTTAATAGTTTCTTCATGGGGGAGGGCAAATAATAATAAAAGGAAGGAGTGTTATTCTGTGTTATATCACAAAACTTATGATAGTCATGTGCAGGAGGAATAATTTGAAATCACAGGAACGAACAATGCTCCTCTCTCCATGGTTTCCATGCTAACTCCACACATGCACAATCTTTGCAAAATAACCCATTGATTATCATCTGCCATACAGCTCAAACTCAACAGCAATTAAGATCTCAATGCCCCTGATATCTTCACTTGGAAATACACTCTGCCACGCTTCCAGTAGCCCAGTTGGTTTCATCTGTGTAGAGGAAGGATGGGAAGGTGCTCCTGCTGCAGTTCCCTAAATGATGGCATTGTCTAAAACTTCATTGGCTGGGGGCAGTGCCTCACCCCTGAAATCCCAGCACTTTGGGAGGCCGAGGCGGATGTATCACCGGAGATCAAGAGTTTGAGACCAGCCTGACCAACATGGAGAAATCCTATCTCTACTAAAAATACAAAAACTTAGCTGGGCATGGTGGTGCATGCCTGTAATCCCAGCTACTCAGGAGGAGGAGGCAGGAGAACTGTTTGAACCTGGGAGGCGGAGGTTGCAGTGAGCCCCGATCATGTCACTGCACACCAGGGCAACAAGAGTGAAACTCCATCTCAAAAACAAAACAAAACAAAACAAAACAAACAAACAAACAAACAAATCTTCTCAGGTCTGTAGTCAATTTCTGGGTAGCTTGCCCCAAACTTAACTATGTCACTATGTAACCAAGTTATGTAATTAGTTAAATAAAAGAAGCTGCATTGAAACACTAGCATTAACATTCTTTCATCCATGATGATTTTAAGTCTTATCAGAAGGCAAATGATTTTGTAGGACTCCATGTTTGTGCACGTTTATCTGTCCATGCCTGGGAATATCTATCGTCACAAAAGAATAAAACCCCTTCTCCTCCTGACTCATTCACTAATAAACTGAAATCCTGTAAGTTTGTAACACAAATCTATTTCAAGAATTTGATTATTATTTATGTTCAAAAGATTCTTTTTTGCCCCTTAAATGACATCTTTCTTTTTTTGTCATTGAGCCAACCCATCAAAAGAAACCCCCTTCTTACGAACTGTATTAGGGTTCTCTAAATAAACAGAGCCAATCGTGTATGTGTGTATACACACATACTTAAACACATACACACATATTTATATATATATATATGTGTGTGTGTGTGTGTATATATATATATATAAAATTTGTTATGATGAATTGATTCATGTGATTATGGAGGATAAGAAGTCTCACAATCTATTGGAGACCCAGAAAAGGCAATGCTGTAATTCTACGCTGAGTTTGAAGGTCTGAGAACTGGGAGAGTCCATAGTGTAAATCCTAGTCCAAGGGCAGGAGATCTATGTCTCAGCTCCAGCAGGCAGGCAGGAAGCAAAAGGACTGATTGTTTATCTCTCTGGGTTTGCTCTTTCTAGACCCTCAGAGGATTGGATGACACCTACCTTCTTGGGGCAGCGGGGGGTGAGGGCAACAATCTACTCCATTGATTTACACGGTGATCTCCCCTAAAACGACCTTCCAGACACACCCAGAAGTAATGTTTAATCTGGGCACCCTGTGGCCCAGCAAAGTTGACACATAAAAGTGAACATCACCCTGCCTGACACCAGAAAGGTGCATCTGTGAAAGTTTCCAAATGCTCCATTCTCATGTGCTCTACTTTCTTGCCCAGATGAATCACCCTTCACCCCTCCCCTCCGCATCTCCCATCACCCCCCTCAGTGAACGCTGTCTCCTGCACCCAGGGACCTGTTTTACTTCCCCTTGTGCATGCTGCCTTCGTCCCCTCACTGTAATCTACCAAGTCTGCCTCAAAAGCATCTTTGAAATCATGTTCATCCCTCCCCAATCCAAGCCCTTAGAATTGTCTATCTGGGTCATTACCAGGACCTCGAGTAATCATTATTTTCTCACTCTTTTACCCTCTGGTGCACGAGTCATTTTGCCACCAGTGTTACTTCTATTTTATTACCCTGCTAAAACATCCTGAGTTTCATCTTCACAAGAGAATGAAGACTTTATCTCCCTACCTATCATATGTCTTCATCTTCATGGTTGAAATGCATCTAGTGAAGCTTGAAGGAATCAGCAACTGTGTGTCTATTCTCCTTGTCTCCTACAAAGTTTATTTTCATGTCATCTAGTGTTTTCTGCAGATGAGAGGCCTGTTCATGGTGAAATGTATGGTTGACATCTGCCCAGAATTCTTGTTTATTACTATTTATTGTTTTCACTTTTCCAACCCACAATTCTCAGCCCAGAATTGTCTTCTCCTTTCTAAACCCATCTTGTATTCCTTGGTTTTCAAAATCCAAGTGGGAAGTCCATATATTATCCTAGGATTGTAAAACTTCAGAACCCCTCAGAAAACATGTTAAAATTCCTGGACCTTGCTCAGAGATATTCTGATTCATTAGATGTGGGATTGGTTCCAACATCTGAATTTTAAACAAGCACATGAGGTGATTGGGATTCAGGGGGTTGAAAGAACACATTCCGTGAAAGAGTGCTCGAAGCAGAGTTTGATTCTGCAGCCCAAGGGACCTCATTCCATTCTACTGCAGACCTCTAAGTCAAGCTCCGGAGCCTGGCCCTGGCATCCACCATCATTGATACAACCCCTTCCAAAGAGTACTCCTATCTCCCTGGTCACTCCTTCTCCATCTAACTTTCCCATAATTTCTTCTTTGCCTACTTCCTAACTGCCATGTTCTCATATATTCCATTTTTCCCCTCTCCTCAGCCCATGCACCCTCCTTGGAAAATCTTATTCATACCCTGGGGATCCCAAGGTGTGAATAAGTTGTCCATCTTCACTTCTGTCTTCTTCCACATCCATTTATTCAAAGGTTATTTATTGAGCCCCATGATGTTCCTGGCAGTGGAGCAGCTCTGGAGATAAATGGTAAATGGAGAACAGGGAAGGGGGTGTGGTCCTGCTTTCCTGGAGATATCAGGCCATTTGTGACTGTACAGATAGCATCCCAATGCTTCTTTCCTTGATCTCCCATTACTGGGATGAGCATACATTCCAGTTTGCCTGGGACAGTCCCAATGTATGCCTTCGTCCCAATGTCTCTCTGATTACCATATTTTATTTTTAGAGTTTCCTGGGTTAGACAATTAATTATATGGTCACCCTACATGGTAGCATTCTTTTACTTAAACGGACCTCATCAACAGACTGGGTTATTGTCATTATCCCCTAAAAGGTCTCTCTGCCTTCAGTCTGGTCCCATTTTCATGTACCTTCCATTCTTCTTCCACAGTGATCTTTGTACATGATAAACTTACCAAATTATTCAAGATAAGAGTTACCAAGTTGTTCTCCATTGTCTAGAAAGTAAGCCCAAAATTCTAAGCAAGGCGTAAACAATTCCAAATTGTTGGTGTGGATTCTGTCCACTTTTCTGACCTATCTCCAGTCTATTCCAGGGAAGTCCTTTTCCAGCTGGGCTGCACAGCACACGGCTTCTGCACCTCCTGCCATCATGCTTCCCCCTCTTTTCGCCTGAAGGTCACGCTGACCCTCCCAGCCGCATGGGCTTTGGCCCCTGGCCCACCTTCAGTTACAAGGAGTTGTAACTCCTTCCCCAGGCCCCATGGAGTTTCTGGGGTAAAATGTCGGCCTCTTGCAGGAAGCCTAGAAACACAAGATGTTTGACTGCAACTCAAGTTCTTTTCCCTAAACAATGTTTGGCCTGTTTTTTCATGTCAGCCCATATAGATCTTTACATGTTTTTTCCTTTTCTTTTCTTTTCTTGTTTTTTTTTTTTTTTTTTTTTTTTTTGAGATGGAGTCTCACTCTGTCACCAGCAGGCTGGAGTGCGGTGGTGTGATCTTGGCTTACTGCAACCTCCGCCTCCTGGGTTCAAGCGATTCTCATGCCTCAGCCTCCTAAGTAGCTAGGATTACAGGCATGTGCCTGACACCACCCTCAGCTAATTTTTATATTTTTAGTAGAGATGGGGTTTCACCATGTTGGTAAGGATGGTCAATCTCTTCACCTCGTGATCCGTGTGCCTTGGCCTCCCAAGATCTTTACGATGTTTTAAAAACTGTTGCTTAGGATGGCAGGGCATGAATGTGCTATAGTTTATCTAATTACCTGCATCATAAAGGGCATTCAAAAGGTTTCTAATTAGCAGTGACTGTGTGTGGTGCTGCAGGAGCTGGCCGTGCATACACTTTTTTTGTGTCTCTGTGTAAGAGTTTCTCTAGTGTGTCTGCTTTTAAGGCTTCTGGTTTGGGAGAGTATCCATATGCCTTCTTCATGACTGTCCAGGGGTGAGCTCACCTGAGGTCTTGGGGGATGAACCTCCCTGGGATGGAAACTCCTGCTGTGGGAACCACTGGCCCTGTGGGGTGGAAACTGCACTGCAGCTCTTGCAATGAGTTGTCTGCCCTGTGTGTCTCTCTCACTCCCCTGGGAAAGCCTGGCAATGTGTGAAGGGCACAGGCGCCAAGGGGGAGCCTCTGGGAAGCCCCTCCTGGGAAAAAGGGGACAAGCACAGGGCATTTTCTGAGGATGGTGGGATGCTTGCTACTGCCATTGGTCTCCTGGGCCAGCCCCATGGAGGTCATAGCTGAACAACAAGGCAACAGAAGCCACTGTGTGCAATGGACAATCTGCTGCACGTCTAAACTCCCTGGCCCACAGCTCTTCTGTGTGGGAGCCTCTGTGGGAGGCATAGCTCAAGGGACTGTGCACAGGCAGCATGAAGGAGAAGTGGCTAAGGAGGAGCCACTGACGTGCCTTCGGGGCCACTGGAGACTAGCTGGTAGGAAGGCAGAGGCTGCATAGTTTGGACAGGTGGAGGCTGGGAGGTTGTGCCTAACAGAGAGGGGCCATGGGCCTGGCACTCAGTGCCCATGATGGACTGAATCAATAGAGTAAGACCCCATCTCTCTCTCTCTTTCTCTCTCTATAGGTAGATAGATAGATACATAGATATAGATATAGATCAGATAGATAAATACGGTATAGAGATCTATCTATCTATCTATCTATCTATCTATCTATCTATCTATCTATGTATCTATCTATCTATCTGTATATGGATAGAAAGAGATGGGATCTTACTATGTTGACCAGGTTGGTCTTGAACTCCTGGCCTCAAAGGATCCTCCTATCTAATCCTCCCAAAGTGCTGAAAATAAAGGCATGAGCCACCATGTCCACCCAATCAAAGACAATTGTATTTAGTCTCTTCTTGCACTGCTATAAAGAAATATCTGAGACTGGGTAATCTACAAACAAAAAGAGGCTTAACGGGCTCATGGTTCCACAGTCTGTAGAGGAAGCGTAATGTTGGCATCTGCCTGGGTTCTGGGAAGCCCTCAGGAAACTTACGATCATGGCAGAAGGTGAAGTGAAAGCAGGCAGGTCGCATGACCAGAGCAGGAGCAAGAGAGTGTGGGGCAGGTGCCACATGGTCTTAATCAACCAGATTTCACAATAACTCACTCGCTACTACTGCAAGAATAGCACCAAGGAGATGGTGCTAAACCATTCCTGAGAACTTCGCACCCATGATCTAATCACCTCCCTTCAGGCCCCACTTCCAACATTGGAGATTATGATTTGGCACAGGATTTGGGTGTGAACACAAATCCAAACCATATCACCAATGAATGAGAATGCTACTTTTGTTTGCAGAACATATGTCCTCTACTTTGTGTCTCTCAGTACCTGTTGAGTGACCAGCAGGAAGGTGTGGAGGAAGTGTTAGTTACCTTGATTATCCATGGCCACTTGCTTAAAGAGTCAGTTTTGGGGCAAAACAATATTACATCAATAGAGTTGATTTTAGAGCATGTAGCCTTTACCACGTGTCCGCTTGCTTAATGACTTTATGCCGCAATCTGATTGCATTTTCTTCCAGAAACTTTAGTGAGATTGGAAATGGAATGGGATTGGGGCAAATAAAATCCTAAGCATGAAAAACGGGATGGCTGGAGATAGAGCATCCTTTTCAGGGATGGTTGGTGTGGACGCCTGAGACCATTGTTTCCCTCCTGCTTGTCCTGATCTAAGTTGGCCCTGGTCTCTGCCATGGAATAAGACTGGTCATCCAATCCCAGCATTGGTCTGGAAATCTCATTACTGAATAAATTACGTACATCATGGGCAATATACTTTGATGCTAAAACACTGAAGAAGGTGAAATGTGTATTACCTTCATCCAAGTTTCTTTGCGGTTGGCACATGTCCTTCTGAGTCTTATTTGAAAATTCATGGAGTCCCATACTCTGGAATTCTTCTTTCAAGATGGATAGTTACCTAATATTTTTACTTCTTCTGCTCACAAAACACCATCAATAAATAAAAAAGCAAAAAGGTGAAATGCTTTCTGTTTCGAGTTCTCCCACTTCCTGTGTTTGACCTTTGGAGTAAGATGATTCTGGAGACACGGGGTCTTCCAGGTATGTCTCACGGCAGCGGTACCCAGAGTATATTCAGTAAGTTACGAGGCCAGACCCAGGGGAGAAGACCTAACCACAACGGGAACCCACGTGGAAACTCATCCGGTCAGTAAACACCACAAAAAATGTAGTAGGGGCTTTACAAACACTCAAAATAATGTGAAGACTCATTTTTTAAAATTACCTTTATGTGTGTTGAAAATTTAAAACCTCAACGGCTGGCTTCCCACTGTGGGTTTTTGGCCCCAGTTGTGTGGGTAAGTTGTCAAGGGCACACACAGGTTTCCTTAAGCAAAAGTTACATGACAGATCAAAAAATTGTCACTGGACAAACATTAATATTGAGTGATGACCACAAGCGTGGCGTAGGCCTGGGCCTTGGATGCAGCGTTCAGGATGCTCAGGGGCTCAAGCGTGGAATTGGAACAGCCTGTTCACTGACGTTGGGACTTCTGAATTTCCTGAGATGAGCTTTGGCAGGCAAGGCGCCCTGTATGTAGCAGCCACTTTATGAAAGATTGCCAGAGGAAGGTCTGGTTCTGTGAGCATCCTCGAGGTCTGCCAGCCTTCCCCAGAGCTCCCAGGGCTGTTGTGTGGAAGGTCAGGTTCTAGCTTGGTCTCTGTCGTGGCCAGAGGCCCAGATGTGTATGCTCATCAGGACTGGACTGCCTGGTTGAGGGCACCTGTGAGGCCTCTGTGTCCCTATGCTTCCCACACATCGTCAGCGACACTGTGGTGCCAGAGGACACCTCAACGCAGGACTCTCAGGAGCAAAGAAGCAAGGGGTGGGATCCTTGCCCTACAGTTGCTATCACAAATCACCAGGAGCTGTGTAGCCTAGAGCAACAGGCGTCTGCTCTGTCATGCTTCTGGAGGTCAGAATCTGAAATCACGCTGTCGGCAGGGCCACACCCTCTCGGGAGGCTCAAGCAGAGGGTCCTTCTCTTCAAGGTTCCAGTGGCTCCCAGTGTCCCTGGACTTGTGGTCACATCAATATGCTTCTTCACTTCCTTGTCCTGTGGCCTTCTTTGTGTGTATGTCTTTTCTCTTCTGTTTCTTCCAAGGACCCTTACTGGATTAAGGGTCATCCAGATAATCCATAATAATTTGTGCACATTGAGATTCTTTTTGCAAATGAGGTCACATCCACAGGTGCCAGGGCTTGGGCTGTGGAGTATCTTTAGGGGCCAGCGTTCAACCCACAACAGGGCTTACCATGTGGGCCTTCTAGCTCTTATTGGGTAAGGTCTTCGGCGAACTCAGTGAATGAACACATGAGGACAGGATGTTTTTCCAAGGCCAATGCAGACCGCAGCCTGGGGAGCGGGGAGGGAGGGAGAGCACCCTGGGTTCCAGCGTGGTGATGTGAAGATGGTCGGAGTGAGGCCTCAGGTGCTCATTTATGGGGCACACACTAAAATCGTGGCGCTTCCCCAGGAAAGTGGCAGCAGCTCCCGGCAGTCCCACACGAGGGGGTGGGACCAGCCCCTGACAGCCTGAGCTCCAGGTGTCCGGCGGTGTCTTCCCTCTGCCATTTCCTGGGGAAGTGCCATGATTTTAGCGTGCGCCCCATAAATAAGCAACTCCTCCTATTTTTCCAGACACTCCGGGCATACTGAGACTGGGAGGGAAGTTTACTTTGACCTCTTTGCTCATCTGTTATGATCTTAAGGAGCTTAACCCTCTCTCCCCTTTTCCTTTCCACACTATAAATCATCACCCTTTATCTTTGCAGATCATCCTAGAATTCAGTATTCAGACTGGTGAACTGAAAGGACGCCTTTTGATGTGTCTTCTTAGTCCAGCACTGATTTAATGCTGTCCGAATCACAATGGATCAAATTAAAGAGAGCAAAACTGTCAGATTTTAATGGAGTTTAATTAAAGCTACCCTCATTAAGGACAGGCGAGGAAAACTCCTCCAATTGCTTTTAAAGCTCCTTCAATTGCTGTTGCCAGCTTCAGATTTCTCAAATTTTCTATAATTACTTACACTCCAAGTTGCTAGAGCTGGTTTCATCCAGGAATTCTGAGGTCCGTTCAGGTTACTTGCAGGTTTCCGTGAAGGCGGGTGCTATATTCTGTGCTAGACATCATCCATCAGAGCCCGCTGGATGACAGAGGTCTAAACTGATAGCCATATGCAGTGACAGATATTGGCAGATAGGATCAGGATGTCCAGAAGCGAGGTGATCAGCACAGGTGGACCCAGCGTCCCTGATGAAGCCGCTCCCCCGTTGCCTGTCACCTCCACCTTTTCTAGGTGGTCCTGTCATCAGGGAGGCCCTGCCTGCCTGTGATGCAGAGACCATGGCCTCTGTGTTTTAAACCTTCCAGCTTCCTGACTGTAGATGGGCAGGCATCCTCATTCTGCTTTCCTGCAGCATTGACAAAAAACACTGTAATCAGCCGAGTGTCCAGCACCCGGGACCTCGCCCAGAGCCTGCTGCTGAGTCAGTGCACCACTACCAGATGAGGGGGGACAGGAAAGGATGCTGTCCCCAGCAGGTGGATTCTGCAGACAGTGTCTGTATTCCAGGTGCCTATCCATCTGTCAGCATCTTTACTCATCAAGAGATGTCTGCAACCGCCCCAGTGGAATTAGTTCTCCTTGCTGGGCTCTTCACTGAGTGTTAGATCTCTATTGCAATGCTGCCAGGTCTATGCTGTAGTTAGTTATTTCCAGAAGTGTAATTATGTCTGTTTGGATTCGTTCATCTATAAGCAATAAAATATCTGACTAATTGACTAATCAAGGCTCAAACGGAAAAGTAGCTCCATTGCCGCACACAAGAAGCCTGAGGGGTGCAGTTCAGAAGTAGGTGGGGGAACTGTCTAGTGTCATGTACTCTCAGACCCTCTTTATTTTCCTTCTCTGCCATCCTCAGATTGTTAGAGTTGACCCATGGCTTCAAGACAGCTGCCACAGATCCAAACATCACATCCTCACACAAACTCATTCAAACAGGGAGAAAGACAGGCAAAAGAAAAGGGATTCACTTATATCTGAAAAAAACACTCCTTTGTAAGAATCTTCCAGCAGAGCTTGTCCCCAGGACTGGGCACATTCCTGCCTGTGGTCACACATTCCTAGCCTCTTGTTCCGGGAACGTAGTGGACATCTCTTCTTCACTCACTTGAGGCCGGATGTGGCCACATGATACTTGGAGCACTGAAATGCAAGCTGAGAAGCACCTGTCGATTCCAACAGAAGCTGTTGGGGCTGCTGTACCAGCAGCAGGTACCCTTTCCTCTGCCGTGATGATCTGGAAGCTCGTGTTCAGAGGAGACCTCTATCAGCTGGACACTTGCCTATGAGAGTGAGCAGAGGACCCTGTGCTCTTAGAGGGACACAGCATATGAACAAGAAAGGAACCTTTGCTCTGTGCAGTCACTATAAGCCCAGGGCTGTTGGTCACGGCAGTGGAGGATATCCCATCCGGACTGATTCTCCCCCATCTTTGACTTAATACCCCAGCCTGCCTTTGACAATGGGGGAGAGACACAGAGTGGGCACCTCTGGAGTCTGCCAGACTCTCTTCTCCACAATTATGCCCCCCAGGGCAGAGACAGTGCCTTCTCTTTCTGCCATACTTTGCTCAGCATAAACCCTGTGCACCAGTTGCAGGGGGGACTTCATATATTGTTTTTGGTTTCTTAAAATTTGTTTTTAATTGACAAATAACACTTACATAAATGTATGGGTACAATGTGTTGTTTTTATATCACATTGTGTGAGTATATTGTAGAGGGATTAAAGCTAATTAACATATCCATCAGCTTATATTTTTCCGATAAGAACATCTAAAACCTACTCCGTTAGCAATTTTGAGATATGCAATACATTATTATCAGCTCTAGTCACCGTGCTGTGCAATAGATCTCAAAAACGTGCTTTTCTTGCCTAACTGAGGTTTTGCACCTTTTGCCCATATCTCTTTCCCCGCCCCTGGGAGCCACCATTCTACTCTCTACTTGTATGACTTTCACTTTTTTATATTTGACATATTGATGTGATCATGCAGTATTAATATTTCTGCACCTTATTTCCTGCCACATACCTTTACTGAACATAACTCTAGATTTATTCACATTGTTGCAAACGACAGAGCATTGTTCTAACGGTTGCGTAGTGCTCCACTCAGTATATAGACCACATTTTCTTTATCCATTCATCTGATAATGAACGCTAAGGTTGATTTCATAACTTAGCTGTTGTGAATAGTGCTGCAATAAACGTGGAGGTGCAGATATCTCTTTCCCATACTGACTTCATTTCCTTTGGATATGTACCCTGTAGTGCCATTGCCGGATTATGCGATAGTTCTATTTTTAATTTTTTCAGGAACCTCCATGCATTCTTCTACAATGGCAGTAGTAATTTTACCTTCCCTTCAGTGTTGCACAAGGGTTTCCTTTTCCCCACACCCTCACTGACATTTGCTGTCTTTTTCCTTTTTGATAATCAGGTATGAGATCCTAACTCGTGGTTCTCATTTACAAGTCCTTGATAATTATGGTTGTTGAACACCTTTTCATGCATCTGTTATTCATTTGTATCATCTTTTGAGAAAGTTCTATTTGGGCTTTTATCCATTTTTAAATTATCTTATCTGTTTGTCTGCAATTTAGTTGTTTGAGTTTCTTATCCTCTTTTGGATATTAACCAGATGTATCGTTTGCAAATTTATTCTCCCAGTTGGTAGGTTGTCTCTTCACCCATTAATTGTTTCCTCAGCTGTGAAACAGCTTTTAGTTTGATGTAATCCCTTTGTCTATTTTTACTTTTGTTGCCTGTGCTTTGAGGGTCATATTCAGAAAATCATTGCCAAGACCGATATCATTAAGCTTTTTCTCTGTGTAGTGTTCTTCTTCTTCTTGTTTTTTGTTTTGAGATGTAATTTAGCTCTTGTTGCCCAGGCTGGAGTGCAGTGGTGTGATCTCAGCTCATTGCAACCTCTGCCTTCCAGGTTCAAGCAGTTCTCTTGCCTCAGTCTCCCAAGTAGCTGGAATTACAGGTGTGTGCCACCATATCCAGCTAATTTTGTATTTTTAGTAGAGATGGGGTTTCTCCTTGTTAGTCAGGCTGGTCTCAAGCTCCCGATCTCAGGTGATCCTTCTGCCTCGGCTTCCCAAAGTGCTGGCATTACAGGCGTGAGCCACCATGCTGGGTCTGTGTTCTTCTAATAGTTTTACAATTTCAGAACATATGTGTAAATCTTTCACCCATTTTGAGTTGATTTCTGGATATGGTGTGAGATAGGGGTCCAATGTCATTTTTCTAAGTGCAGATATAAATATCAAGTTTTTCCAGTTTAATTAAGATCAGCTTTTTTTTACTTAACTCATCACTTTGTGTTTTAAGAGAACAAGGAGAAAGGGTGAATATAGAGAAGGAAAAGCAGAAAGCAAGCCAGGGGTAACTGTTGCAGAATCTCACACTGACTTAGATGCGTGAGCGTGCTGTTAACATTGTCCAACAAAGTGAAGAGTTTCTTTCTAATCTCCCCTACTCTAACACCTTGGTTCTCTCCCCATGTGATACCTGTTATGGACATGCCTGCCTCTGGGGAATAGACGCTTTGATTTGGAAAAACAATGAGACAGTGTGTATAATGTAAGCCAATTAGTTTAAACCAGATTTGGAAGTTTAATATAAATGAATGCAATCAAGAATATGTTTGAAAAATGAAGAATTACCTCCAAAAAAGATCACTACATTTGCTTAAAGATGTACCTATAGTCAGAATTGGTCCCAGTGACAGAAACAGTTCTTCAAGGACCAAGAATCAGTTTCTGAGTTGTCACCTGAGACTACTAAGCAGAGACATCCATTCACTGCAGGCAGTTACTATTGTACCCTTGTTTTCTTTTCGAATTATTCCCTGATGTTAAGAAAGTATTTTGTTCAGGTTTTAACAGAAAAAAAAGAGAGATTTTTCCAAGAAAGTGTTCTTTAGGTCAGTTCTGCTACTTTTCACTTATGTGATATTTTGTAATCTATTGTTCTGGGTTTTTTTGTTTCATTATTTTGTTTCAGCTTAAGATACAAGACGTACAATGTGGCCCAGTTACCATTCTTGTAGAATCTTGTAGAAACTGGGAGACAAAACAGACCTTTTGGATGTTAGGATTTCAAGCTGAACTTTGTGGGAACGCAGTTGTGTGAGTTCTGATGTGAAATCCGTTTCCAAATGGGGATGTGGCAGAGTTCAGCCCGCTGCTGGATGTGAGCAGCGTGAGAGGAGAGACGCCTCCTGGGTTAGGGAAATTGGGGTTCACTTCTGATTGACAGCAGGAAGTTCGCCTATCAGTGGAATGTGCTGGATGATTTGTCATCTGTTTATTTATTTTTTAAAGTGGCACCTTCCTCCTTAAGTAAATACAGGGAAAATGCGGTCTGTGATTTATAATTTATTTTGCTGTTAACTGCGGCTTTGGTGGTTTTCTAAAAATACTGGATAATAGTTTTGGCAAATGCTGTGTCAAAACGAGAATTTCTAAGTGAGATTTGAGGGTCACTACTTTTCTTGAAAGTTCATTTTTTATCAATTATTTATTTGGAGGAATGTTTACTTTCTGTGGGAAGGAGAGACTGACGGAGCCAAGACGGGATGGAAGCCTGACAGCACAGAGTTCCCGGAGTGTGACAGGGTAGAGGGCCCGCTTCTGGGGGAGTCACACACCTTCCTGACATCTGTCTTGGGAGGAGAGGCTGTGCAAGGCAGCTGATGCCTGGGGCAGCATGTCAGTTGGGCATCTTCTCTCCTTCAATTATTCAGCAGCCGATAAAAAATAAAATAAAATAAAGTTTAAAATTTGACATGATTCACTAAGTTAGTCATCACAACTTTGCATAGAATTCAATTTCGGAGTGATTGCCTGGCCCTCCTAGTGGGGTGGAATTAGATTGTGTGCTCTGGGAAACACATCTGTTCTCTCAGCCACCTGGGCCCATTGCAAGGTGCAGTTGTGGAGAAAGGACCCACAAGGAGGGAGCTTTGCCCTCCACTTCCTAGAGCCTCCAAACATGTGCCTGGCTGCAGGGTGGAAGGAGGTCACTTCTCAGGGTCCATCAGCTTCCATCACTGGCTTTCTGTGTTTGATTGTGAGGCAGCTATCATTAGTTTAACAGGTGGATATTCTATGTGGTTTTTTCCTTGGAACCAGAGTTTCCATGGGACCTGACTCCTTGCAGAGCTGCACTCAGGCAGGAGAGGAAGAGGGCATCTGAAGAGAACCCACACATTAAGCCACCAGTGAATTAATTTATTCAGCTGAGAGTGCACGTAACTGGTACCGGAATGGCTTGAAAGAGTAAGTGCGGAGAGCATTCTACGCAGCTCCCTAGGTACCATTTATTAGCTCAAATGCCCATTTTCTGAATGACACAAAACTGGACTAAAATAATTAATGTCATTGATGTTTTCTTTTGGTAAAAATGATTTAAGCACATTTAGGAAAATATAGTATATTATAAAAGAGAAATGATTCTTCTACTTAGATGTGACCCTAATCATATCTTTCATTAGGCATACAAATACCTCTCTCTCTCTCTCTCTCTCTCTCTCTCTCTCTCTCTCTCTGTTAGACATGTAAACATAAACAAAAACTAAGGGTTGTATTTCAGGTATAATTTTATATCCAGACTTACTCAATAAAAAGGACATAAGAATTTTCTTGCATCATTTAACAGCCTTGGAAACACGCCATCTTTTTGGAAAAACAACCCATTTAATGACTGCTCTATTGGTGAACACTGAGCAGGTTTGGAATCTTTTATAATTTGAATTAATGATGTTTTGGTAATTGTGGACCTTCATCTTTGTCTGAGTCTTGAATTATTTATTTAGAAAAGATACCTAGAAATAAAATTTCTGGATCAAGAACATATGATTTTAAAAAGACTTGATATATGTGGCCGATTGCATGTCTCAATATTTATATGTAGATGGATCCTAGATAGATAGACAGATAAACCATAAATAGGTTATAGATAGATAAATAAATGGATAGACACACAGGTAAATAATGGATAGACACACAGGTAAATATGGATGGACAGATGAAAGGACAGATGATACATAGATGGATAAATGATAGATCAATGGATGGACAGATTTATAAATGGATGGATAGATGATAGATGGATAAATTGATAGATGGATAGATGATAGATAGATAGATGGATGGATAGATTGATAGACAGATAGACAGATGTTAGATGATAGGTTGGTAGACACTCCCCTGGTGTATGAGGGTTCAATTTATCCATGTGTTCACCAACATTGAGTATTTTAATGGAAAAGAAAGCATATGAATGTTGCAGATGTATGTCTGATAGGTTTAAAAAGTCACTGGTTACATTACTGTGTTTCTTTGACTACAAAATATTTCTCTTTTTTTCTTTTTTGTGCTTTGGTCCAACTGTTTATTCAAAGTTCTGAAAACCTGCTGTCCAATGTGGTAGCCATTCAGCTCATGTTACTATTAAACTAAAGAGCTGATAAATATATTCACATTTTAAAGTTTTGTCAGTTTGGCTGGGCAAATGTCACGTGCCCTCAAGCCACACAAGGCTAATGGCTAGGGGACTGGACTGTGGAGACGTGGAGGATTTCTGCCACTGCAGAATGCCTGTGGGACTGTTTTGCCCCAGGATCGTGCCTGGGCTGGGGGCCAGGATGTCCCTCATGAACTAAGCAGACGTCGGCCATTGGCAACTGGTTGACTGTCACTGATCCCTCTGGACATCAGTGCATCAGTGGCAACTGGTGACTGTCATGTCTAACCAGCCTGTCAGTGGCCGAAATATTCACCTTGCAGTGTTCCGTCCCTGCAGGGATTATCGCCCAGGCTTCAGTCCTTAAGGGCGAGGACTGTGTAGCACTCAGAGTCTAAGGAAGTGGGCATCACTGGGAACACTCCCTCCGTCCCAGGCTGATGGACCTTCCTGGGCTCATCTCGCATGATGGTAACTTCAGGAAGTGTTCAGACCTCTCTTTCAAGCTAAAACACAGGCCGTGCGAACATGGCAGAAATTCTAACAGCACACCAATTTTGAAGGTTCCTGCTACTGTTATTAAAAACACTTTGTGATTCCGTTTTCAATAGGCATGGAAGCATGGTGAAAATAAGTTAATTGGAAAAGTTACCACATGCTATGACGATACAGTTATTACTGGTGGTTCACTCTTTTCAATATTGGCAGATCATAAGGTTTTCTAGCCCATTCATCTAGTCCTGACCCTGGTGGGAGGGTTTCCGCTTCACCAGGTAAGGCTGTGAAGCTGGCCTCTATACATGTGCAGGGGCCAAACAGCCAAGTGGAAGTTCCTGTCTGGGTCGTTTTTCTTGTTTTAAAAAAATGTCTTCATTACAACTTAGATTTGAGAATGTTGATAATCAACAATAAGGTAAAGAATCTCTCAGAAATAAACCACCGGATTGGCCTTTAATGAGAAAATGTTCCATTTCAGCTTTGGGAGACCTGATGGTTTCATATTCCAATTACTTGTTATGAAACGACCAATGAGCTGTGCATCACTGGACCAGTCCTGGGTTCCCGTGCGTGGCTCCCCTCGGTAAGCCACAGCATCTCCGCATCCCCCCTTTTCTCTGCAGCACGCTGTGCCTTTCCTTGGAATGTTCTTCACGGTCCCGAAGCCAATGCGGCCGGGTGGAAGGACCAGCAGATCTTCCTCACATTGTCCCTGGAGGAGCAGGAGGGTACGTGCCCTTCAGAGACGATGGCCGAAAGGCTCAGAGGCAAAAACGTAAAGAAAAATGATTGAAGTGTTTATGTCTCGATAAAAAGCAAAGGGACTTTGTAATTTTAATGGGAGATCACAGAGTTATTGATCTTAAGTGATTTTTTGGCGTCTGTGCTTTTAACAGAATGCATCCCTCTGACCCCCATACCCATGGGTAAGTTCTGGGCCCATGTGAGAGCTAGGCTCAGACAGATGGTGAGAGGTGACAATGGCTCTGTGCCTCATGAGATCACATTGCACAAAGCTGAGCCCCACCTGGCACCAGGGTGCCATCCACTTGGACCTCTTCCTGCTATACTCGACACTCCAAATAAAGCACAAAATAATATGAAAAATGTTTCCTCAGAGACGTGGGCCTCTCTGGCAGGTTGCTTTCTCTCCTGATGCTAGTGGGAGAATTGTCTGATGTCCCTTGAGTGGAGAGTATGATGAAGTGGTTCGCAAGGAAGACCCTATTAATGTCTTACTTACGAAGTGCTGAGTCACAGAGGCACGCGTTCATAGGCTCTTTCCCAACACCTGGCCTTGGAAGAGGCCAGTGCCAGGCAAACAAGATGAGTGGATCTGTGTTCAAGCACCATGGACCAAGTGGTGGGAAGTTACGGTTTGAGCCACCCATGCCCCATTTAGCTCCTTGTTATATGAGATCACATGGACAAATGAGCCACACCGTTTCTGGTGGTGACCAGCATGCCCTGACCTTTTGGGGGTTTTTCAGGTTTTACTGCTGAAAAGTCTGAGTCCCAAGAGATTCCTCCATCATGGGCAAATCAGGACTGTTGGCGATGGCCAGGATGAACTTGGTTCTTACTATTTTCCCAAAAGATTGCCCCCTTTTTTGTTTGGTGGGTTGCAACTGATGCCCACAAGATCTTTACCCACTTACCTCCCATAAATTAATGTTGCTTGCACAGAGCTCTAGCTCTGAGTCAGGAGGTGGGGGCTCCGTCCAGTGCGAGGTTTTGTAAGTCCCAGCACAAGCCCCCTCCAGAGGAAGACGCCAGTGCCCATTTGGGTTCTCTGTGGGGAAAGTGAAGGCTGAGAGGGATCTCTGTGGGCTGAACCCAGGCAAACACCTAGGATGCCTGCCTCTGGGCTCTTCATCTGGCACTGAGGGAGGCTGCAGGTTTGTTTCTAATCAGGGGTTTAAAAGCAGATTCTGTAGCCGCCCAGCAGAGATGGGAACCAGGAAAGAAGGGGCACTGCATGGCCCAGGGGGAAACTCCCTAATCCCAGCCCTGGGCATCTGAGTCATGGCCCCGAGGGGGGATCAGGTGCCTCCTCAGTGTGTTTACAAAGAGCCTGAGAACACTCCATCTCCAAGGAAATACTCGTCCAATTCTTTATGGTTCATTAAAGGAGAGGAAAGTATTAAATAATTTTATCTGAAATCTGAAGTACCCAGTGAGTAGAATAAATGTTTGGCTTTATTGCTGAGATGTTGAGAGACGCCTTTGATTTCTAGTGCTTGCTAACCTTTTAGTTTTCCTGAGTACAGGTAATTCCATTATAAATTAACAAGGGAAAGCAAGCCAACAGTGGGGTTTTAATTGCATATAATTACTTGGTGTGCCAAAGTATTTTACAATTGAGATAATTTGCCTGAAAGTGTTGGTATTTAGTGAATAGAATTTATGGTAATTCTTTTATTTTCTCCCAACTGCCTAGTAATCTTTATAACAAGGGAGCAGAAGCAGAGTAAGAATTCTAAACTGAAACAAAGCTATACATGAAAGTGCTTAAAATGTATCTGTTTGTCTTTGTTTCAATAGGAATCCAAAACAAAGTTAATCTGATCAACAAGGATCAATAGAAAAGTGAGTGAAGATTCGCATTTCTTTGAAGCTAGTAAAGGCAAGCAAATAATCCTTCCAAACAATGGAGGCCTTTAATTCGCAGGCTCCAACACTGAAAGCCATTGTGAAGTGGGATTTGCTGGGTTTCAGGTTTTAATTTGAACTGTACAAGCAGGTGCAGGGATGGAGGCAGAACTTCTGTTATTACACTGTTGCCACTCCTGGCAAATGAAATTCCCCATCCATCCTGTTTTACGCATTTGATAACAGAGATATGGCAAATGCTGGCCTTCTTTTTACTTGATTTTGCTCCCCAGGTACTTCCCATACCTTGGGACTTTATTTCTCCTAAGAGGGAGAAATAAAAACCAGAAAAGGCAAGTTCAGTGTCAAATGTGAAAACCAAAAATCCATTGAAAAAAAATTCTAACCATGTGACTATATGGATGGAAACATTCTAGGAGCAACGAGGGTAGAAAATGCTCATTTATAAAGCAAAGGCCTCTGACCTCGCCCCTGGCTATCGCCCAGGTGATCCAGCCCTCAGAGCGGTGCCCCTGACCCGAGCCCAGCCTGCCTCTCCAACAGACTCTAGAAGGGTAGCGCTAGTTCTTTCATGGCTCTCCTGTCAAGAGTGAGAAAACACACCGTCACCACCACTTCTCTCTGTTTCTTTTGGCATCATGGGCAGAATTTGAGAACAACAACGTCGTGAGAAAAAGTCCACGACAACAACAGACAATGTGGATATCCGTCTCTGTTGGCCAGTCACTGTTCAGGCACATCACCCTAGATGCTTCCTGGAGGGGCCTTGAGTTTCACTTTATTGGAGTTTGGGGAAGGCAGAGAGGGTGGGGTAAGGAGTGAGAGGTTTCCGTGGGCAGATTCACCCTTGGCGCAGCTGTGCTGGTCACTTCCTTCCCTGAGGGAGATCAGATCCCTTACAGTGAAGCTTTGTCTGGCAACATTATACACATATTTTTCATCTCAGTCTTGTACACCGTATACTTTCTCATTCTTGTACCCAGGAGTGGCAGACAACTAGTAGAGACACAGCCCCTATATCATTACTTACATGAATAAATAGATAAATGAGAATCTTCTCTTCGCAATACTGTCTTGAGTATGGGCTGGTCAGTGAGATGTGGTAAGACATGAATACTCTCTGGTGTTCTAACCATAAAAATATGAATAGGAAAATTGGAAAAGAGCATCCTCTTCAATCAGTGGTGCTTGGAAAATTGGATAGCCACATGCAGAAGAATAAAACTGATTCCTATCTCTCACCCTATACAAAAGTCGACTCAAAATGAATAAAAAACCTAAATGTAAGGCTCCACACTATAAAAAATGTTAGAATAAAATATAGAATAAACTTTCCTGGACATTGATCCAGGCAAAGAACTTAGACTGAGACCTCAAAAGCACAGGCAACAAAACCAAAAATAGGCAAATGGGATTTATTTAACAAAAAATGTTTCTGCATAGCAAAAGAAACAATCAGCAGAGTGAAGAGACACCCTGCAGAATGGGAGAAAATACATGCGAAGCATACATCAATGGGGGACTAATCTCCAGAGTATGTAAGAAACTGAAACAACTCAACAAGGAAAACAAGCAAAAAAATCTCATTAAAAAGTGAGCACAGAACAGAGGCCTCAGAACTAATGCCACACATCTACAACCATCTGATTTTTGACAAAACAAGCAATGGGGAAAGGATCTGACAAAAACAAGCAATGGGAAAAGGATTCTGTATTTAATAAATGGTGTTGGGAAAACTGGCTAGCCATATGCAGAAAACTGAAATTACACCTTATACAAAAATTAACTCAAGATGAATTAAAGACTTAAATATAAAACCTAAAACCATAAAAATCCTAGAAAAAAACCTGGGCAATATCATTCAGGACATGGGCATGGGCAAAAGCTCCCTGACACCAAAAGCAATGGAAACAAAAGCCAACATTGACAAATGGGATCTAATTAAACTAAAGAGCTTCTGCACAGCAAAAGAAACTATCATCAGAGTAAACAGGCAACCTATAGAATGGGAGAAAATTTCTACAATCGATCCATCTGACAAAAGGGTAATATCCAGAATCTATAAAGAACTTAAACAAATTTACAAGAAAAAACAAACAACCCCATCAAAAAGTGGCCAAAGGATATGAACAGATACTTCTCCAAAGAAGATATTTACGTGGCCAACAAACATATGAAAAAAAGCTGATGATCACTGGTCATTAGAGAAATGCAAATCAAAACCACAATGAGATACCATCTCATGCCGGTTAGAATGGTGATCATTAAAAAGAATGGTGATCATAAAACAGCTGCTGGTGAGGCTGTGGAGAAATAGGCATGCTTTTACACTGTTGGTGGGAGTGTAAATTAGTTCAACTATTGTAGAAGACAGTGTGGTGACTCCTCAAGGATGTAGAACCAGAAATTCCATTTGACCCAGCAATCCCATTACTGAGTATATACCCAAAGGATTATAAATCATTTTGCTATAAAGACACATGCACACATATGTTCACTGTGACACTGTTCACAATAGCACAGACTTGGAACCAACCCAAATGCCCATCAATGATAGACTGGATAAAGAAAATGTGGCACATATATACCATGGAATGCTATGCAGCCATAAAAAAGGATGAGTTTATGTCCTTTGCAGGAACATGGATGAAGCTGGAAATCATCATTCTCAGCAAACTAACAAAAGAACAGAAAACCAAACACTGCATGTTCTCACTCATAAGTGGGTATTGAACAATAAGAACACATGGACATAGGGAGGGGAACATTATACACCAGGGCCTGTCAGAGGGTGAGGGGCTAGAGGAGGGATAGTATTAGGAGAAATGTCTAATGTAGATGACTGGTTGATGGGTGCAGCAAACCACCATGGCACTTGTAATACCTATGTAACAAACCTGCATGTTCTTGACATGTATCCCAGAACTTAAAGTATAATTAAAAAAAAAAGAAAAGAAAAGGAAAAATGAAGGTAAAAAACAGTAAAAAAAAAAAAAAAAAGTGGGCAAAGTGTAATGAATACACATTTCTCCAAAGAAGACATACGAATGATCAATATGTATATGAGAAGAAATGCTCCACATCACTAATCATCAAAAATGTAAAAATTAAATCCAGAATGAGATTACCCCAGTAAAAAATTGCTATTATAACGAGACCAAAGGAGCAGATGTTGACAAGGATGCCGAGAAAAGGGAACTCTTACATGTTGTTGATGGGAATGTAACCTAGTACAACCTCTATGGAAAACAGTAGGGAGATTTCTCAAAAACTAAAAAGAAAATTACCATTTGATCTAGCAATCCTAGCACATGATATTTGCCCAAGGAAAAATAAATCAAAGGGATACTGGCACTTGCATGTTTATTACAGCAATATTCACAATAGCAAAAATATGGAATCAACCTAAATGGCCATTTCCATATGAAAGTATAGATAAAATTTGGTATATATTCGCAATGACATACCATTCACTCATAAAAATGAAAAAAAAAATCATGTCTTTTTCAGACATCTGGTTGGAACTGGAGGTGATTATCAAGTAAAATAAGCCAGGCAAAAAAGACGAATATTGCATGTTCTCACTTATATGTAAGAGCTAAAAACTTTGATCCCATGAAGATAGAGAGTAGGAAGATAGATAGTAGAGACTGAGAAGTGTGAGTTGGTGTGCATTTATCCATATTCACACTGCTATAAAGATATTACCTGAGACTGGGTAATTTATAAACAAAAGAGGTTTCAGTGACTCACAGTTCCCTATGGCTGGATTGGCCTCAGGAAACTTACAGTCATGGGGAAAGGCAAAGGGAAAGCAAGACATATCTTGCATAGCAGCGAGAGAGAGAGAGAGAGAGAGAGAGAGAGAGAGCGCCAGCATGGAGAAGCACCTACGCTTATCAAATAATCAGATCTCCTGAGAACTCATTCACTATCATGAGAACAGCAAGGGGGAAATCCATCCCCATAATCCAATCACTTCTCATCAGGTCCTTTTGTCAGCAATCAGCATGTGGGGATTAAAATTTGAGATGAGATTTGGATGAGGACACAGAGCAAAACCATATCATGGCAGGAGATTGGAAAGTGGAGAAGGGGGTAGCAAAGACATGGAATCAACCTAAATGCCCATCAATCATAGACTGGATTTAAAACATGTTGTGTATATACACCATGGAATACTATGCAGCCACTAAAAGAAACAAGATTATGTCCTTTGCAAGGACATATATGGAGTGAGAAGCCATTATTTTTATCAAACTAATGCAGGAACAGAAAACAAAATACTGCATGTTCTCACTTATCAGTGGGAGCTGAATGATGAGAACACATGGACACATGTCTGGGAACAACACACACTGGGGCCTGTCGGAGGGTGGGGGGTGGGAGGAGGGAGAGCATCAGGAAGAATAGCTAATAGATGCTGGGCTTAATACCTAGGTGATGGTGATCTGTGCAGCAAACCCCATGGCACATGTTTACCTATGTAACAAACCTGCATATCCTGTACATGTACTTCTAAATTTAAATAAGTTGGAAATTTAAAAAAATTGTATGAATATTTAAAAAAGCACAAACATATAGTAAGATAGAAGGAATAAACTCAATGTTTGATAGCAGGAGGGCTACTATACTTAACAAAAATGTGCTACGCTTGGGTGATGGACACTCCGAATATCCTGGCTTGATTACAAAAGATTACATACATGTAACAAAATTTCACATGTACCCCATAAATTGTACAAATAAAAAATATGAATAAGAAAAGTGGAGATATGCAGGCTTCCCCTACTTGTGGAAATTATTTCCTTTTAAAATAGTTTACTACCTCCACTTTTTCACAATTATCGTTTGCTAATGACTACCATGAGTGGGGCCCCGTGCTGAGATCTGGGAATGTGGGAGGGAGCAAGAGACTGTTCTGAAGAACTCAGAACACAGAAAGCAACAAAGACTTGGGGCCAGAGATGTGGGGAGGGAGGGAGGAGTGACGCTGATGTGAGGTCCCCAGGGTTCAGCTGATGCAGCCGCACTAAAGGCAGCTCAAAAGTGGAGGGTGAGGAGCTGACGTAGTGGCATCATAAATGCAGCCATGTTGGTGACTGGGAAAGATTTTGAGGTTGGAAAGCTACAGGCAGAAGGACTTTGGAAATGGGAGAAAGTAAGAATCAGCCTGTAGATTCTGTGTTGGGAAGGTTTGAGCCCAGTGTTGTAGGAGTGGAGGCTCTGGGCAGATGGGATGGGCCTGGCTCTGCAGGACATGGTATCAGTCTAAGGAGTTCAACCTACATCCCAAGAGCTGCAGAGAGCTCTTAAGCCTGCCTCAGCCTGGGAGGGAAGTGATAAAGTTTCCAAATAGTCATTAAGATAGTGACATGAAGGATGGGTTTAAAAGAGGGAGGACTTCAGGCAGGACCTGTGCTGATGGGAGTTGTCAAAGAGGCTAAGGCTCAAGTTCCTCTTTACCATGTCATACCTTTGAACTTGGGCAGATAACTTACTTATTTTTTGAATTATGATTTTATTACAGATGGAAATTTAAAAATAAATTTTCAGTTCTGATAAATGTATATGTGAAGTGGTTAATAGATGCATCTCAAGATGTTGACTTAACATTATTTTTTCTTCTCCTATTGCTTAGTCTAGTAGGTGGAAAAACATAGCTCTGAAAAACCTCAGGAAAATCACGGCTAGAGGTGAGAAATTTGAACTAAATAGGATGGATAAGCCAAGATAACACCAATTGCCAATGTTGTTTTCTGTTTATTTTTTTCTTAACATAACCTTGGAAGATGCTTGCTTTCTAAGCATGGACTAGCCAATGGGACATGATTAGTTTTTTGAGGATGAATATGGGGCTACCTAAACAGAAGTGGGGAGGAGTGATGTGCTCAAGAACACCACTGCAAGACTGAGCTGCTTGAATGATTGCTGCCCACAGCTGTGACTGAGCTTTGCTGTGCAGACCACTGTCTGTCTCTGTATTCCTAATCCTTCCACAACCCTGTCTGCCACTGTGAGCATGTTTTCCCAGCGTGCAGGTGCAGCATATGCATGCATTATTTTGCCATTTTGTAGCCTGTTCTTCTCAAATGGTGCAATCATGCCAAGTAGTACCCACTTCTGATGCTAGGAGGTAGTTAAAAGAGAGTGTATCTTGATATTAGAGGTAAAACCTGCTGTTGAAATAGTGCTGAAATAATGCCTTTATTAAGCTCCTGCTCTCAACCAAAACAGGACAAAGCACTTGTCATAGTCTTACCCTTTTATTTCCCTCAGATATTTTATTGTCCTTAGTGTAAGAACGAGGAAAGTGAGATTCAGGAAGTTGAAAACCTTGTCTAGGAGTCTCATAGTGAATAGGTAGAGAAGCCAGTATTTCAACACGGGGCTTGTCTCCAGGGTCCTCACTTGAATGTCATATTGATAGTGGAAAAGGGGAAAAAAATCAAGATATTTTATGAGCAGCTCTAAATGGTCAATAGTCCTGAAAATAGCCAGTATATCTACGTTTCAAAATGGAAATGCAGTCTCTCCACGTCAGGGTTTTACCATTTAGCATTTTATCCCACACCTAATGTTTATTGCAAGACCTTTCTCTCAGTCTGCCATTTGCTTCAGTTTGGTGGCTGTATGGTCCTCTCAAGTTTCCTTATTATAGGAGAATCACTGAGTGTGTTGTTATGACAGCAGATTTCTGTGAGTTCTTGGTCTATGTTTTTTTGTGGAGGTTTCTGCCCTCCAGGTCTCTTAGCTTAGCAACTAACTTGGGGCTCAACAAATACATGTTAAATTAGCCCATTAAGTTTCCAGTGGGTAAAGCTGTCTTTACACAGCACGGCATGTGTGACTCCTATGCAGAACTCACCTGCCTGTGCTCCTGCGCGGATTCTGTTTTGCACCTATGATTTTTAATTGTAGCCATTAACAATGAACACATTAAGAATGACAAGTCAAGCATTGCACTATTGCTATGTGTTAGCTCTTTTATTAACTCCACCAAGATTTAAGTGAGATGTGCCAGCTCCTCAATCTCCGTATCTCCTTTGCACCTTGACTTACACCATTAGCAACTTCAAGACAACAGTTTTGCCTTTCCGGTTCTGACTTTTTGGGCTATTCAAAGTATCACACCTGTCTTGGCTCACCTGGCCCCATATTCAGTTTCTAGTTGAGGCATTTATCCTTGTCTCAATTGTCATTAGGCTGTTTTCCTGGGAGTGCCTCTGCAGTGAGTGGTCCCTGCTGGCTGTGACCTGGTGATGGCATCTGTGCCCTCCACGGCCACCTCCTGTGGCAGCACCTCTGCTGATTTGACGGGCTCTGAATCACAAGCCTTGCTTCTCGTTCCACACGTAGTTATTGGATCTTCTATTAAACCTGTTAATCTTTCTCTCTTTACAGTTACTTCTGCCATTTTGCATTTTCATTTGAGGCTAATCAGATGTTTGTGCTGTGACCTTTCTTTAAATAGAAGTTGCTGTGTGGGACTGAGCGGCTGCCTTACTCATTCACGCAGGCAAGCTTTCTTTCTCAGGTCCCTTGGCATTTGCATTTCAGCCTCTCTGGGCATTCGATGCAACGTCCCAGTGTCTCTATGCAGTCTCCAAACTGACTTCATATTTTTTAAGTTTTTTTTTTTTTTTAACTTTTTGACTTAATGTGCTGTTAAACACTTTCTTCCAAGTTTTAAATCCATCCTTTTGAAATTCTTTGTTTCTCTATTATCTCCAAGGAAATCCTCAAGTGCTTAAAACATCAAGCCTGCTTATGCTGTGACCACTGATCCTTGTGGGATGCCCTGGGTCTTCCCAAATCACTTCCTGGGCTGGAGAGCCTGAATCCAATTTGAAAAGTAAGCTATGCATTAGACTTTTTTACAAATCGGAATAATGGGTGGTTTTCTTAGTCCAGATTGGCTGAATGTCAGGAAACTACGTGGAAAGGACTGCAGTTTCTCTGCTCACCTTTTGTCCAGGTGCCACCTCGCTGACTAAAGGAGCCGGGGCTCACCGGACAGCTGGGACTCCATGTGGTAGACCTTGAAATAGCTACCAGTTCTAGGAAGCTTATGCATGTAAGTAGCCAGCCTTAGTAACTGGAGCGTGTTGGACCACGCCAGTAGCTCAGCTGTTAGATGGAGCAGGCATTGTTTCCACAACAAGGGGCTCCGTGAGGGCAAGAGGGCTGACAGTCCCATCTGAGACCCACTGTGGCCCTGACCTTCAAATCAGGGCTGTAGGCGTGGCCAGGAAGAAGCAGCACCTGTGACAGCGGAAGTTCTTCTTTCTGAATCATAGTTTGCAATTGGGATGTTCCAAACTTTCTACTCAGTATGAATGAAAAGCTTTTATGCTTCCCAAAAATGTCTTTGCCCCTGCTCTCTCATACTTTATCTAACATGGTGAAGGTCAGCCTGGCACTGTTATGCTTAAGCACGGAATGTGCAAAATATCCCATCTCCCATTGATTTTCTCTCTATCCTAAAGTGATATGCCTTGTGGATTAACTCAGGGAGTTTACTTAAGTAACACGTGCATTATAGTGCAGTCACATGAAAAGGATGACAGTCCTTGGGAACTTAAAGAACTCTGTATCTTTAAGAACCTGCCTAGGATTAGGTTATGGATCTGTGGCCCTAAAGATTTTTCATAATATGAAAATTTATGTTTATTAGAAACAGGTCTTTTGACTCATTTTTTTTTAAAGAGATTCTTTCCCTTTTTGCAATGTACAGTGTATTACTCCCTATGAAGTGGTAGTTAATTTTAGCAAGGACAGGCTCCTGGAGCACGTGTGTTGATCCCGTTTGCTAAGCTCACACACTTCCGTACATTCAGCCATCAGTGTCAGTGAGCAGAAGAGCCACAGAGGCAGAGCATCCCCACAAGCCCTCCTGCTTACGTTGCTCATGAAAGGCAACTTGTGTCAATAATTCCAAGTGAGAGTTTTTCTACAGGAATGCTATTAGATTCTATATATAATCACCCAAAGTCTGTTTTTCCCTAACAATGGTATGAATTTTTCTGGTCAAATTATAAATACAAGCATGCTCTGTGGACCTTGCTCCTGGACGGCGGGGCTGCCTATGTGATTTCTAGGAATCAGTGTTAAATGAAATTTTGAGGACCCTTGTTCAGAAACGATTAAAAGTTTTATCTGGGCATCGTGGTTCAAGGGAGACTGAGCCAGGCAGATCAGTTGAGGTCAGGAGTTCAAGACCGGCTTAGCTAACATGGTGAAACCCCATCTCTACTAAAAATACAAAAAGTAGTGGGGTGTGGTGACGTGCACCTGTATTCTCAGCTACTTGGGAGTCTGAGGCAGGAGAATCACTTGAACCTAGAAGGTGGAGATTCCAATGAGCTGAGATTGCACCACTCCACTCCAGCCTGGGCAACAGAGCAACACTCCGTCTCAAAAAAAAATTTGTTGAAAATTTCAACATGATGACAGATGGGCATTAAATCAAGCAGGAGGCCCTGTGAGTCAGGGGTCATTTTTGACTGCAGAGTTGCCATTCATGAAACTGATCATGTCAGTGAACACCACAGTTTGGGGCACAGCAGGAGGATCCTCTTCAGTCCCCTCCCATTGGTGTCTAAAGTCCCAGCACCAGTGGTGTGCGCCTGTTAGTTTCCTACAAGATAATCTAGGTCCTTAGACATGGGTCCACCTGGGCTTTCCTGTGCCCCGCTAAGTCTGAAGCTCAGCCCTATGGCCTTCATCCCCGTAGTTACAATTAGACTAAATGCCAAATTAGGAAGGCATTCCTAGAATTTTTCAAGCCCTGAGGGAAAATGGTGCTTTCAGTCTTTATAATTTCAGTGTGCCTTAGTTCTAAGAGCTATCTTTATACAGAGACAGTGAGATGAGGCATGCAGAGGTAGAATGAATCACTTCGGAACATGTAGACAAGGAGGCATTTGCTTCAACTCCATACCAGGTTTCAGTTGCATAAATCAATGTCTCTGTGAACTTTTGTTGGTTATGCTAAAGAAGATTTTACTATCTGGCTTCTGCATCTTGGGGACAGTAGAGTTTTTATGAGTTTCCGATTAAGGAACAGAAAATGAGAATGGATCCCACTAACCCTGCACGAAGTTGCAGCATTTTGCTGGATATTTTCTCACTTTCCACTTCAGCTCATTCCCATTTTATGGATGAAAATAGAGGCAGAAGATCTGAGTGAGCTGCTGAATATGGCACAGCCTCCAAGAAGATAAAAGTGCCCGTGCCGGTCTTGGAGCTGGCACTGTTCCCGTGATATGGCATGGCCTTTGTGACCATGAAAGAAAGACTCTTCATTCATTTATTTGTTCAGTAAGCTCCTGCTGTGTGATTACTCTGAGTGAGGTTTGTTATTAGATCCAAGGGAAATAAAGATAGGAATGAAACCAGGTGTCTTGTGCTGTTGAAATTCCACATCTAATAGAGGCAACTGAACACAACAATTACTGCAGACGCTTCCCTCCAGGTTCAGAGTACTGCATATGCTCAGCCCTTCCAAGCTCTGTGGGGGGCTCCAGCAGTGTATTCACATGGACTTGTGTTTCTGAAAATTTGCAAAAGTGAGATATTTTAACCACAGTCAGATAAGTTTCTTGTAGTGGCATACAGAGTAATTTCATTGCTTAAAAATCCCGATTCATCCCTCTTTTTCCCTAATCCCTTTTAATTGTCTTCATAGTTTTACCTTTTGCAGAATGTTGTATGGTTGGAATCATACAATATGTATAATTTTCCACTGACCTCTTTCAGTTAATAATTTATATTTAAGTTTCCACCATGTCTTTTTATGCCTTGATAGCCCATCTCTTTTTTTTGTAAATATTCCACTAAAGATTTCATTATCTGGGTGTACCCCGGTTTATTGATCTATTTGCCTACTGAAGGACATCTTGGTTGCTTCTAAGTTTCGGTAATTATGAATTAAGCTGCTATGAACATCCATGTGTAGGTTTTTGTGTATACATAACTTTTCAAATCCACTGAGTAAACATCTAGGAGTGTGACTGATTGATCATGTTATAAAAGTATGTTTAGTTTTGGGATAAGGTGCCAAGTTCTTCTCCAAAGTGGCTATATCATTTTGCATTCCCACAAGCCATAATTGACAGTTCCTGCATTTCTCCGTCATCACTAGCATTCTATCTTGCCAGTGTTCTAAATTTTGGTCATTGTATTACATGTCTGGTAGTATCTAGTTATTTTAGTTTGAATCTCCCTGATAACCTATTATGTTGAAGATCTTATCATATGCTGATTTGCCATCTACCTATCTTCTTTGGTGACAAGTTTGTTAAGATCTTTGGCCCATTTTTTAATCAGGATGTTTGTTTTCATATTGTTGAATTTCAAGAATTCTTTATATATTTTTGTTTAGTTCTTTATCAGAATGTCTTTCATAAACATTTCCTCTAAGTCTGTGACTTGTCTTTTTATTCTTTTGACATTGTCTTTTGCAGAACAGAAAATTTTAAGTATAATGAAGTCCAGCTAATTCATTCTTTTTTTTTCACAGATCACATCTTTGCTGATGTATCTGAAAAGGCATTTACATGCATTAACATTTGTTGAAAAGACTCTATGTTTTATTCTCTTCTGTGCTTTGTCAAAGATTAGTTGACTACATTCTTATAGGTCTATTTCTAGGTTACCCATTCTGCTCCATTGATCTATTTATTAGTTTGCCAATGTCACACTATCTTGATTACTGTCACCTTATAGTAAGTCATTAAGTTGGGTAATATCAGTCTTTCAACTTTGTTTCTGTCTTCAATATTGCGTTGGATATTCTGGGTGTTTTGCCTCTCCAGAAAATCTTCAGAATCAGTTTGTCAATATTTAGAAAGGAATTGGCTGGAATTTTTAGTGGTATTGCATTGAATCTGTAAATTAATTTAAAAAGAACTGACATCTGAACAATATTAAGTCTTTCTATTTATGATTGTGGAATTTGTCTTCAGTTAGCTTGTTTTTCTTTGATTTTTTCAATAGTTTTGCAGTTCTCCTCATCAGGATCTTGTATATGTTTTGTTAGATTTATTACTAAATATTTCCCTTTTTGGGTGGCAATGCCAATGGTATTACGTTTTTAATTTAATACTTTTTCTGAATTTCTACATAGACATTTACATCATCTGTAAATGAAGACAATTTTATTTCTTCCTTTTCAATCAGTACATTTTTTATTTTCTTCTCTTGGCTTATTTCACTAACTAGTATGATAGTGAAAAGGTGTCATAAGAGAAGAAATGTGTGCCTTGTTCCAGATCTCAGTGGAAAAGCTCCTAGTTTCTCACCATGAAGTATAATATTAGTTGTAGGTTTTTTGTCGATATACTTAATTAAATTGAAGAGGTTACCTTCTATTCTGTTTATTTAAAAGTTTTTCTACTATAAAAATTAATGGGTATTGGATTTTGTCAAATGTCTTTTCTACATTAGTTGATATGATAATGTAATTTTTTTCTCCTCTAGCCTGTAAATGTGGTAGAGTAAATTAATTTATTTTCAAATGTTGAACCAGCCTTGTATTCCTGGTCATTCCTAAGCTAAATCTCACTTTTTCATGGTATATAACTATTTTAATACATTATTGGATTCAACTTACTAATATTTTGTTGAAGATTTTTTTCCAGCTATATTTATGAGAGATATCACTCTGTGGCTTTCTTTTCTTATCATATTTTTAGAGGATTTTAATATTAGGACAATGCCTGCTTCACAGAATAAGTTAGGAAATAATCCTTTTGCTTTTATTTTATAGAGGAGATTGTGAAGACTTGATATAATTTCTCTTTTAAATGCTTGGTGGAGTTCACTAGTGAACCCATCTGGGCCTAGTGCTTTCTGTTTTGCAAGGTTATTAATTATGGATTCAATTTTATATATATATATATATATATATATATATATATATATATATATATAGTCAGCCTTCTTTGGGATCTGTATCTGCAGATTCAACCAATTGCAGATCATAAATATTTCAAAAACCAACAAAATCCACAATAAAAATAATACAATTTTTAAAAAATCATATAGCATAACAGCAATATACATATTATTTATATTGTATCAGGTATTATAACTAGTCTAGAAATTATTTAAAATATATGGGATAATCTGTGTATGTATATGGTTGTTTCTCAGTCTCCTTGTGCAATTAGTTCCAGGAACCCCCATAGATACCAAAATTATATTAAATGGAATTGAGCATCCATGAATTTTAGAGTTAGAGCAGAAATCACTGAAGTTGAAAACACAAAATCAAATTTTATATAATGGATAAAAATATATAAACATATATATTATATATAAATTTATATTTTATAAAAATATAAACATATTTTTATACAATTTTGTATAATGGAATTGAGCATCCATGAATTTTGGTATCTGTGGGAGGTTGTGGAACCAATTCTTCAAGGAGACTGTGGAACAACTACATATATGCAGATTGTCAATTTCTTCCTGTGTGAATTTTAGCAAATTGTACCTTTTACTGAATTAGTTCATTTTATCTATGCTATCAAATGTGTACAGTATTTGTGGTGATGTGCTCTTTAATTTTTGATAGCAGTAAATTGTGTGTGTGTGTGTGTGTGTGTGTGTGTATGTGTGTGTGTGTTTTCTTTCCCTTGGTTATCTTGTGTAGAAGCTTATTGATTTTCCTGATCTTTTTAAAGAACCAGCTTTTCTTGTAGTTGATAATACTTTCTCTTGATTTCCTCTTTTCAATTTCAATGATTTCTGCTCTAGCTCTAATTATTTCTTTTTCTACTCCCTTCAGATATAATTTGCTCTTTGTTTTCTAGTTTTCTAAAATGAAAACTTTGATTATTGATTTTAGATCTTTAGTTTTTCTAATACATGCATTCAGTGCTATAGATCTCACTCTATACACTGATTATCTAGCCAAGTTTGATAAATTGTGTTTTATTTTCATTTTTAGAAAAAATTAAATGTTTCCTTTGATACTTTTAAAATTTGACTCCTGTGTTACTTATCAGTGTGTTGTTTAATCTCCAAATATTTTGAGATTTTCCATTTTGTTTCTGTTATTTTCTTTTAGTGTAATTTCATTACTATCTGAGAACAGACACTGTATGATTTTTAAAAAAATTTGTTAAGATGTGTTTTCTAAAAAAAAAAAAAGGAAAAAAAAAGATGTGTTTACTGACCCAGAATTTGATGTATTTTAGTCAATGTTCCATAGGGCTTGAGAATAATGTATATTTTGCTTTGGTGAAGTAGTCTATAGTTGTCCATTAAATCCAACTGATTGATGGTGCTGTTGAGTTTAAGAATGTTCTTATTGAATTTCTCTGTGCTGGATCTGTCCAATCCTGACAAAAGCATATTGAAATCTCTAACTATGGTAGCGGATTCATGAATTTATTCTTGCAATTTAGTTTTTCACTCAAGTATTTTGATGCTCTGTTGCTAAGCACATGTATGCTAAAGATTGCTATGTCCTCTTGGAGTATTAACAATTTTTATTATGTAATGGCCTTTGTTTATGATAATTTTCGTATCTCTAAAGTCTGTTCTATTTGACATTTACATAGCTATTCCCACTTTCTTTTGATTTATGTTAGAATAGTATACATTTCTCCATTCATTTTATTTACTTATTTATTCATTATTTGTGTGTGTGTGTTTTCTGGTAGTGGCTAAGTCAGCTTTTATTGTAAAAATGTTAATGGAGACCATCAGTTTATTTTTTAAAAAATCTCTAACTTTTCTTTAAGTTCAGGGGTACATGTACAGGATGTGCAGGTGTGTTACCTAACTAAATGTGTGCCATGGTGCTTTGCTGCACAGATCAGCCCATCACCTAGGTATCAAGCCCAGCATCTATTAGCTATTTATCCTTATCCTCTCCCTCCTCTCATACCCTCAACAGTCCCAAATGGGTGTTGACCTCTCGCCATGTGTTTATGAGTTCTCATTATTTAACTTCCACATATAAATGAGAACATGCAGCATTTGGTTTTCTGTTCCTGAGTTAGTTTCCTAAGGTTAATGGCCTCCAGCTCCATTCATGTCCCTGCAAAGGACATGATCTCATTTCTTATTATGGCTGCATAGTATTCCATGGTGTACATGTATCGTATTTTTTTAAATCCAGTATACTATGGATGGACATTTAGGTTGATTCTTTGTCTTTGCTATTGTGAAGAGTGCTGCAGTGAACATACACATGCATGACTTCTTGTAGTAGAAATATTTATATTCCTTTGAGTGTATACCCAGTAATGGAGTTGCTGGGTCAAATGGTATTTCTGCCTCTAGGACTTTGAGGATTCACCACACTGTCTTTCACAAGAATTAAACTAATTTATGGTTCCACCAACATTGTAAAAGCATTCCTTTTTCTCCACAGCCTCACCAACATCTGTTGTTTTAAAACTTTTTATTAATAGCCATTCTGACAGGTGTGAGATTGTATCTCATTGTAGTTTTGTTTTGTATTTCTCTAATGATCTGTGATATTAAGCTTTTATTCATATGTTTGTTGGTTGCATGTATGTCTTCCTTTGAGAAGTGTCTGCTCATGTCCTTTGCCCACTTTTTAATGGGGTTTCTTGTTTTTGTTTTCTTGTAAATATTTTTAAGTTCCTTATAAATACAGGATATTAGACCTTTGTCAGACAGATAGTTTGCAAAATATTCTCCCATTCTGTAGGTTGTCTGATTACTCTGTTGATAGTTTCTCTTGCTGTGTGGAAGCTCTTTAGTTTAATTAAATCTCTTTTGTCAATTTTTTGCTTTTGTTGCAATTGCTTTTGACATTTTCATCATGCAATCTTTGCCTGTGCTTATATCCTGATGGTATTGCCTAGGTTTTCTTCTGCAATTTTTAGTTTGGGGTTTAAAATTTAAGTTTATAATCCATCTTGAGTTGATTTTTGCATATGGTGTAAAGAAGGGGTCCTGTTTCAATTTTATACGCATCAATAGCCAGTTCTCCCAGCACCTTTCATTAAATAGGGAATCTGGCCAGGCATGGTGGCTCACACCTATAATCCCAGCACTTTGGGAGGCTGAGGTGGGTGGATTACTTGAGGTCAGGAGTTCAAGACCAGCCTGAACAAAATGGTGAAACTCTATGTCTACTAAAAATAATAATAAAAAAAATAGTTGGGCTTGGTGGTGTGTGCCTATAATCCAAGCTACTTGGGAAGCTGAGGCAGGAGATTGACTTGTACTCAGGGATCAGAGGTTGCTGTGAGCCAAGATTGCACCACTGTACTCCAGCCTGGGCAGCAGAGTGAGACTGTCTCAAAAAATAAATAAATAATAACTAATAGATAAATAGGGAATTCTTTCCTCATTGCTTGCTTATTGTTGTAGGTGTGCAGTTTTATTTCTGGGTTCTTTATTCTGTTTAATTTGTTTAGGTACCTGGTTTGGTATCAGTACCATGCTGTTTTGGTTACTGCAGCCCTATAGTATAGTTTGAAGTCAGGCAGCATGATGCCTCCAGCTTTATTATTTTTTCTTAGGATTGCCTTGGTTATGTGGGCTCGTTTTTGGTTCTATTGAACTTCAATATTTTTTTCCCTCATTCTGTAAAGAATCTCCATAGTAGTTTCATAGAAATAGCATTGAATCTATAAATTACTTTGGGCAGTATGGCCATTTTCATGATATTGATTCTTTCTGTCCATGAACATGGAATGTTTTTTCATTTGTTTGTATCAGCTTTGATTTCTTTGAGCAGTGTTTTGTAGTTATTTAAAGAGGTCCTTGACTTCCCTTTAGCTATATTTTTTTTTGGCAGGGAGATGGCAGAGTTTCACTTTTGTTGCCCAGGCTGGAGTTCAAGGGCATGATCTCAACTCACTGCAAACTCTGCCTCCAGGGTTTAAGCAATTCTCCTGCCTCAGCCTCCTGAGTAGCTGGAATTACAGGCATGCACTGCTATACCCAGCTAATTTTTCATGTTTTTAGTAGAGATGAGGTTTCACCATGTTGACCAAGCTGGTCTTGAACTCTTGACCTCTGGTGATCCACCCACTTTGGCCTCCCAAAGTGCTGGGATTACAGGTGTGAGCCACCATGCCCAGCCATTCCTAGGTTTTTAAATTCTTTTTGTGGCAATTGTGAATGGGATTTTATTAGTGATTTGGTTCTCAGCTCACCTGCTGTTGGTATACAGGAATACTCGTGACTTTTGCACATTTAGTTTTGGATCTGGAGACTTTGATAAAGTTGCTTATCAACTGAAGAAGTTTTGGCCTGAGACAATGGTGATTTTCAGAAACAGAATTATGTCATCTGCAAGCAAAGAGTTTGACTTCTTCTCTTCCTATTTGAATACCGTTTATTTCTTTCTCTTTCCTGATTGCCCAGGCCAGAACTTCCAATACTATGTTAAAGAGGAGTCGTGAAAAAGGACAATCTTGTCTTGTGCTGATTTTCAAGGGGAATGCTTCCAGTTTTTGCTCATTACATATGATATTGGCTGTGGCTTTATTAAATATGGCTCTTAATCTTTTGAGGTATGTTTCTTCAATAATTAGTATTTTGGGGGATAGTTTAATATAAAGTGATATTTAATTTTTTCAAAGGTCTTTTCTGCATCTACTGAGATAATCATGGTCTTTTGATAATCATTTTGTCTTTGGTTCTGCTTATGTGGTGAATCACAATTATTAATTTGTGTATATTAACCAGCCTTGCGTCTTGGAGATGAAGCCTACTTGATCACAGCAAATAAGCTTTTTGATGTGCTGCTGTATTAGGTTTCCCAGTGTTTTGTTAAGGATTTTTGTGTTTATGTTTATCAAAGATATTGTGCTGAAGTTTTTTGTTGTTGTTGTTGTATCTCTGTCAGGTTTTCGTATCAGGATGATGCTGGCCTTGTAGAATGAGTTTGAGAGGAGTTCTTTCTTTTCAATTTTTTGGAGTAGTTTCAGTAGAAATGATACCAGCTCTTCTTTGTACCTCTGGTAGAACTCAGCTGTAAATCTGGTTCTGGCATTTTTGTTGTTGCTGTTGGTAGTCTATTCATTACTGATTCAATTTCAGAACTCGTTATTGGTCTATTTGGTGATTCAGTTCTTTCTTGGTTCAGTCTTGGAAGGGTGTTATGTCTCCAGAAATTTATTCGCTCCTTCTAGATTTTCTAGTTGATGTGCATAGAGGTGTTTATAGTATTCTCTGATGATTGTTTGTATTTATGTGGGGTCAGTGGTAATATCCCGCTTATCATTTCTGATTGTCCAACCATTTTTTTTTGAGACACCATTTTGTGTTTGTCGCCCAGGCTGGAGTATAATGCTGCAATCTCGGCTCATTGCAACCTCTGCCTCCCGGGTTCAAGCAATTCTCCTGCCTCAGACTCCCAAGTAGCTGGGGTTACAGATGCATGTCACCATGGCTGGCTAATTTTTGTATTTTTAATGAAGACAAGATTTCCACGTGTTGGCCAGGCTGGTCCCTAACTCCTGTCTGCAGATGATCTGCCCCCCGAAGCCTGCCAAGGTGCCCAACCATTTATTTGTAATCTGCATGTGTATTAATATTTAAAGTTCATTTATTGTAGATAACTTATAGGTGGGCCTTATTTTTTGACACACTCTGATAATTTCTGTCTTCTACCTGATACATTTAGATTATTGCTATTTAATGTGATTATTAATATAGTCAGATTAATATCCACCATATATGTCACTGTTTTTAATTTATTGCCCTCATTATTTGTTTCTATTTTTTCTTCCACAATTTTCTCTGCCTTTTGTGGTTTTAATTAAGCATTTTGAATGATTCTGTTTTTCACTTTTCTTAGCTTATTATGCTTTTGTTTTTACTTTTTTACTTGTTGCTCTAAAGTTTGTCATATATGTTTACAAGTAATCCAAGTCCACTTTCAAATAGCACTATACTACTTTAAGCATAGTGCAAGAATCTTTTAATAACAAAGTAATTCTAATTCAACACTCCCATTTCTTATGTTATTGCTATCATTTACTTCACTTATATATAAGCATATATATATATATATATATATCCAAATGAATTATCAAGATTATTAATTTGGACAATTATCTCTAAGACCAATTAAGAATAAGAAATAAAAATCTTGCTGTACCTTCACTTACTCCTTCTCTAACGTTTTCTTTTTCTGTGTGCAGATCTGAGTTGCTGATCTATTTTATAACCTATAAGCCATCTACAGAGCTAAGAGCTTCTTTTAACATTTCTTGAAAGACAGGTCTACTGACAACACATTTTTACAATTTTCGTTTGTGTGAGAAAGTCTTCATTTCTCCTTCATTAGCAAAGAATAATTTTGCAGGATAAAGAATTCTAGGTTGGTAGGCTTTTGTTTTGTTTTCTCCCTGAGCATTTACATATTTTACTCTACTCACTTCTTGCTTGCATGGTTTCTAAGAAGAAAATTAGATTTGATTGTCACCTTTGCTCTTCTGTAGGTGTTTTACCATCTGGCTCCTTTCAGAATTTGTCTTTTATTATTAACTTTCTGTTATTTGGATATGTTATGACTAGGTGTAATGTTTTATTTTTAAATTTTGTTTTGTTGTGTGCGTGTGTGTGGCGGGGAGTATTTATCCTTTTTGATATTCTCTCAGCCTCCTTGATTACCAATTTTCTGTCTGGTATTAATTTGCTGGCATCTCTCAGTCATTATTGTGTCAAATATTTCTCCTGTTGTTTTTGCTCTTTCTTTTTCCTCTGCGGTTTCTTATGCACATGTGTTACATCATTTGTAGCTGTTCCAGTTTTTAAATATTCTGATCCATTTTTTTGTGTGTTAGTTTTTTAGTCTTTTTTCTCTCTGCTTTTTTTGTTTTGTAGGTTTCTACTGATATACCCTCAAGCTCAGAGATCGTTTTCTCAACTATGTTCAGTCTACTAGTAAGCCCATCAAAGGCATTCTTCATTTCTGATATAATTTTTTAAATTTCCAGTATTTATTTTTGTTTCTTTCTTAGAATGGTAATCTGTCTGATTAAATTACCCATCTGTTTATATGTGCTGTCTACTTTATTCTTTAGATTTCTTTGCATATTTCTCATAGTTGTTTTAAATTCCCAGTCGAATTGCAACATCCCTGCTAACATCCAACATCGCTGTCTGGTTCTCATGCTTGCTCTGTCACCTCAATGTTTTTGTTGGTTTGTTTTTTTGCCTGGTAATTTTTTCCTGGAAGCTGTACATGATGTACCAAGTAAAAGGAACTAGTGTGTACAGGCCTTTTCTAATGTGGTAGGAAGGTTAGGCACGAAGAAGCATTTTTATAGTCCTGTGTGTAGTACTCAAGTCTTCCGGTGAGCCCGTGCCCCTGGGCTGTGGACTTCACGGGTGTTTCTCAGTTTTCCTCCCTCTTAGGTGAGGCAGGGGGTCTACAGTGAGCTGGACTTGGGTGTTTCTCTCCTCCCAGAGACCAGAAGGGGCTTGACTTGAACATTTTTCTTGTTCCAAGTGAGTTATGATGTGATAGAACCTCAGCACATTAATCTCTGGGTTAACAGTTTCTTGTTGTGGCAGGTCTTGTTAAGAACAGAGTGCTCTTGCATATTTCAGAATGGTTATTTTTCTCTCCTCTGTTGAAAGCAAGAGGGGACTGATTTCTGCTACTCACCATGAGAACCTGCCAGAACTCCTGGAGGACAAATTTACAAAAATGTGAGGGCTTCCCAATGACTGGGGCCCTTCATAGTTTTTTAATCTCAGACTTCCACACTGAGTCTCTAGTAATTCATGAATTAGAATTCAGGTTTTTCTTCTCCAGCACTGGTTCTTGTGGAGGCTTCAATGCTTAGGTTTCTGTCCCAGTAAGTTGTGATATCAGTATTGATCTGTCTATCTTCAGTTTTGGGAGCAGTGGTTTTCTCTGTGACCTCAGTTCTCTGAGGAATCTAAAATGAGTTGCCAATATTTCAGTTGTCCAGCTTTTTACTTATTGTCAGAATGGAATGACTACTGCCAAACTCTTTGCATGTGGAACCAGAAAACTGGAAGTCATTCTCCTCTTTTGACTTTCATTCTTTTCCATATCCGAGCAAATGTGAACACATCTGGGAGTAGTAGTAGCATGCAGCAGAGAAGGTGTAGTCAGAATGGAAAAGGCTGTGCAGGTATGATCTGAGTGTGACATTCTCGAAGACAATGGGGCATGCTAAAGGGAGCTACCTGCAGTGCGTGTGAGCTGCCCAGCTGCTGCTTCCTCCCAGGCACACATGCCATATCAGGACACTTTGCCTTCCTCCTGACACATAAGCAAGGGGCACAGTGGAGCCACAAATTTGCCTGAGCATCACTGAGATCATCAACAATGCACTCAAGCTGGAAGTGAGGTGTCCTGATTCCAACCTTGACCTCCTCCTGGCCTTCAAAGGGATAGTGCTGCCTGCTGGTTGACAGTGGCTTCTGAAGTCTGGCCTGCACCTGGCTCCACGTCAACTATACCCTCTCTCCAAGGTTCCCACCCTCTCCATGCCTCAGCAGCCTCACATGAGAAAGGGGATCAATAAAGAGCCCTGCCTTAGTCTGTTGCTGTGAGGAATAGGTGAGCCAATGCTGCACACCACTCAGAACCTCTGGCTGGCCCATGGCAAGTGCTCAAAAATGTTGTGAGCTTTTGTTATCAATGCCCAGTGGATATCTACATGTTTCAAAGTCTGGTGGGTGTCTCCATAGCGTATTGGTGTCAATGAAAAGGAGAGACATTCTTTAGGAGTGACTACAGTTGGGTCTATTCTAATTAGATGCAGATGACTAGATGAAATAAGATGAAAACTTCCAGCAAAAGGGAAGGATATAGAGCTGAAACATGTGATGCTCAGCTCAGGTGTGCGTGGCTCATCCTGCAGTGTCCTATGGACAGGCTGGGTGTGGTCTGGAGCCTGAAATTCTATTCTGTAGGTTTTCTACCCAAACCCCACAAGACCTTATTCTTTACCCAACAAGGACTTCAGCAGATGAAGATGAGAATCAATAAAGTCACCAATAGGACATTTTCCCAACACCATCTGTGTGTTTCATCTTTTTGATTTGTTTTCTGAAACGTAATTCTCTTCTGACAGAGTATATGTAAATTAAGGAGTTCTGAGAGCAGATTTTGGAAAATACAACTTTTACTTGTGGCCGAGGAAGTTTAAGAAGCTGCCATCCAATTGTGCTTCTCAGACCTTCTTTGAGAACTTTCTATGCCCTTAACATTGCCCTTTTAACTTAAGTCTGATAAACTCTTGGCTTAAAATCTTGGGTCCCAATAATGAAATAAACATAAAAAAGGATGCAGTCATTCAGTATTCCAAATCATTCCACTGAGATGAAAAGAAGGACCAGTCGCTGGTTTGAGGTTGGAATTTTAGAGGCTCCTGGGATGAGGATGTTTTGTATCCTGGCAGTGATTGCAGAGAACAGTTGACTCTGTACTTCCCAAATTCAGGAAAACAGTCTCCTGGGGTGTCCAGCCATGGCAGCAGGGGGGTTCCAGGCTGAGTCTGAAGGGAGACAGCCTATCCGCAGCCAGGCAGGAGGAAAGAGATAATCATGACATGGCAAAATAAAATACGTTATTTATCACTGTGCCAGTGTAACCAACCTGTTATTTTTATTGTTCTTCAGAGTAATGGAATTTATTAAGGCCATTTATCCTCAAGTCACATGGAAAACACTACGTTTGAATGATGAAGAGCATGGCTGGAAGTTACAGAACTCCTTTCCAAAGCTGTAAAGTAAAGCTGTCTTTGAAAGCTTTAAAATTCCGCCCTTTAAAGAAAGCAGAGACTACTCCTGTTATGCGGCAGCAAAGCAGAAGTGGAAGTTCCTGAAACAGCTCAATTCAGGAAAACGTGAAAATTACACAACGTTGGTGAAATCCCAGACACAAAGTAAAATGGAAACAGCTGTGGACACAGAAGTCTCGTGTGGACGGGGGAGGCCATTTATCTTAGGAACTCAAGGAAGGAATTCCATGCAGTCATGACCACTGTGCATTTGGGAAAGGTCTAGAACCGTGCAGCACATCCCAGTCTCTAGGAGGCTTTTGGTCACTTGAAAGGCCTGGACCACAGAAACAGGAGAGAGTGCTGTTCCCAGAGAGCAAGAGTCCACTGGAGGCATTCGTAGACTTTGCAGAAAAGAGTCCCCGCAGCACAAGAAATGGGAGGGCCAGATACAGCCTGATCGAGGGTAAGTGCCTCCTGTGGACTTCCAGCTGCAAGGCAGTTTGATGTGGTGAACGATGATGCTGGTTGCTCAGGTAACTCAGAGTCTCGCAAACACTTAGCTCTGATAATGCATGTATCAGTGCAAGCCTATTTCTTCCTCTTATCTATACTGGACTCAGACAGAAATTCCAAACCAAGAGCTCAGGGCTGCTGCTTTGGATAGGCATGTCCTTCCATCCACCCTGTCTGGAGTTCACTAGCAGGATGGATGAGCCGGCAGAGCTTCCAGAAGACAGCGACCACTAGCTGGCCAGCGGGGGGCCAGAGGAGACCGTACGACTGCACATGGAGTCAACACCGCTGTGTCGAGTTACGCCTGTTGGCGCCGTTTCAGAATGTCCAAGTTCTTCTGAAGATAAACCCCACCCTGGGAATTCTCTCCCCGGCTGGGATGGAACTGATTCAGTGGAGCCTCTCCAGATGAACCTGCGGGCGGGCCTGTGTTCTCCCAGGAGGGCCTCACTGCCTGTCAGGTTGCCAGGAGCGGCCACTGCTCTGTAGCCCAGGGCACTGTTGACTCGGGGATGCCCTCAAGTCCCAATTAGAAGAAAAACACTGCCTGAGAGAAAACGCAAGATACATATGACGAGTCTTACTTTAATTAAGTTTGATTGAAAATTATTCTGCATCTGGGGAAGCCAGAGCCAATTTTCACAATGTGGCTTGCAAACCAAAGGCAAGTCTTCTAAGACTACAGGAGAACACAGGCCCTTCCATGTGGCCTGGAGTGAGCTCAACTATACCTTCAGGCAGTGCACACACAAAGCAAAGTCTCTGCAGTTCCTAAAGGCTCAGACTTCGAACTACAGCACATTGTCCCCTTGTCAAATCCTTGGTGGCTTGATTCTCCTTCCTTGCTTGGATAATCTTCCTGGAAATAGGTTCAGTTCACCAGGGGAGCAGTCCAGGGTGTGTGGCTCAGACCTGGCTTTCCTGATCCCACCCCCTACCATCCTTGGAGGATGACGTGGTGGTGACTGATTCACCTAAGATGTTGGACCCAGAGCAGACCGCAGTTTGGACTGTGGACTGGAGAGGGAAGGCAGGGTGACGGCTTTGAAGGTGTCATTTTGATAGCTTCTACAACAATGGCAGATGCAATGCCACAGGATACTCCTCTGTTAGCTGGATAGCTGGGATTTATTTCTTTAAATTAATAAATTATATCATGTATCTCTTTACCTGTTTATATTTCTGCTGAGGATGGAGAGAATGATCATAGTTTCTTAAAGTGAAGGATTTTACACAAAAAAATGTACACAGTCACACAAACGATTTGTGCACAACTCCACAGGTTGCCACGATCTCCTGGTTTCATGTGGTTGAGGCAGAGGTGCTGGAGGAACAGGTGCCTGTGTCGGGAGAGAGCCTCAGCGTCCAGCCACGGGCAGGCTGGTGAGAGCCCGTTCTATGCATGCTTGCTCTGCAGCAGGAGCACACACAGTGTGACCTGGGGTGTCCCTGTCAGCCCTCCTGGGAATGGAGCTGGCCCAGGGCACCCCCATGGCCCAGCGCCCTCATGGTATAGAGTGCTACAGTTGCGGTTTCGGGGTAGTGAGCATCGGTGTTGTTCACAAATGTTAAAAGCTGAGAGTGACTGATCTCTGCATACCTACCTCAGTGTTCTCATCTCTACAATGAGCACGGTGACAGGATCCATTTCAGGGAGGGTAGCAGATGACTTACTGTATGTGGGAAAAGTTTTAGATCAATGTGTGACATACAATCATCACAAATAGAACTTTCTTGAGTGTTTCTGCTTTTATTCTAAAAGTTTGAAATAAACAGTTCAAGTAAAATGTGACTTTTTTTATAGGGCAGAAGCCTTTAGTCTAATTTGTAGATTAGTTTGGGTATCCTTTTTTCTTTTCTTTTTTTTTTTTTTTTTTTTTGAGATAGAGTCTCAATCTGTCACCCAGGTTGGAGTGCAATGGCACCATCTTGGCCCACTGCAACCTCCGCCTATAGGGTTCAAGTGATTCTCCTGCCTCAGCCTCCTGAGTAGCTGGGATTACAGGCACCGGCCACCATGCCCGACTAATATTTGTATTTTTAGTAGAGACAGGGTTTCACCATGTTGGCCAGGCTGGTCTTGAACTCCTGACCTCAGGTGATCCACCCGCCTCGGCCTCCCAAAGTGCTGGGATTATAGGCGTGAGCTACCATGTTCAGCCAGGGCAGCTTTCTAATACGGAATCTTCTCATCTGGAAAAATGGATGTCTCCTTAATTACTTAGCTAATTCTTTCTCTCTTTTCATGTTTTTTAATACTCTCCTGTGTTTTACCATTATCATTATTAGGACTAGGATCTTTTCTCTATCGTACTTCTAAACTTTTGCTGCCCTACAGTAGGAGACGATATTTTTAAACATATATTTATACATTGAACTTTCTTACAAATTCAAATTCTTTTTTCATTTGCTTATCTTGATTTTTTTAAAGTTATCAAAATCAGAAAAAATATATTTGGACTTTTTTCCCTAATATTGTAACTTTATGTTGTTTCTTAGCTAGGAAGATCACATATTTATTTTTCAAATCAGGGCACTTTGTCAAATAAAAAGGGTTGGAGTCACTTAGGAGCATCAACTATAAACAGGGACAGTCTCATGTCAGGGGATGTTTGCTTCTCTGGAGGGGAGGCCAGGGTTGCATTGTGACAGCAGTGACGGTGGACTGGTGGCAGCAAGGGATGGGTTGGTGGCAGTGAGGGCAGATTGGTGGCAGCAAGGGCAAATTGGTGGCAGCAAGGATGGATTGGTGGCAGCGAGGATGGGTTGGTGGCAGCAATTGCAGATTGACAACAGCGAGGATGGATTGGTGGCAGTGAGGACAGGTTGGTGGCAGTGAGGATGGATTGGTGGCAGTGAGGGCGGATTGGTGGCACTAAAGGTGGATTGGTGGCAGTGAGGGTGGATTGGTGGCAGCCAAGGTAGATTGGTGGCAGTGAGGGCAGATTGGTGATGTTCCTGGTAGAATGTCAACATCCAATTTGATGTCTGCTGTGGCTATTTGATTTCATGTGTAGGAATGACTGTTGGTGAGACCTGCTGATTATATGCATATATCTGCGTGTATCTGTATATGGGCATATGTATGTGTATGCACATACAGGTACACACACGAGATACAGGTAGGAAGTTAAAGAACTTACTTTTAACTCACTAAAGCTTAAAACATCCAGAAATCCATAAGTTTCTCATTGTTTCATGTGGTTTTCATCCTCCCGTCTATTAAGGTAAAGATTTGTATCAAGATTTCCTAGTGTTTAACATGTTTGGCATCCCTACAGAAAACCTTACCTGGTCACAATTTGTCATGTTTAAATCACTGCTAGCTTAGGCTGCTAATATTTTATTTAGAACATGTTTGTCACATGCATACCTGAAGAGCTCTGTGTGTGTCCACCTGTGTATTTGTGCATGTTACATGTGCATGTGCTACATGAGTCGGGTTTTGTGTGTGCTTGTGTCGGTAGAATAAATCAGAGATTCTCTCCACTGAAAACTATTCCTCCTCTAATTTGTGCAACAGTATAATGCATGAGAAGAGAAAACACCACCATAGTGAACTGACCCAGGTCTTGAACCCTTTTACACGAGGCTTTGACCTCAGTCACACAGACATCCTTAGAAATAAATTGTCCCATGTCTGTACAGGACTTTTCAGGAATGCAGCTCAGAACACCTGCTAGCATGGTGCCCACGCACGGAGAGGTAAGTCCAGTTCACAGGCGGCTTTTGCTAACAATGTCCCTTGCGTGATAATCCTTTCCTACAGATCTTCTCAATGTGAAAATGATGAGGTTCACATTTTTCTTAGTGGCAATGACATGAAGTGCTGTCTGTAAAGCAGGAAAGGACTGTGCCTTAACTTCTTTTATGAGACTCCTCTCCCCCCGTTTGTGAATGGAAGGAGGACTCCAGGTGGTCACAGAAGCAAAGGCCTCCCCTCCCACTTCCGGACCACCAGCCTCCTGTGCAGCCAGACCACTGTTCGATGGGAACTTCAGCCATACCGAGCATTATTAAGCAATCGCCTGAGGGTACTTGTTTTCATCACTCCAATTCCATGAGTCTATTCCCGTCTAGCCCGGCATCCCCTGCCATGTCTGCTAGTGACTCCTGGCATCCTTCAGGCATCCTGGAAGCTAAGCCTCCCCACTCTACCATCTCCCAGGCAGGTGTATGCTCCCTCCCACGCTTGTATTGGACTGTGCTGGTGTGCTGGGCCAATCTCACTCAACTGCATAGTCCTTTCTGGGCACAGGTGGGGTCCTGAACATTTTAGTGCTTCTGACCCCTAGCACAGCTCCCAGTACTTGGGAAATAAAACTCTGGGCTCATGTTCAGTGAGTGAGCAAGAAAAAGACCACACAGCTCTTCCCAATGCAGCCCTGAGATGCAGAGCAGAGAAGGTGCCAGGGAGCAAGTGAAGGCCAGTGTCAAGCCCTTGTCAGTGATAGGCTCCATCCTCCCAGGAGACTTCACTTGCTTGACTCTCAAGAGCACCAGATCAGCCAAATCACAACCTAGCCCTTCCAGACTCCACGTCACCACGTTCCTGAGCCTGGAAGTATACCTGATTCCCAATCCTGCTGGACATATTATTTTTATGAACTATGAAATGGTTACAGAAACTCATTTACCTCAACAATTTATAAACTCCAAAGATGCAGCAATGCTTTGGGGATGTAAGAAAAATGTTATTTACAAGTCACACTTCACTATAATTTATAGAGATTTACCCCCTGGGTCCCCGGAATTGAATTGGAAAGTAAGAAGAGCAGTTCCAGATCTATCATTTGCATATTTATTGGCACTTGTCTGCAGATGTGACGCCGGCCGCGTCTTTCCTGCCTGCCTTTCCTGCGTTCCATGTTTGCAGTCATGGACGCTTATTAAGCGCCCACTGTGTACCAGGCACAGGTTGAAGCCCTGGGGCAGAGCTAAGAGGACCCTACGCCTGCCCTTGAGATAGCTGCATTTCAGGGCAAGGTCAAGGAGAAGAAGGTTGGGGCTGTGGGTAGTAAGTGCTAGGAGTGCACCGTCCATCTTCTTCCTGTCTTCCTTGTCCAGGAGGAAGAACTCAGGCAGGGAGGCATCAGGGCTCTGCCTTCCACACGCAGAGGCCCCCTAGGCATCAGAGGTCTGGGACATCCCTTCCTCTCCTAGTGGCCAGGCTGAATGTTCCTGAGGAGCCGCACAGGGTTGAGCCTGGGCCCCTGCTGGGCAGCCTCCTCCCTCTCCTTACCACACTCACTGTGGAGTGTCACTGGCCACCAAAGAGCAAGAAGTGGAGTAGCCCCCAAGGCCCTTGTGGACTCCAGCAGCTGTCCCGCATACTGCTGACATCCCGCAGCACCGCGGACCAGACAGCCCAAGAACACCACGGCCTCAGCCTCAGCCTGTTTGTGTCCCCAGCCCCTGCCCATCAGGCCTCTGTGTCCCTCCAAAGACAGGCCTGGGGTCAATCCTGTGGCCTTGATGATGGACGGGTCCTGAGACTCAGGTGCAACCCCTTGCTCCTGAGGCTGCTGAACCTGGGTGGGAAGTGTCCATCCTCAGCCCGATTTCTGAGCAGAGCACAGGAGGTCCTAAGAGGAGACCACCCTCAGTGCAGCCCTTAGTATGGGGAGGTGGGGATGAGGATGCAGTGGTGGAGTTGTGGGGTCCCCTGTGTGTCCCCCTGTGGAGCAGCCCAGCCACTCCCAGGGTGCTGCAGCCTGGGGACATCACATTCTCTTGGCAAGCAGAGTGCCAGGCAAGGCACCTGGGAGGGGCTCAGGAGCCTGTCCCTGAGCCAAGTTCCTGTTCCCTGAAGCTGCTGCATAGCAACTGTGGCAGAAGAAGATTGCTGCAAGCAGAAGGAAGTCAACCATCCCCGACTAAAACCTGAGGTGCACTACCTAGGCCTGGAAAGCTGACACGTGTTAGTGGCAGCATCTGATATGGGTGGAGGCCATGAGCCCACTGTGGGCGTGGGGCACGGGCAGCAGGGGTGGCTGTGCCTTTGTGTAGCACCTGGACACCTGTGTCACGTAGGTAAGGACATTTGCACAGAGTATAAGGGACCTACATACAGAGGTAAAAACATACACAGTGGGCTACTCAGGAATGGTTTTATCGCCTTACCTTCATCACCACAGAGTGAGCCACAGATAACTTGAAAGAAGTGATGGAATTTCCCTGATTCCTGTGAAATGCTCCTTCCAGATCCTCAGAGTCCCCAGCCAAAGGGCACGTGGGTTCCTCCAGCTTCTGATTTCTTGTAGTCAAGTTAAATGTGATCCTTGCCCGGGGCCTTGCTCCACTATTAGTAGCCAAACGCCAAGGTCTATCAGGGAGACTGGTGGGTGTGCTTAGTGCTTGACTGTCCCTAAGGGACAGGGGTCATGCTGTATCGGAGAGGGAAGAGGAAGAAAACCCACGGGCCCCAGATCAGCAGGTCCCCTGGATCCATCTGTTTCCACACAGCTTTAAAGAACTGCTTGAGACTGGGTCATTTATAAACAAAACAGGTTTAACTGATTCACAGTTCCACATGGCTGGGAAGGCCTCAGGAAACATACGATCATGGCAGAAGGCAAAGGGGAAGCAAGGCACACCTTACATGGTGGCAGGTGAGACAGAGAGCATGCAAGCGCCACACTTTAAAACCATCAGCTCTCATGAGAACACACTTGTTATCATAAGAACAGCACTGACAAAACCGACCCCATCATCCAGTCACCTGTCACCAGGTCCCTTCCTCAACAAGGCGAGATTACAATTCTTGATGAGATTTGGGGGGTCATAGAGCCATACCATATCAGCCCCTGTGTGACTGAGTTCCAGGCCTGATTCTGTTTCCTTCTGTGAAACTGGGTGAGTGACTCAAAATGTCTGAGCCTCCTTTTCCTTACTTGGGAAAAGAGAAGTTAGAGCTGGGTCAACAGGAAAGCCTCTTCTGATCCTAGCATTGCAGGGATCTAAGTTATGCCATCTATAGGGGAAACTAAACAGGGTTATCCATCCAGGGAGCCATGTCTTTCTGTCCAGTTCACTGTGCAGCTCTGAGCATTTACTGCACAGGAACCGGCTGGGTAAGGGGACTGGCGGGGTTCACATTAGAGCAGGCTTGTCCCTAGGAAGCAGGCATCCCTGAGTGGTGAATCTGGTATTAAAGCATCCTGAAGTCTCATGGAAACATTTAGAAGGTTATAGCCTAGTGAGTTGGGGACTTTTGCTTGCACTTCATATCATAACACCAAGCAAGCTCAAATATAGTCAAAGTTAAAACATATTAATTTCTGGCCAGCGCAGTGGCTCACACCTATAATCCCAGCACTTTGGAAGGCTGAGGCAGGTGGAACACAAGGTCAGGAGTTTGAGACCAGCCTGGCTAACATGGTGAAACCCCATCTCTACCAAAGATACAAAAATTAGCCGGGCATGGTGGTGGGCGCCTGTAATGCCAGCTACTCAGGAGGCTGAGGCAGGAGAATTGCTTGAACCTGGGAGGCAGAGTTTACAGTGAGCCAAAACCATGCCATTGCACTCCTGCCTGGGTGACAGAATGAGACTCTGTCTCAAAAAAATAAACAAAAATAAATAAAATAAAATATATTAATTTAATTTCTGATTTGGGTTTTTAGTGCTTAGCCGAGAAGTTGAGGAAAGCCCTCTTCACCCTAACAGCAGCTTGTTTTCCGAGGGTCCCATGTGCCCCTCAAATAGAAGCAGCTGCCCTCTGTGACCTCCAGCCCACCCCTCCGGTCCACACTCCCACAGGCTCCCAAGTGAGAAGCACTTTCCATATTTACTTTTCCTTGGATTCCCCAGTGTGCGCTGAGACAGATATTTTTTTTTGCAAGGGAAGGATGAGGCCAGTTGAGAGAAAGCAATATTTCCTTGTTTTAGATAACATTATGTTTTGAGAGTGTTCTTAAATTACTCACTTTGCTTATATTTTTAAATTATTTTTTATTTTTCCTGTTGGATTAACAATGTATTTGTTGTCAGACATCCAAACCCTAATGCATGGGAAAGTGTATGCTGGGCGTATACTTGGATCCCAGGAAGATGCTCTCAGTAATCTTCAGGCAGAGCCAAGAGCTGATTCCATTTGATGCAAACCTTCCATAAACATCCGGTGCTGCATCCATGTGGACATTTTCACCCCTCAAAGCTAGTGTTTCATAAAGACACTGAAACAGACAGAGCATGACTTGGGACAGCCTCAATGCCGCTGCTGGCAGCGGCCACTCTCTTGGTGCAGGTCCAGGTGCAGGGGCAGTGGTGGCACACACCTGGGTCCAGCACACCTGAGTCAGCACACCTGGGTCACTGGGTCAGCATGCGTGGCTCCGCACACCTGAGTCAGCACACCTGGGTCACTGGGTCAGCACGCGTGGCTCAGCACACCTGGGTCAGCACACCTGGGTCACTGGGTCAGCACGCCTGGCTCAGCACACCTGAGTCCAGCATACCTGGGTCCAGCACACCTGGGTCACTGGGTCAGCATGCATGGCTCAGCACACCTGGGTCAGCACACCTGGGTCACTGGGTCAGCACGCCTGGCTCAGCACACCTGAGTCTAGCATACCTGGGTCCAGCACACCTGGGTCAGCACACCTGAGTCTAGCACACCTGGGTCCAGCACACCTGGGTCAGCACACCTGACTCCAACACATCTGGGTCCAGCCCAGCAGGGTCAGCACACCTGGGTCAGCACACCTGAGTTAGCCGACATGGGTCCAGCACACCTGGGTCAGCACATCCGAGATCAGCACACCTGGGTCAGCACACCTGGGTCAGCACACCTGAGTCAGCACACTTGAGTCCAGCATACCTGGGTCCAGCACACCTGGGTCAGCACACCTGAGTCCAGCACACTTGGGTCCAGGACACCCAAGTTCAGCACACCTGAATTCAGCACACCTGGGTCAGCACATCTGAGTCAGCACACCTGAATTCAGCACACCTGGGTCAGCACACCGGGGTCAGCACACCTGAGTCAGTACACCTGAGTGCAGCACACCCGGGTCCAGCACACCCAAGTTCAGCACACCCAAGTTCAGCACACCTGGGTCAGCACACCTGAGTCAGCACACCTGGGTCAGCACACCTGAGTCAGCACACTTGAGTCCAGCACACCTGGGTCAGCACACCTGGGTCAGCGGAGGTGAGTGCCCCCACAGGAGTGCGCATGTGCGGGCTACCTGGGGCGGCCTCCTATGATCCCTGCCATGACACAAGTGATAGAGCTCCTTCTTGCCTGAGCTGACCCTGGGCCTCCTGCTTCACTGGCCTTCCACCTGCTCAATGCTGTCCTGCTCCCTGTAGGCGGTCATTGGAGAGGGCAGGCCCAGTGCTCCCTGGCTGCTCCCAGGACCTTCCTTGCACAACCACGGCCATGGGGCAGAAACTGTGACCTTCATGAGCCTGCGCGAGGAGCTCCATAAACTAAGGCCAATGTGGCCAGGGCCCTAGTAGTCCACTCAACCCACCGAAAACTTGCTTCTTGAAGAATTTTTAAATGTTTATCTTTTGAGCCGAGAAGCCTGAAGTCAGAGGCTGGGTGGAGCAGGCAAGGCCTCCAGTCTGGGCATCCTGGGTTACAGCCATTCCTCGGAGCCACGTGTCTCTCTGCAACATGGGATGACTGGTGAGCTGGGCAGGGCGTTTCCCATAAGCTCGGGTGAGAGAAGTCTCTGCATGTGCGTTAGGAGAGACACGTGCATGCATATGCCTATTGCAAGCTTTATTCCGCTGGCCACATTCTCTGCCTTAGTGTTGTGATGAAGAATGGGACACAACACTTTCTACATGTGAGCACTCTTCCCGGAAAAGATCCCACTTAGAGATGTTAGAACAACATGCGCCCTGCAGCTGTGAGTCCAGAGCTTGGCTGGCCTGGCCTTCCCTGCAAGGTCTGTGCAGACCAGAATATTGGGCGTCCAGGTCGTGAAGGGTTCATGTTCTCAAGGAGATGGCAGTGCCTTCTGAGCTCCTCGTCCAGGTTCATTCTCAGCCCACAGGTACTCTGTAACATTCCTGAGAGGCCACTGGGAAGGCAGCGGTCGAGTGACTCAGAGATTCATGGAGCTTGTGAGGTAGGTCACATGTCTCAGGATGAGCTTGATGGGTGGTAAACGTCAGGTCCAAATCAGGAGCGAAGCCTTGTTATGATACCATCAAACAGAAGACAAGGATTCAGTAAGGGAGGCTCCATTTTCCTTCATCTCTGCGGCGTTGGGAAACCTATGTTTTGAAAAACTTAGCCAGTCTTTTCTTTTTGAGGAACTTCTTTTATTAATTTTTGTCACAAGCAGAATTTGACTTGGACAGGCTACATCCAACACAGTTAAGTATTCTTTGGAACTAAGCTCCGCCCTGTGGTGTTCAAATCGTTGGATCTGGCTGGAGACAGCCCCGCCCCACCAGGGGAAGGTGTGCTGTTGCTGATAGTGAGCCTGGAGTACCCCACACACAATTCAAAGCAATGTGAGAAGGACCAAGAGCCAAGGACGTGAGATAATTTCCATATTTCTGTAGAAGGCTGTAACAGTCTAATGAAGTGATTAGACAGGGATTTATCCAGAATCCTCCGCCTGCCACAGACAGTTTTACGAAATGTTTCTTTGTTTTATTTGGGGGAAATTAGAATTTTGTCTTACTGATCATGGAAACAAACAGTAGCCTCTTGAAGGCATCTGTGTTGCACAGACATGAGGCAAATACCTTCAAATGAAAATAAGTTTGTTGTAGAACAGATGCAATTCTCAGTCTAATGCAAAAGGCCTTGTTTAGAAGGGGTGTTCTGTCTGTTTTTGTTAAAGATGGCATGAGGGCCTGTGGGAGGAGGTGCTGGGGATTTGAGCATGTGAGTTTCCCTCCGCTATTGGGGTGACTGTGCTGTGATCTGGAAACCTGAGGTCATCTGGGCCTTGGACTCCTCATTCGTGAACTGAGGAAGTCAGATCCATTCAGCTTCAAAAACCCTTGGCCCAAGTGGGTTGCAAAGTTGGTTAGCAGTCACTTCTTCCTGCACACCCCATCTGGGTGGAGGAAGCCAATGGGCACGTCACAGATTCGAGTCATGGAGCAGCCCCACTAAGGAGGCCAGGCCCACTCCTCACACATGAGCAGGAAGACTTGCATGGGCTTTGAGGAGGGTGTGAGAGGACCCTGGAATAAAATGAGCAAAGGCTCCAGGAGTACTCAGGAATACTGGCTGAGCAACCACTCTGGGAGGGGCCCCAGACTCCCTTAGCCTCATAGGACATGACCACACTGTGGGGTCTTCATCTTCAGGCCAAAAGCTGTTTTATTTAAATTGGGAGCCCAGAGCTTCTTAATCTCAATGCCATAGACATTTCGGGCAGGGGGTTCTTTGCATGGGGGTGCTGCCCTGTGCACTGCAGGCCACCTGGCAGCATCCCTGCATCCTCCCACTGGATGCCAGTGGAATCCCCTCCAATGTGAGGGCCCAAGTGTCTCCGGACCTGGCCCAGGGGCCCAGATCACCCTGGATTGAGAACCATTGTGGTAGACTAATAATGTCTCCAAGTTTTACAATTTTTCACTCTATGTGTGAAAAAAAATTGAGCAAAAATCTTCAATATATGAAAAATTATTTAAAAACCATATACACAGATATTGTCGATAGGTGACCATTAGGAAGTGTGGCTGCTCCAGGCTTGACTTGCTCACTCTCGTCCTGCACCTCAACTGATCCACTTGCTCACAGGAAATGACCTTTGGAGACTGTGACAGCCCATTGGTGGCTTCTGATCAGAAATATCAGGATGAAAACAACTGAAGGAAAATAAAATGTCAACAGGCACCTTGAAAAAAACGCTATTCATATCGTTGAGAGAACAAAGTTAAGATTTACAAAAGGGTGCCCGAATGTGGCCTGAATTAGTTAAGATGTGGAGAAGTACAACTTTCTTCCCGAAAGGCAGGTGGACTTGGACTCTGGGAATGTCTGGGAGTGATTTCAGTCACCACAGTGATTGAGGTCCCTCGGAGGAAATGGGTTGGCAGCTGGGGATGTGTTCTGTGGAGGAGGTTTACTAACACAAGAAAAGCCCGTACCCCAGAATATGCTGGAAGGTCCTGTAGCAAAGGCATTTTTATCAGTTTGTCCGGGTGGTCTCTTAAGTTCAAGTTTCAACATGAAGAAAATTATAAAATTATATCCCAGTAACCAAGCACTGCCCCACTCCCTTCACAGACCTGGGTTTTGGGATCCTCCTAGAGTGAAACTGTCACCCCACTCCACTCCGCAGTCATCGTTCTCAACACCCCAAGTGTTTTCAGGCTCATTTTCTAGACTAATGCTTTCATACTTGGCATTTTCTTTGACTGTGAAACTTACAAATCCCTAAGACGGTGTCTTGCTGCTGGTGTTCTGTCTCTGTGGTTCAGGTGCTTTCTTGCCATCAAACCTCATCTCCTCATTGGGTCTAAGATCCTTTCTATTTGTGAGAGGCAAAGCACATTGCCAGAACAGCATTAGAATGTGCTGCAGGTGATCTGACACACCTGGTCGAGGTCGGGGACAGACATCCATTTGAGCTGGGAACACAAGGCTTCTGCTGACGGCCCAGGAGACCAGGAGTGTCACTGCAGACCCTTTCCAGGGACCCTCACATTTGTCCTTCCAAGCACCCTTGACCACTCAGGTTTGCTCCAAGAAGAACAGGTGCATTTGGAGTCTCTTTTGGAAAAATATATCAAACAAATAAAGCCAGGTTCATGTTCAATGTCTATTTCAGCTGCTACACTGAGAAGAAAGCCCCGAAGAAGCGCCTAAGCTTCTTGAGTAACCTGGGTGTTGCAGAATCAAGCCTGGCCCAGGACCCTGGCCAGCGACAGAGACACAGAAGACAAAGTGTCCAGCCATGGGAGGTGAAGGTGTGACAGAGGCACTGCTCAGACCTCCAGACATGGCATGGGGGCATATCTTGCAGTCAAGAGATGAATTTTTACATTGTGGCATCTAAGGAGCATTGTTTAAAAATTCTTTGCTAACCCAACCAAACTTGTCAGTGGGAGGGATTTGAGATCTCAAAAAAAAAAATCTAGCAGTTGGAATTTCAGTGGAGGTGGCATTCCTGAGATTCCACTTGAGGGCTGGTACCTGTCTGTGCTCTGGGAGGTTCCTGGGGCCTCCCAGGGTGGAGGGGGGTGCGATTCCTGTGCTCTCCGTAGCCAGTTTTCCCTACCTACTGAAGTTAAAAGCTCACTTCCTTTGCTCAATGGTTCCCTCAATATATTCTGTATTTTTTATTTTTTTTGCCCATTGCAATATCTTTCACAAGAGCTCAGCAGCTACAGACAACTGCCTTTCTATAAAACTGAGCGAGGTTATTCAGTACAAATGGAATTAACCTGATTTTTTCTTTCTGATCAAAGCAAAACTCTTTTGAAGTTTAGCTATTTGATAGAAAGTGGCTTTTATAACAAGCTGATATATGAGTTAATAGGACATAAAGATATTTTATTAAACTGCAAACCATTGTTAATATTGCAGTTTCAACTTGAAAGAAATATGTAGAATGACACCGGAAATTAATTAGATTATTTCATCATTCTTTTACATTGCAAACTTTGATACACTTGCACAGATATATAGGTACATTGATAAAAAGACACAAAGACAAACAGAATTTTAATGAGTGGGGAGCTTTTATCTGCTAACACTTTGTGACTTAATTTTTTCTGCTGATTCTGCCTATTGATTCCAGTTGAAACCTGCTGTTTTAATGTTGTTATTGATATTCTCTGGGGGTTTTCTTCTAATTCTGGCATTGATATTACCTTGATCGGATTTAGTTTATTTGAATTGCCTGTAGGTTTTGGTCTCCGGAGTTTTTCACTGCTTATAGACATGCAAAGATAAAACCTCTCTTTTTATCTAAAAATCCTTGAGAGACTCTGAAAGATGCAGTCGTTTTCTGAGAACATTAAAAAGCAAGAGACAACAATCAAAAGGAATCTACTTCTCACTCAGTATATTCAAGACTTCATTTCTATACTCCCTTCATATCCTGACACCCACTGACTTCTAAGCTCCTCAGCTCCATTTTCTTTTGCAAACTGTGCATGGGGAAAGGGTTTTGTCCCAGTGTCGTAAGTGGTTCAGGCTTTGGGTCACTGACTTTGTCTTGCAAGTGGCTAATTTTTGCAAGAGAAGATTATGCATAAAAGTTCTTTGGAGGAGGATGTGTATTTCTTTGCTAAAGAAGCCATCAACATACACATTACCATGAACCAGATGAAACTGACCTTTCTTATGGGCCAAACAGGGCCAAATATAGATCGTTTCATGTTCTTCAAACTAACGTGAATAATCATCTTCTGAAATGGGAGACAAGTAATTTTTCAAACACTTACAATGTGAGACAACATGTATTAATTAATTACAAATAGAAGTGAGGAATTTTCCATAGATGAAATTTGGAGAGCGGGGGCTAAATGCAGGTGGTACCATTGAACTAACGTTTTTCTAGTTTAATTATTTTTATTCAAAATATGTTATAAATTCCTGAGAATAATAAGCACAATTAACAAAGTAACTCTCTACACCCTATTACATTTATCAAGGGCTTCTTGGCTTTAGTGTCTGGAATTTATTTTAAGTTTTCACTGGCTTTCACTAGGGTGTCTTCCCTGCTCCCCCCAATGAGTCTCTGTGTCTGGTTTATTATTTCAGAGGTTCTATGATCTTTCACCGTACCCTGACATGTACCTTACTTTCGGTTTTATAGTTTTTGCCTTAAATAATGTTGGAAACACTAATTACAGCACTCAGAGCTGTGAACTCACTTATGCTAGCAGAGCGGGGGTCGTTAATGATTTCTTCTTAGATTTCCAAAGTCATCAATCAATTGGTTTCTCTTTTCTGTGAGTATCAGGGGCTTAAAAATCTAGTGTTTGTACTGCCTAGAAGGTGCTGAGGGAGAATGGGTAGGGGGGACAAAGGGGACTTTCCCTCTGCCTGGTGGTGGGCGGGGGTATAGAAGTCTGGGTCATAGTAACTAGAGAGAAAGAAAGAGGGATAAAAGGAGGCAGGTGACCTATTTCCTCCTCTTGCCTCTACTGATTTGTCTTCTAAGTAATCACTGGGCACTTACCCAGTCTACTGTGAACAACTCGACTATTCTATGAATGCATAGCTCTCACTGCAGGAGGAAGTCCTACCTGGTATCTGGAATTGCTTTAATTATTGTTAACACCTAATTCACCAGGAAGCCATGTGGCTTGCGTGTTCTAGAGAAACCGTGCTTTCACCTAAGTGTCAAAGCATAAAGAAAAGTTTGCACATTTGATAAAATCCTTCCCAAATTTATTCAGTACTTTTATGTTTAGCAAAAAAAAAAAAAAAAAAAAAAAAAGAAAGAAAGAAAGAAAAGAAAAAGAAACAGCATCAAAGACTCAACATAATCTATAATTTCCTTGATAAGTCACTCATCGCCAGGAGTCAGTGTTATTGGCAATTCTTTCAAAGTGATGGAGATGTGGAATCCCATAGGGCCCTACAATTCACTGGCTGCCATGACGGTGCACTAAACACTGGTTTGTGTAGATTGTTCATCCCTGGCCTTGTGGTTTCCAGCAAAAGAACATCTGTGATCAAAATCACATACAACTGTGCTATGATCAGCAGAGAGAAGCCTTGAATAGAATGTTCTCTTATTGGATCCATGACACATGGAGAGAATTGGATCATTTTAAGTAATTAAGTATTTGCATATTCATGTAGTTATGATCTGTATTTTAAGGTTTACTAAACCTACTCTTTAATATGTATAGCAGCCATCACTCAAATTATGTCTTTACTTAAATTCTTATTATATCTTAGAACTGACTCCTGAATCTAGCACCCTCATTAAACCTGTTTTGAACATGACCTTGGGTAGCTTTACAGTTTGCCAGAGCCCCAAGATGGTGCTGACTCTTCTGCAGAAAGAACATGATTCATAGGAAGCACCAGGCAATTAATTATCTGGAGAAGTTCGGAAATGTAGATGTGTGAATATGAAGTTAAATATAAAGACAGACCAGGAACAAGTGGGTAACTGGAAAACCCTTGGAAAGAAGGTGAAGCCTGGGTAGCCGGGGACTGAGCCATGTGTGCTCAATTTCCACACCTGTCCATCCTGTGCTCAGCTCTGGTTCCCGGCACTGGTGAAAACACTGGCCCAGATGGATTTGTTGAGAGAGAAGGTGGAATAGAACTTGACAGGGGGTTGGGGTATTTTTTTAAGAAACATGACTCTGTTCTAGTCTATCAGTAGCTGATACAGGAGGACCAGCATGTAGACAAGCCAGCAGTAACAGAACCCTGGCTAAATCTTGCTCTGATTCATATAAATTACCTTTCTGAGTCCTCAAGGGCATTTCTTGAACCAAGCACACAGTAGATACAGGAATATGGATTAATTACGCAATAACAATTAAAATGTGGTCTTCTTTTACCCAGTTCAGAGTTGGTTGCAGGGTTGTAAGGAGCCAGGGTTGGGATGGTGGGAGTGCCTCGTCTGAATAGCTAAGCTCTTATCCAAAGCTTTCATTTTCATTTGGGTGTTGGGTCAAGTTGATGGACGATGTTTCCATTTGTGAGGAAACTGGAGCTTTTAGTTGGTTTTTCCTATGATATAGCAATGATTTTGTCATCATGTAAAGCATGTCTTAGGCGTGTACTCTTTATAAGATAACTTTTATTGTATACGTTATATTAAAATGAATGCCATATGTTCATAATGCAGCATAATAAATTATACTGATAAGACTTTGATATGTTATTGCTTCAAGTGTTATTTATTGTTTAATAATCTCAAAAGGCCATTCTAAGTCTTATATGAAGGTGTATTCTAGATGCAGTGGTATTCAACCTGCCTGGACAGTTGCCCACACCCTTAAAACAGTTGACATTCATGTATCTCCTGCCTTTTTATATAAGCCACATTTACTATCCTAATAGTGAATGCATCACGTCCCTCCTCTCTTTGCATCTGCCATGGGTGTGTGGCCAGCCCTGCAGAACAGAGCGCATTCCATTTATGTCGCAACCTGGAGAAGTTGCTGATGCTTCTCAGCTTTGTGGGATGATGTGTGCATACCTGTGTGTGTTGCAGGGTGGCATTTAGGGTGTGGATACCTTTGGACCAAATGCCTGGTCTTGGGAACCAATGCGGAATGTTCCAGATACTCAGGTTGTGCTAACCAGAAGTGGCAGCCTTAGTCCCTGTGCGGAGGACAAACCTCCAGGGTCCACTGTTGGGTGTGTGCATGTGTGTGTCTGTGTATGTGTGTGTATAAGACCCTGTTGTCACTGTGGACTGCCACCAAGCCTCACACTGTCGGCTCTGTGTCTCGAAGCTCAGCACAGCTGGCTGCATGTTGAAGCGGGGCTTAGGCGGGTTGTGGGGTGGAAGTCAGGGCCCGAGAGGTGTTTCTGAGGTGTTGACGTGTGCAGGGTTCATCCTTCTGCCTTTACAAAGAGCAGGAAACAGATTTTGAACAAACGGTCTTTCTATAGGGATTAGAATGAGTTTTAGAAAAAAGGAGACATTAAGAGTCTTCAAACAATAAAGACAAAGAAGAAGAAACATGCTTAAGAAAACTTTTATTCATACTAGCATCCCTCAAACTCACCACAACTCAATAGTCCTAACTCGAAACCGCTACAAATGTGACTCACAAATCTGTCTGAATGCATTGCAGAGAATATTCTAGAGTTTGTACCATGAAGAAAGAACCTCAAGCTAAACTCCTCTCATGAATCAGAGTATTTTATTACATAAAAGACAAGTAATTTTTGGTTAAAAAATGTTTTAAAAGGAAAAGAAAATATCAGCTTCTAAAATTCTCATTCCAATCTCATATGCCTCAAATAGCTATAAAAATTGCTATAATGAAGACACAGATATGTCGATATTACCAGATACTTTTATTACTAGAAAAATCAAGTCTTAGGTAGTGTCAGCATTTACATAGGTAAAGTATTTAATAATAGTAACTAATATGATAATGGCATGGAATTTACTTACCTGTCACAGAAAATGGAAACGACATTTCAAGAACTGGGTGCCAGTGTCAGTAAAACCTAGTATGTTGTACACATTTTATTCCATGCAGCAGAAGCTGCCATTTTGGAATAATCCTATGGAGAATTCCCTCCTCCATGTTCAAGAGAAGGTGTGTTTTGAGTGCTGCTAACAGCTAGGCCGGAAATCTAAGACATTAAAAAGCCCCATGTAGTCAATGACATTTTTACAATGGGGCAAATTAGTGAATAATGCTTTGTGGGAGTTAATTTACCTCACATGAGTAAGCACTTTACAACCATCAAATTGCTTGTCTGCTGTGGAATCAGCTCCTTATGTTTTGCTTAATGAGATCAAGGTGAAGGCATGAGGAGGGCCGGGAGCAGTGAGCGGGATCAGTCACATTGCCTTCTGCAGCTTGCGGGCCGGGACCCGAGCAAGGTCACTCTTAGACTCCAATAGGAGTGAACTGGAAGAGAAAGGGGGCCATGAACATTTAGGTTTGCATTCCACGAGCCCGTATTATCTTTTCTTTCTCTATGATAGTGTTTGAGTGTCCCAAAATGTGGAATTCATGATGATCTGACTTGGTTGCCTTGAAGATCAATTTTGACCTACATGTGAAGACAATTCAGGATAAGATTATTGCCAGGATGATTTCACTGGCTGGGGAACAGATGTTCCTGGCAGAGCAGGTGATGATGAATTTTGTGTCAACTAGACTGGATCATGGGGTGCCCAGATATTTGGCTAAATATCATTTCTGCGGGTGTCTTTGAGAGTGTTTCCAGATGAGATTAGCATTTGAATGGGTAGACTGGGTAAAGCAGATGGCGTTTCCCAGTATGGGTGGGCCTCGTCCAAACTGTTGAGGGCCTGGATAGAACACAAGGCTGAGGAAGGGCGAATGTGCTCCCTCTGCCTGACTACTTGAGCCAGACCTTCGACCTCCTGCCTCTTCACCACCAGCTCTCCTGCATACTGCAGAGAGGGGGACGTAGCCTTCAAACATGCAGCAGAAGAACCAGTTCCTTGCAGCAATTGCCTTTATAGACGTGTGTGCATACGAACATGCCTGGATTTGAGAGATCATTGCAGTATTTGTCTTTCTGTACCTGGCTTTATTTTACTTAACATAATGTCCTCCAAATTCATCCATGTTGTTGTAAGTCACAGGATTTCCTTCTTTTTGAAGGCTGTGTAGTGTTCCACTGTGTATAGATGCCACATTTTCTTTATCCATTCTTCCCACAGGTTGTGCTTGTGAACAGTGCTGCAATCAACATTTGGGTACAGATATTCATTTGACACACTGGCTGCATTTTATTTGGACAAACACCAGGAGTGGGGCTTGCTGGGTCCTGTAGTTGTTCTAGTTTTATTTTCTTGAGAAACTTCCCTATTATTTTCCATAATGACTGTGTAATTCTCACTTCCCTGAGCCATGTGAAGGACTTTCTTCTCCCCGGCTCCTTGCCAGCATGTGCTCTCCTGTTTGACAGTAGCCATCTGAACAGGTGTGGGGCAAGATCTCATTGTGGCTTTAATTTGCATTTCCCCGATGATTAGCCATGTTGAGCATTTTTTTCATGAACTTGTTGACCATTCTTTCCCCATTTTAAATGAACACAATGGTGAGTACCTTGTAGCGCTGTGGTGAGAATTAGCAGTGATGCAGGTGAAACGATGAATGGAATGAGAAATCCATAAAGAACTGCTCGTGTTGCTATGAATAATGGAGCAGAAAGCTCTGAGTATGTCAGGTACAAAACCCTGGCAGGAGCCAGGATCAACGCTGGAAAGAAATGTCAGGCAAGAGAAGTAGAAGAGCTGGTGGTCATGGTGTCCTAGGTCACAGGGAGTTGTTTCTATGAGTCTGCTTTGCTCCTGAGCAGATGTAGGGTGAGGACGGCTGTCTGGGAGGCAGGGTACATTCAGCACACTGAGAGAAGAGCCAGTGCCCTGGATATGGAGTTGAGAAACAACCCTGGAGGCACTTAGAGAAACAACAGGTTGTAGTGGCCAACTGCCTGGTGAGTGAAAGAGAGCACAGAGGGTCGAATTGGAGCCCAAGTATTGAACATGGGTCAAGGGAGAACAGCAGCACAGACTAAGCCAGGATGGAGCCCAGGTACTGAGTTCATCTGAGTGTGTTTGAAGAGTGGGAAGGTTTTCAATGGAGTCACTCTGAGGGGTGGAAAGTTACGGGATTAACACTCAGGTAAGAGAGCAGGACTGGAGTAGAAGATTCCAGAGGACTGACTGACAGCAGTGGGAGAGAGGACAGAGGCTGCATGTGCTCTTCCTGGGTGTTGGAGGGGACAGAGGGCTAGAGAAGGGATTTGGAGATGGTCCGTCACTAGTGGACGGCAGTGGGCATGGGATCGTGTATGGGAGGACAGTTAGAGTCGGGACATTTCCATATCAAGGGTAGACTGGATGTGTGATCCTGGAAAAGGAAACCGGCCTCGGTCATGTCATCATTCAACGTGGGCTGATGCCCCTGCCTCGGAGCTGTCTCTGGGTTGTCCTAAGCGATTTTGCGATGCTGCCAGCCCCTGCTGACCACAGGAAGTGCTCGGTGGACATTGCTGGTCAGCAGAGCTATGAAGCCGACAATGCAAAGTAACGAGTGATGCAGATTGGCTCTGGAGGTGGCAGGAAGATGGACTAACGGCATTTTGGAGTTTAAGTGGGAAGGCAGAGATGCTGCCATTTAAAGGAAATTAATAGTTTGGGGACGTCTTGGTGTCAGTGGCAGAGGGAGAAGTAAAGGAGATTAGAGAAAGTAAGACATACAGATACAGGATATGCTGTATCCAGGAAGCCATGGGAGGTGAGTGGCAAAGAAGGCGGAGGTGTTCACTGACTTACAGAAAAGCAGGTAGAGGTCCAACAGCCGCCCAGGCCCCAGGTGCCCCTAGCCCCCCCTGGCATGTGAGTATCTGGTGGTATCACCCTCCTGTGCTCAGAGACCAGCCACAGATAGGAGGAAGGCTGATGACCGTGGATGTCATGAAACACCAGAATGCCAATTCAGACTGTGTCGTTCATACAGATTCCTCTTCATCCACACCGGCCAGTGTGGAAGATCCAAGCTCCCTTTGCTTGAAGGCAGGTGATTTTTTGCACTCATCCCACATGTCCTCTTACTGTGGCTGCCCCGGGAAAGCGCCACAATCTGAGTGGCTTTCAGAAACAGCAAGGTACTCTGGAAGCCAGAAGTCCAACACCAACGCGTCTGCAGCCTTGACTCCTTCCTGAAGGCTCGCAGGGAGAATCTGTGCCCTGCTTGCTTCTGGCCTTGGGTGGCAGTAGGCAGGCGTTGGTGTTCCTTGTTTGTGGCAGCCCTACTGCAGTCCCTGCCTGTATCTTTATAAGAACCTCTCCGTGTGTCTCTCTGGGCCTCTTCTCTTCTGATAAGAAAGGCCGTCACGTTGGGTTAGTGCCCACTCTACTCCGCTACGTTCTCAGCTTAGCTCACATCTTCATTATGTCTGCAAAGATTCTATGTCCATTTAAGGTCACAGCAACAGGTATCAGGTGCTAGGACTTCAACGTACTCTTTGGGGGATGCTATTTAACTCACAGCAGCCCATGAGGAAGCCCTGGACAAATCGCCCACGTACCTTCTTCCACAGCCCACAGGTGGCCAGCCTCCTAGTCCTTTCTTCCTCACTTCCCAAGACCTTGGTGGTTTTCTACTCATATTCACTGAAGGCAGCAACTCAGGGAGAGACACCCCAGAAATCCATAGAGAGTGAATGGAGGTTCGATCTCTGCACCTGACACCAGCAGGTGATGCCGTGAAGAATCTCAACTCATGTCTCTGCAGAGAGACCCAGCTCAGACTTCTCTGGTTGGCCTTCCCAGCCCTGGGCAGGGGTGAGAGGCCCCTCAGTGCCCTGGGGTCATCTTCCCCAGGTGGGCTGTGCAGAAACACTCATTAGAGGGACCTCATGCTATGCAGCTTTGTGACGATGGCTTTGTGACCATACAAACCATGCTTGAATCCAATTCTATTACTTTCTCAATTGTTTGCTACTTATTTTTGTATTTTTTCTACTTCTAAAAGACCTCTGTTCTCTTTCAAATCCCATTCCCAGCACCATCCACCCAATTTCTGGAGTAGGGTTTTAAAGCGTGTATTTCTTGGCCTTTGAAATGCACTGGAATTTATTTTAGGTGGAGGGAGGCAAGGGGATATGAAGGGAAAGCCCCTGCGGGAACAAGGAAGACCCAGTGAGGTGCAGAAAGAGGGGGCAGGAAGTGATTCCAGTGTGAAACCCGATTATTTGGAGAATTGTTTTTCCTTTTTGGTTTTTGTTCTTCTCTTTCCAATGGGCAAAACCCTATTCATCTTCCAGATCCAGTTCAAACCCCAGCTCTAGATGCCTGCCCAACCTAGACCTGCCTCATGGGCATCAGCTGTTCCCCACGAGACATAGAGGCACCCATCACAGAGCCCTGGTTCTTTCTGCCTTGAGGCTGACAGACAAGGGCCAGCTGCCACCACCTGGCCTCCTTGGGCCCCTGTGGACTCTGGGGGGGCCTCTTTTCCTTTCCTCCTTTTTCCTAGCTTTATTGAAGTATAATTGATAAACATTGTACATTTACATCATCTAAGTGCATAATGCAACGATTTGATCTACGTGCACTTTGTGAAATGAATACCACAATCAAGGTAATTAACACGTCCATCAACTCACAGTGACGTGTATATGTGTGTGTGTGTGTGTGTGTGGTGTGAGGACACTTAAGCTCTACTCTCTCAGTTGATTCCAAACACACAATATGGTTGTATTAACTAAAGTCCCCAAGCTGCAGCTAAATCCCCAGAACTTACTCATCTTATAACTGAATGTCTGTATCCTTTGATCAAGAATCCCTTTGCCCTTTTTCCTTTTTTTTGACTTTGTTGAAAGCAAAATAACACTCTCACCTCCTCTCACTTAAAACAGGGGAAGGTTTACATTCTTTACCCCCAAGAAAGGGGGAGTCGTTCACATTCCTGAGGTGTAGAACCATCCTTCTGCTGAGACGGGGTCCTGTGGCCTCAGCAGGAAGGTGGCATCTGCTAGACCTGGCTTCTCCTGCAGCAACTGCCCGGTAGTAGCTTGGCCCAGGGATGCCACCAGCGCTGGGTCTCAGGGGGAGTGGACTTCTAGTCCCATTGTCCTCATCCCCACCACTCCTATGGCTTCAGCATTGGGTCAGATGTGTAGATTCCATGCAACTGGAGGGTGGAGTCTTAAGGGAACCGGCTGGTCCCTCCACACACAGGACGTGCCTGCTCCTCACTGGTCAGGGAGCTGGGAAGGTGGGGAGGTCAGAAGTGAGGAGCCTGGAGAGAGCTTCTGGGCGTGTTTGCCGTGGGCGCCCACACACTCCTTGGTATTTCTTGAACATGGGCCAGACGCATCACCCTCCTTTTAGAACTGGGATAACTGTTCTCTCCTTGACTGGAAGCTTGTAATGGAAAATAATGTCACAGAGGTGAAACAGTCCTTGGGAACATAGCTCCACAGGTCACGTCTCAGTTACACACGTCTTGTTACAGGTGCTGTCTCCTGAGTTGACACCGAGCTCACCATGGGAAAACGCAGCCTGGGAGAGCATCTGCAGCCTGGACAGAGACCTGGGGAATGCTAAGAGCCTGCATAATTGGAGTGCATGGAATCCAAATCAGATGAAAATGGTTACCTTTTTGAAGGCAAAAACGCAACCAAAATTCTGCTGCATATTTTGTGATCAGACTTTGTGGGCCCTCACTCTGGGGAAGGCCTGCATTCTGGTCTCAGTAGGACATAACAGGAGGAGGCTGGCGAACCAGACAATGCCCTCCTCCTGTGCAAGCGCATGCATGTGCACATGTGTGTGTGCATGTGTGTGCATGTGTGTGCACGTGTGCACGTGTGTGTGCGTGTGTGCGCATGTGTGCATGATGTGTGCGTGTATGTGTGCATGTGTGGTGATCAACTGATAGAGATTTCTCAACCCACAGAACCAGAGCAACAGAGAGAGGAGTCACAGGATGCCTCAGACTAGCTTTTCACACTCTCCACACATCCAATCACGCTTCATCGAAAGTTCAGGCCTAAGCTTTCACTTATGAAAACTGCGGTGTGGAGAAGACAGCATTGTGGAACCTTCTCTGATATTTGGGAAATTGCAGCTTCCAGCCTCGAGTGCACTGCAGCCTGCCCCGAGACCGCTCAATGGAGTTTTGTCTGTCTTGGAGGCCAACCAAGTGCCAGGCAGCCATGCCCCCACACACAGAAACAGCATGGCCTAGGGTCGATCCTGGCACGGCACCTCAGTGCACAAGGCTAGAGAGGTAGGGAATATTGGCTCTTTGTGAATAAAATATCTTTTTTTTCACATGTATATATTACATTCACATGTTTTTAATGATGAAATTAAAATCGGTAAATCTTTTATGCGTCAGTATCATTGCTCCAAGTAGAAACCGCTGAATCAAATTATGTTCCAAATCACAGTGAACTTGTTCTCTGATCGTTTCCTATTTCTCTAAGTGCTGTTCATTGTGAACTGTTAGCTGTGATTTCTTAGTTTGTAGAAATTGCTAATAGGTCTCTTTTTGAAGGATTTATTACCTGCCGTGCATCATGCTAGGTGAAAGACGCTAACGGTCAGTAGGACAGGCTCCTGCCCTCGGCGAGTTGCACGCTAGAACAAGACAGACAGGTAGGCAGGCTCTGCTCTTCACCACGTGGTGAGCACATGGGGGAAAGAGAAAGTGACTTTTCTATTTTTCAGAACAATAATCATGTCTAAGATTTTGGTGACTACATGGTCCACGCATACCTGGGGTATTCCATAATTTTATTTGGTTAAGGCAAAAATATCTATGGGTGCTTTTTAAAGGGAAGCCAACCTGGAGCATGATTTCCTTGTAGGAAAGCAAAGTTCGTCTGCAGCCCAGAGCAGAAGCTGCTCCCGGCCCGTTGCGGGCTGTGTGTCTTTCTGCCATGTCCCATGTGTGCTCCTCCACAGCACCATCGCTACGTGGGGATGCTCTCCACATCCCTGTGTCATGCCTGCTCTATGGGACAGGAGCTCCTCATGGGTCAGCTGTGCCCCAAACCTCGTGCCTAGCCCTGGACAGATGCCCAGGACGTGTTCATTGAATGGCATTGTGTGAACAAGTGTGGCCAAGGAATGTGTGAACTTTAGGTAAAGAAAAATCTATTTTAAACACAGCACACAAGGAAAACACCTCCTGGTGCTTCAGGTCTTCAGAGGTGATGGGAGCACGGCTCAGCCTGGGCCAAGAGCCTGGATGGTCCACCTGGTCACTGGGGCATCAGAGGTGTTCGAGCACAGAAAAGGCTCGAAATTGCATGGAGGGAGGCCTGAACACGGGAGCCCTCTTTAAGTGAATGGCCTGAATGGTAATATTCTTCATTATTTTAAGGATCCCTAGAAACATACCTGTTTCTTTGGGAGTGAGAGACAATCAGCTTCGATGCTTTGAGGACACTGTTGTGAGATCCGTCACATATTGACTGGCCTTATTCTTTTTATTTTAGGACATCTTCTTTTTCAAGGTGGCGCCAAGCTCCCGTGGTGGTGTGCACGCGCACAACCAGCATTTCGCATTCCTGTCACCACCACCGAGGTCATATCTGTTAGTGCTGGAGGTTGTTAGGCCATTATCAGCCGCTGATGCCTCTCCAGCTGCGAGACTAATTTGGATTCAGGGAGGAAACACGGACTGATCTCCCCTCGGTCATTCACCAGCAGGACTAGCAGCGTTTGCGTTCTCTGTGCTGTTAGGGGCTGATGGTACAGCGTGGCTTATTCACCTATCTCAGAACGACAAAACAAGAGGTTAAAGCGCAGCCAGAATCTAACGCCAGCTCCAAGAAAAATGGCTGTCCCTCTATCATTTAGTAAGCAATGTACAGGGCTAAATTTTAAGTTTATATTAGACATGTATGAATAGTATATCATGTCATTTATAATTCATGATGAACAGCAAATTATTCTAATGGACTTTCCCATTCTATTCATATTCTACCTTTTCAGAGTGGGGGAAGAGAAACAAATTCATGCTGCGGCTTTTGATTACTTTCTGTATTATTGTAGGTATTTTCTTTCCCACTCTGCAAACACTATGGTAATTAAGACACAGAAATTTAGAAAGAAGGAAAGGAGGACACACATCTATACCTCTTTTCTCCCAGAGTACATTTTGAGAGTTTGTTTTTTCTCTATTATTCTTTTATATGGCAGAAACGAAAGGGGAGAAATATGAGATGGAGCATGTGTCAGAAGCTGACCAAAGCGGTTCTTGTGATTTCAAACAATACCAAGTCATTCAGATGCCCTGGGCCACGTCCTTCCCCTTCCGCTTCTTCACCTCACAAGCCTTTGATGCGCAGAGCTCGCTTTGAAATCAAAGACCCCTAAGAAGGGGATGCAGAGCAGAGAGACTGGGAGGTGGCAAGGTGGAGAGGAGACCCTGGTCTCCTGGGTCTTGGCCTCAATGTGGGAACAATGGTCCTAATGAGTGGATTCAATGCATCTAAATCGTGGGACACATTTGTAAGCATCAGGAAACGTCCAATATTGCCCTCAGGAAAGAAGGAACTCAGAATTTAGACCCTGGTCTGGTCCCAGGAGTTGAGTTTATAGAATTTTCAATAGAAAAGGTAATTTCAAAATTCAGACCTCTGGCACCAAGACAGACTTTTCCATTAGTAACCATAACTATCTCCCTGGAAGAATTATATAGGGAGCACTTTAGCATAGGATTCCTAGACCCTTCAAACTTAGGCTTCTTAGAATAAACAAAAGCCACCCTTGAAGAATGGGTATTAAGAGCCTTGCTGACCTCTCGCTAGGTAGCAGGAGTGATAACGCCCAAAGCGGATGCCTTCTGAGAGTTTGACCAGTCAGCGTTCATCCAGACCAGGAGTCCAGCATCTGACCTCCAGCCCAGGTCATGTTCAGCTGTTCTAGATGGCAGTGCCTTTCTTTCACTGGCCATCAAAATTTGCCTCTTCTCACATCAAGACCTGATTGTTTTAACTCAGTTTTGCTTCTTGCAGGTTCATTTTCTTTTCGGCTTGCAAGGAAAATGATTCTTGCTTCATAAGTTTCTGGCCTCAGTAAATTTACAACAGGGCCCTGAAGACTTAAAAAAAATTAGTTTGTTGATTGACTAATGATTGATTCATTCACCGAGTATTGATTATTTTGTATTGATCATTTGATTGAGAACCTTGATATTGTATTGTTTTGAGGTCTGTCCCAAGGTTAGCTAAAAAGCTCATCAGAACTTAATCTTGTTTCCCTTGCTGATGGGGTGTGTGCTTTTTTGACATTTCTTAGTAAGCTAATTGATAGGATTTGAGTCTGTGTCGCCACTCAAATCTCATGTTGACATATAATCCCCAGTGCTGGAGGCAGGCCTGGTGGGAGGTGATTGGATGATGGGGATGGTTTCTGATGGTTTAGTACCATCCCCTTAGCGCTGTTCCTATGGCAGAATTCTCACAAGCTCTGGTTGTTTAAAAGTGTGTGGCACCTCCCCTTGCTCTCTTGCTCTTCCTCTAGCCACTTAAGATGCCCGTGCTCCCCCTGTTCCTTCCATCATGATTGTAAGTTTCCTGAGGCCTCCCCAGAAGCTGAGCAGAGGCCAGCATCATGTTTCCTGCAAGATAATTTACAAAGAAAAGAGGTTTAATTGGCTCACAGACTGCAGAGCCATGAGCCAATCATACCTCTTTTCTTTGTAAAGTACTCAGTCTCAGGTATTTCTTTATAGCAACCCAAGAACAAACTAACACCCTAACTGATTATATAATTGGCATCAATCCCTTCACCTGTGATGTACGTAGACCTTCAAATGGACTGTTCCTTTGGGAAGTGAGGAATTACTATTGCTCGTTCTCATGGGGCGTTTGGGGTTCCTGTATCTTGCTCCTTTTATCTTTTCTCTGTTCACTCCTCGTTGCTCTCCTCCTCTGGGTCATGGCCCTTGCTTCTCTGGAGATGAACGAGCCCCTTCCGCCTTGCCGGTCCCCACCCTCTTCTTCACTCTGCGTCTGTGGATTTAGTGAGTGCTGTGGCCAACTGAGCAGAGCTTATTTTTCCTCGACCCATCTTTTAAAACAATGTTTACCTTTTGGATAAATGATGCCCAAGATCCAGCCGTGTTTCAGCAAGACACGGCTCACCTAGAGGCTCCTCCTCCTTCGGGGCAGGAGTGAAGGCTGCAGGCAGGCTGGGGGTTTACTCTCATCCACCAGAGGCAAGCTGCCCGCGCCGTCGGCACCTGCAACGCTTAAAGCTACACTCAACTTTTTTTTCAACATGAATGATTCCACTCTTTTTCTGTTTTTTTTTTTTTTTTTTTTAATACATATTTTTCTCCCTTCAGGTATTTTCAAGCATTGTATGTAAATACAATGTATGCAATAATTCAATTATACAATTACAGTGGAAATGTGGATTGGATAAAACAAACAAACAAAAACAAACCTGACACATCAGGCCTGAGTGGGGAGTGGACTGCCTACTGGTCCTGATTTTGCCCTGAGTTAATCCCTCAATTTGAGTCACAGTATCCCCTCCTCCCGGGCCACTTCTCACCTGGAACTGATGGATACCTGCTTAGTGTCTCTCAGCAGTGTTACGGGGATAAAGGTCAGTCGTTACCACGAGAGATTTCTGACCTCCAAAGTGAAAGACAGATGCTAGTATGACGAAGGACACCGGGGTAGGGGCAGGGGGGCGGAGAAATACCTGCCCCACACCTGGGCCCTCCTCTCCTCGGCATCTTCCAGCAGGGGAGGGTGCCAGGTGCTCCCTCTGCACCTCCCTGCTGGCCTGCAGTGGGGAGGGGCGGGAAGAGAGGGCACTGGCTTTTATTGATGAAGAGGAGGATGGGCCTGAGTTTGCCTGCCCTCGCTGGTGCATGCATCAGGACTCGAGGAGACCAGTACCTTTTCCACTAAACAGCCTTCCACCTACCCCTGTAAGCCATTTCTTACTTCCCACTCTGTAGAAAGAGCAAACATTGATTTTCTTTATTTTCACTTTTAAGTCCTCACATTGTCTTGTCTTTTATTTTAAGATTGCACACAATTACGAAAGCAGAAGTCATCTCCAGACACTCTTGGGCTTACCGTATCATTAGTTTGCTTCTTTACTGATCATAATATTAGAAGTTAAAGTGACAAGGCAGAAAATAAGTTTAGGTTTAAGCTTCTCCACACCTGCCCCCGGCTGTGGGTGGGTCTCATCTGCATATCTCTCCCTAAGCTCCTTCTCAGGGCTGGTCTTCCTTTTAGCCCAATAACCAGGGTCCCAACTTTATATCCATTATGCAGATAAAAATCACAGCTAGTCATTACTGACATGAAAGGCGGGCTTGTTTATTGATTTGCTGCAATGCAACCTGCCCTTGGAAGCCCAAGGCCACACCCCACCGCAGCTCCCCTTAGAAGTCCTGCAGAAACTTGCCTCAGATTTTTGCAAAAATCAGTGGGATATTTAAAAAAAAATACCTTCAGTCAGGAGATAAATACTCAGACACACACATTTATTACACATAGATGTCTGCAACAACTCAAATTACTTTTCTTTTCTAGTGAATACCACACTTTTATTTGCTTTGCATGCTTTATTTTTTCTTGCATTTTAATGGCATTATTTTTTTCTGATTTTGATGTCAACCAGTAACATCCTGCTCTATTGTTACAGTAAAGTGTGTTTGTTTATCTCTGAAGTCAAATTCCTTGCATTCTCTTTCTTTTAAAATTAAATATTCTGTTTTTATTTTTAAGTTAAAAAAATTAAACTTTGGTAACTATTAAAAGTTACCAAATATTCTAAGAGTTGTCTCCTATCTTTGAAGGTTTTATGCAACACGAAGTCATCTGGAAGCGAGAGGAGCTCTGCAGAGGGTGGGAAGTGCTTCTGCCTGCTGCCTCGATGGTACCTTATGCCTTTAGGTTTGGGCTGGAAAAATGGGTTTGCTGCAGAACAATTTCGAATGTGATGTTTTTCTGCGCCTGGGCTCGGGGTCCTGTCAGCAGGGCTAGGGACAGAAGAGATGACCTGGAGCTCTCTGAGGGGCCAGAGCAGCCACCCTCATGCCAGGCGCTCGTTCAGAAAGGTTTGGGGGCTCCAGATTTCCATCACAGCTTTTATCAGTCTCATGTTAAAACAGCATTGATCCCAGCTGAAAAACCTAATCCAAACAATGAAGTTCAATAACGACTCCATTACAGCCGGGCCGCCGATTGGAGGAGGGTAATGCTGACATTAGTGGCACTCAGCTGGACCTGCCAGACATCGACCACACCATGAAATCTCTTGTTAAAGAAAGAAAAATGGTGTTTGCTGTGTAATTGAACAATTTTATTTTCTCTCTCTCGCTCCCTTCTGTCTCTGCGTCTCCCCTTCTCCCTCTGCCTCTCCCGCACTCTCTCTCTTTTCCTTTGTGTGGGCACCCATCAAATCAAGACCCCGGATCGATCCCGTATGTCACTGTGTGAGGAGGTTATTTATGCGGGCATCCAATCTCCAGCCGCCGTTGTATCTGAGCAGGGAACAAGGCCAGAGATTTTGTTAACATTGAAAGGAACATCAAAGCAGCCACCTCTCTGCTCCTGAAGAATCATACTGCTCGCCTCTCATGAAACGAGCACTTTCACAGCCAGTTAGCCTTTAAGTAATAGATATAGTGTGTTCATCCTTGTAAAATAGATAACTACTTTATTATTTTTTCCATCAGCTCGGATTTTGAAGGTTAAATAAACTGAGCAAGGATGGGTGCCCACAACACACCTCCCTTCCACAGGCGCACACACAGGCGCACACAAGCTCGCCTATCTGGCATAGAAATGAATGATCCTATTTATGTTAATGCATACACGGCTGTTACACAGGTTTTCCCATGATAAGGCAATAGGTTAATGAAATGCTCATTTCATTTTACCAGTTGTTTTCTCTGTGAAGTTCCGATAAGTAGCAAACCAATGAAGCTTGTAATTACAATCTTACAGAAACCCGGCCAATCTGTATATAAATCTCACCATCCAATTACAAGATGTAATAATTTTGCAGTCAAGCTGGTAATGAGGTCTAATACTCATGCATGCGATAATCCCCCCTGGATGCTGACTCTATCAGATGTTAGCTTTGTAATTATATGAGCAAAAAATCATTATTTCATGTTCAAGTAGAAAATGAGGTTGGTGGGAAGTTAATTTTCTCTATGCTCTGTGAAGCGTAGACAAGAATTTAATGATTTAATTACAGTTGTTAGCCCTTTTTTGCGAGAGGCTTAAATTGAGCTAAGCATTTTTCATAGCCTGACATCAAGAGTCGGGAAACATCAAGGATTTTGACAGCATACAAAATGACAAGCAGCCCGCAGGCCCTGGAATTTTGAAGAGAGAATTTCCTTGGCATTTTTAACAGCTTCAGAAAATGGTTATATCCGCATTGCCAAGGTAACCACAGCCCAGGGACACAAACCTGCTAGATAAAAGCAACATCAACAAATATTAACCGCTTAGTCTTTCTCCACCGGCTGCTAATCCAGTGTGTGTGAATTTGTCATATCAGATTACTATGACAGTCATGGTGAGAACGAGGGGGAAGCATCTTTCTGCCGAGAAAGGACAATGTCGTTCTCTCTCCCCCGCCACATCCGTTTTTGAATTTCAAAACAGGCCATGAGTGGTGTCTGTAGCTCTCTGATTTCCATATATCCTTTATGGAAAAGACACAGTAAATAAACTCCTCTGAGTAATCCTTAAAAGGCTTCAGTTTGCTGCTTTTTTTTTTTTTTTTTTTGAAAACTGCTTTAAGCTATTTAATTCTGCTTCAGAAATACTATCTCCTTGTTTATTCAGTGCCTGTGTGTCTGGAGTAGAGTTTGAACTGCTTAACGTGGGCCGGGTAAGACTGCTCATTACGGTTTTTGGGGCTTAGATTTCCTTTCACACAGTGTTTTGGGTTATGAATATATATGTTGACTCAGATTGCCACCTAAGAGAGGAACATTCCTCTCTCCAGTACACACATACACAGACACACACACGCACACATCCACTCAAGCACACAGGCGCCCCCCCCAACATACGCGCATGAGTTCACACACGCACATGTGCGTGTGCATGCCTGTGAATTCACAGGGATGCACTGGTCGCCATCTCCAGCCTAGGTTTGAGGATTCCAGTGGGAGCCGCCAGTCCCTTCGTTTAAGTATGCATGGCAGCGAGTCCTAATTCCAGCTTCAAATATTTGCTCTAAACTGTGTGGTGGCCAAATGGCAGGAGGAGACACTGTGCTCAGGCAGGACATACTTCCATAATTGCTTTTCAAATTTCAGATACAGTTACAAGAGTTATTGCGCGTTGGAGCCCAACTCACGGAAGTGCTATGCATCATTTATGAAAGATTTCCATGCACTGTTTGCAGAAAAAGTGACAAACACCTTTTCCATTCGAGTAAAATATCCAATTTGGTAATTCATCAAGCTCATTCCCCCAAGCACGAGGAGAAAGTCTATTCTTATGCGCAGGCGGGGTCTGAATACATGAAGGGAGGGCAGGCAGTGGACGTGAGGGGGACACGTGACACCTGTGTCTCAGGTAGTGGGGAGAGCAAAGCGTTTCAGGCAGCATTGAGTCTTCACAAATTTAAAGGCTCATATAACAGCATAACTGCGTGACTTACTCCTGACACATTCATAGCACAGGCATTTAGAAAGTCAATGACCAGCAGTGCCTTTTGATTCTGAGGAGAAACCATTCTTCACAAATGGAGAAAGACAGGCACCCAGAGCTCCATGGCAGGAGGCTCTTCTGTCATCAATGACGCTGCTGGAAAGCTCTTACACCCAGGCCCTGTCGCCTTTGCTCCTTCCCTTCCATCCCTCTTCATGACTAAGGTGGTCCTGCTTTCTCTGGCCATAGGGGTGTTAGCAGGGCTGCTGTGCACAGGCAGGATATGGGGCCTTGCTGGTGACCCCAACACACGCCAGGTGTGTTATTCGCTGCTCAACTCCTCCTCTCCTCCCCCTTCCCTTCCTGTCCCTTCCCCAGCTGTTTGTCTGCAGGAAGGGCCTCTCCTCCACCACTCCCATCACCCTCATCCTGCTGCCAGCCCTGAGCTCCTGCTCTTCCCCCTGAGCTGAGAGGATTGGCCTCGACCTCCTGCCCTGACACCCATCTTTCTTGTCTCTCCTGACGCTCAAGAGCTTCACAGCTCCTCCTGCCTGGTTTCCCGGGGCTCATGGCACATGCTCACCAAGCCCGTCCGTCCATCAGGGCCTATTCCCTGACAGGTGTACAGTGAGGGTGAGTCGAACCCAGCCAACGGCACCGCCCCTGGTGGAAGACAGAAACCAAAGTCGTAATTCTCCCAGCCACACCATTGCTGAAATTCTCCCTGGTTTACCAATGGCAAAGTAGAAGCTGATTATCACACAGATTCAGTAAGTGCATGCATGTGTTTCTTCTCTTGAAAATATTGACTGTGCCCAATGAACCCCCATTATAATAATTTCTGCCCTTCTAGGATTATCTCATTGTTTTCCCAATGCAGCATTATAATGGATCCATTTGGCATGATGGCGTGAATGGAAATAGGCAATGTCCTGTGAGATCAGGCCTAGGTAACATACTGGCTTGTTTTATTATTTACAGCATGGACACTGAACGCACATGCAAAATCGAGAAATAGAGACACTATTGGAAGTCATATGGATGCAAATACTAATGTGCAGTATTTTAATATTATCACCATACATTGCCTTACACTGTTTGTTAGTTATCTCCACACATCTGAGTTTTCCTTTCCAATTTTCCTGACTATTCTCGTAAGGAGGCTGCAATACGCTCTTGTGACAAGGACACTTTCTTGTTAGTTAGATACAAGATCATGTACAAAAGAGTCCCTAACAGCTACATGTGGTAGACCAGCAGACAGTCTTAAGGAAAGGACTTAATATTTGTGGTTGGCTTAGCTTTGTCATCTGCAACGTAGAGGTGCTGATTTAAAATTTCCTCTTTGTGGCAGTCCCCAGGATGTAGTAAGGCCTGAGGAAAGAGAGCTATGGCCAGTAGGCTTAGATTCTTCATAGCACAGTTTTTTAATCAGAGTAGGAGGTCATACATAGTCATTGATTGGCTGCTTCCAAAGGTGGGATGGTGCACTTTCATTCTATAGCCCTTATTACCTTTTGAGTCTAGTGGACATTTAGATAATGCAAGCAGACACACAGGTAACTGTGGCCACTACTGGTTCTCATATTAGCAGTGGCTGGTGAGTGCCTTGGACTGCACTCTGTCTGTTGAGAATACTGTCTTTGACCTACGGCTAGCTTGGATATAACACTGCCTCCGGTGGTGAGGTAGAGGAGGACAGTGGACACGTCCCCACACCTGCACTGCTGAGGATCTGAGTCAAGTGCACACTCGTGCTTCACCTTCTGCAGGTCGGTTCCTTGTGAGACAGGTGATTTGACTCTCAGCTCCGACAGGGACATACGTTTCTAAATTGGGGCAAGCTGCTTAGTCTGTCTGTTCCTCAATTTCTTTATCTTCAAAATGGTTTAAGAGTGCTTATTCTATATGGTGTAATGAGGATTAAGTAAGTGAGCTTGAATGCATAGTAATGTTTTACCAGCGTATCGTAGGTGGTAGATAAACATTGATTATTCTAAATTCTATTGAAAATGTAGTTGTAATAATTAGATCCTTCAATGTCTGTCCAAAAATATATATGTTCGCATGCATATGGAGGGAATCAGGATAGGGGGATCAAATAGTAGGTGAAGCTTGGAGTCCCATTCCATCAACCAGTCAACACCAGGGGTGCTGCTTGTGAGAGGATGGTGAAGAGAAGATGTGAGGCAGACCGGGGGTCTTAGAGCTTCACTATGGGGAAAAGTGGGAATGGCTGCAAGATGTCAGCCCCAGGAAGAAAGCCAAGCTGAGGTCCAAAATGTGTTTAGTTAACTTCGTGTAAGTTAAGTTTAGGCCAGGCACAGTGGCTCATGTTTGTAATTCCATCACTTTGGGAGGCCGAGACGGGTGGATCATAAGGTCAAGAGATCAAGACCATCCTGGCCAACATGGTGAAACTCTGTCTCTACTAAAAATACAAAAATTAGCTGGGCATGGTGGTGCACACCTGTAATCCCAGCTACTGGGGAGGCCGAGGCAGGAGAATTGCTTGAACCTGGGAGGTGGAAGTTGCAGTGAGCCGAGATTGCGCCACTGCACTCCAGCCTGGGAACAGAGAGACTCAAAAAAGAAAATTTAAACTTAGAAAAAATGTTCAAATTTTTTTTGCACAATTGTTTCCTCTGTGATCTGACATTAAGCATTAAAAGTACCATGGAGCACTCTACTCTGGCACTACTATAAGCCATCCAGTAGAAGCCTCTTAGGATTAAGGTTTTGTTCTGACAGTGTTTGAAGGGAGATCTGACTGGTTCTGAGTAAACATCAAGCCTTTTCTGTTGCTAAGCTGAGTTTCAAAACCATTTGACAGCTGAGAACAGAATGTGTTTTCCACTTAGAACTTGGAACACATTTTATGATAATTAGGTGTTTTGGGTGCTGTGGCAGCACAAATTGAGGTGTTTCTGTGTTTATGACAGGACCTGCTCCAGGGACCGTCAACTCCAGGGATCGTCATAACTCATTCAGCAAGCACACTGCCTTTTGTGTCAAAATATGTTTTTAGGAACACTTAATTTATATAATATTGACAATTAGGCTATAAGTGTCAATGTGAACTGTGTGTTTTAAAATTAACATGCCATGTAACCAGCTTACTATACAATTTTTGAACAAGTTCAAATGCAAGTATTTATTGATCACATTTTATGTCGTAATACACACTTTCAGTAACATTGGGTATTCCACATAGAAAAATAGTGATGGAATTTTTATAGTTTTAACTACTTACTAAACACATTGCATGTTCCATCATCAGTGAAGAGTCTTATGTTACAGAGAATAAAACATGTGAGACATAAGGGATATTTTTTCCTCTTTATTCTCAGAAGTTTAACCAATTCTGGGCAGCTCCAAGAGGAACACCCATGAAGAGTATGCTGTTGTGAAATAAAACACAGCAGTATTTTTTTTTATCCTTATAGTGCAAACATCTTCTATTTTAGAATCCATATCAACATTTCAAAAGCATGTTTCTGACCAATTCAGGAAGAACTTGTTGAATAGAAGGGTAACAGACAAGGCAACACATTGCCAGAAAAAATTGGATCCAGTTTTGAAAAGAGCCAAGCAAACCTCTAGTTGAATTTGTGGGATTAGAAAAATAACATGGATGTGAAGGGTCTCCAAAAGTTGGTTTTACTGCATCCCTGCTTAGGCCTTTGTCAGGCATATTCCATAAAATTGGGGCACCCATGTCTTCAAATTCCAGTCTGATGGATGGAAACCTGATCTGGGGACTTCTTCCCGGAAAGATGACATTAGATACACCCTGTTCCCACTTCCAAGTCATGTTTTTAAATTAATACCCAGTGGAACCTCCCCTCTTCCTGCCACCACATCTCCATCACCCACCCACAATCGCTGTACGACCTTTTAAATCAATGACACCCAGTAATCAGGACAACACAAGAAAATACAACAATCAGGATTAATTAAAATTTACTTGGACCTAAACACATTCCACTCAACACCTTTTCTCCCTCAAGGTGATATAAATACTTTTATGCATCCATACACACACACACATACATAAAATATCCATAACTGAGTTTTTCCTCATTGGTGTTAAACTTCCTTACACCTTTCTGCAAAATGATTTGTAAATGCCATACTTTTCAGTTCACTCTTATTTTTACTTTTGATTAATAAATAATATCTTTATAGTTTCAATGTATGAGAATAGGTGATTTTGGGAGTGAACTGTGTTGAGAATGCATCAGCAGCTGTTTCCTGATCCCAGCTCTGCTCTATCTTCTTCCATTCCCTACGTATCTTGAAGGTGAAAACATGTAGCTTCAGTTACCTGTCTGGTATTGTTCATATTTTCCTTTGCAATCAAGTAAAATTGTTTTGCTTTCACATCTATACTCTCTGCCTCATGTCTAGTCTCTCGAACTCTTATTTAGAATATTGACAAACAAAATCTGATTTATAAAATCAGAGATTTACAAAGTCTGATAAATGCTGAGGCTTAGGTACGTGGAGGAAAGGTGAGTAGCCCATTCTGATATTCAATGGGGACATGACAACCGTGGAAACTGTCTCTGCAAGGCAGTCCAACAGACAACAGCAAATCTGCTCTTAAAAGAAAAGCTGGGGTAACTATTTTGGAATCCATCCTCCATTTGTCTACTTTTCAGGGCAACGTTAAAAGCTCTGAGTTTACAAGGCTCAATGCTCCCCCTGGAAATGCTAGGACCAGGGTGCCTAAAATGAGGTTGCAGAGAAAGCAGAGTGTAAGCTCTGCTGGCTGGTCTCACATCATGTTTAAGGCTAAGAGAAGCCAGAAATGTACACAATTAACTTGCCAAAGCAAGGAAACATAATTAAGGGATACTCCTTGAAAACCAGGACTTAAAGATCACCTTTTAATTACTTTCTTGCTGTGAGAGATGAGAATGAATGAGGTTGTCACCATTTTCTGGTCAATCTTGTAGGTTCCTTTTTCATAATTGCTGTAGGAAGGTTCCAGGTTGAATTCAGGAGGGAACTTCCTTGTCCCTTCCTTAGGATGACCTCCTCATTCTCTTGTCCTTCTGCCTGGGTTTGCCATCCCCGTGACCAGCCCTTCTTACTCTGGCCTTATCACTCTCTGTCTGTCTTACCCATATCTGGAAACTTCCCTACAGGGGAGCCAGTCAGTCAAAATCACTAATAATCCCATCCCTTCTTCTGTAGTTTCTCTGTTGGTCTTGTCTGTGTTCATTACAGTTTTAGGGTAGCATTTGTGATAGCAAGGGATGGGGCTCCCCCGGCACTGGTATCATGGTGAAATCTCATGTGCATGGATTGCTTTATGCAGGAAGTTGATTTGAATGAAATGTGTCTAATTCTCAAATTCTGTGCTTTAGTCTAGTGGTCAGCAAACTGTAGCATACAGGTTACGCCTGGCCCATCACTTGCTTTTTTAAGGCAATGGGGCTAAGAATCACTTGTATAATTTATTTTATTTTGTTTTGTTTTGAGGTGGAGTCTCCCTACGTTCCCCAGGCTGGAGTGCAATGGCGATCCTGGCTCACTGCAACCTCAGGCTCCCAGGTTTAAAGGATTCTCCTGCCTCACCCTCCCGATTAGCTGGGATTACAGGCACGTGCCACCATGCCCAGCTAATTTTTGTATTTTTTGTAAAGACAGGGTTTCACCACATTAGCCAGGTTGGTCTCGATCTCCTGACCTCGTGATCCACCTGCCTCGGCCTCCCAAAGTGCTGGGATTACAGGCGTGAGCCACCGCACCAAGCCCACTTGTATAATTTTTTAATGGTTGAATGAAAAATCAAAAAAGAATAATTTTTTTTAACCATGTAAAAATTCTAGCGCATTCGGTTTTCAGTGTCCATGAATAAAGTTTTATTGGAACCCAACAGTGCACATTGTCTTGGATGCTGTCGGAGGCTGTTGCCACAGAGACGGAAAGGCCTTGGAAGCCTGACACCTGAAGTCCTTTCCGGAACACACTTGCCAACTCCTGGTCCAGCAGAGCTGGGATCACGCACTTAAACATTTGCAAAGGCCAGTGGAGGTCAGTGCAGCATGCTGAGCCCACAGTGGCCCAGGGAGCCTCGGCCCACGGCGATCCTGTGGGAAGCCTGGTGTGGCTGCACTCACGCATTTTCAAGAAGAAACAGTGATCGTCGTTTCTGTGTGGTTTTTAAAAATCCAAACACTGTGTAGGGGACACCAGATATATCTGCCCTCCCTGCATGTGCGTGGGTTGCTGAACAGCACTCTGCTCCCCTCCAGCAGCCCGCAAGGTGGGGGCCACGTGTGAGGCTCCTGCTCAGGCTGGCTGGCAAACTTCAGTGCTGAGGAAGCAAAACTGCAGGCTCCAACTCCGGAATGGGAATACGGATCTCGCCCTCCCCATGTGCAATGCGTTTCAGCAGTTTTCACTGGAGAAATTCCACCTGCTGTGTTCAAACTGTTGATGACTTAGAGCTAGTTCTCAAGAATACCACTGATGTAAGTATGTTATTAGTACAATGATCAAGGCTGCTCATGTCTAAACCATTCAGCTAAAGATCGTTCTTGTCATAAAGAGCACCATCACTTTCAGCTGGACATCACAGAATGTTTAATTCAAAAGAGGAATTACAATATCGGTATGGCCCTATAATATATTTATATACACATTTACTTGACACTCAAATAGTTGATTGAATAAATGAATGTTGAATGAAAATCTGTGGATATATAGGTACACATATATATAAAAGTGTCCATATATATTTTTATGTATATATTTGTCACACAGTCATACCCACCTACGCCAACACAAATACACACACACACAGAACACAGGCCAACATCATATGCAGTGTTTGGAGCACAGCTCACACTGGATGTTTGTAGAGAGCTTTCAGTCCACGCCCCCACCCGATGACCCTGCCATGCCAATGCAGTGCCCAGCCTGACCTGGAAATTACTGACTTCCCATTACAAGGATCCTATTACAGAAACACATCAGAGTAAAATGGGAAGGCCACCTGTGAGGCCCTCCCCTGGCTGTGCCAGCCCCATGGCCCCAGCTTCTCTGTGGGGATTGGACCACAGTGGGCACTGGAGAAACGCTACCTGTCAGAATCATCTACCAGGGGCTGTGGAAGGGAGGCTCCAGGACTTCCTCTCCTTTCTGACATGTTTCTAAGTGGCTGTGGCATGATTCACAACAGGGACAATGAGGCCGGGCAGAAGGACTTTCTGAGAGGGCAGACGGGTGGGCTTTGGGGTGACACGTCTGACCTGAGTGATAACAGGGCATCCAAGAGGAAGTGAGGTGACCCAGTAGGAAGGTGTGCACAAACACCTGCTCAGTCCCTGCCCTTCACCCCAAGCCCACTGGGAAGAGGCCGCTGGCTGAGGGTGGGCAGGTGAGGAATGCAAGCTGAACCCAGGGTGTGGTGGGATGCTTGGGGTCAGAGAAGAGGAAGGGTGGAAGCTGGCAGGGGCCTCTGGAGGACATCTGCATTTAAGGCAGGGTCAGGGAGGAGTTTCTGGCAAAAGTCATAGGGAAAAGCATAGCACAACAGTGCTGTAGCAACAGTGAGGGGGTGGCCACCAGAAGGTGTTGGCAAAGTCTATTGGGTCACAGCTTGGGTGGGGGCTGTCGGGTGAGAGAGGGGCTCTTGCTGGTCCTGGGGAAGAGAGCAATTTCATTTTCATGAGAGGAGATGCTCAGAAAAAATACAGGAAAAAGAGATATATATAATTTTTTTCCCCCAGAAGTTTGGCTATGAAGGAAAGAAAAATGCACTGTGGCATTCCACATGGTGTGTGTGTGTGTGTGTGTGTGTGTGTGTGTGAATGTGTGCACCTTCATGTGTGGATCTGCACGCTAGCTCAGCGCTTAGCTGATGAAGACGTGGGGAAGAGCCGAGGTCCCACAGATTTGGTTGCGCAATATCCATGTGCTCCCAGAGACAGGAGACCGCCATGTGCTCAGAAGGCAGGTGGCAGAGCAGTCCAGGAAGAACACGAGGTCAAAGCCTTCCCTTCAGCCCAGCTATGTCCTGAGCAAGGCCGAGCTCACCTGGGAGAGCTCAGAACACTCTGGCCCACAGACCTGCCATCAGCCGGATACACTCATTACAACACTGGCATTCGACGTTCTTAGACTTCTCTAGGCCTTCGATCGTGTTCTTCAAAATCTGTGTCCAGTACGCATGTTCATTGACTGAACACATAGAATGGTTTCCAGGTTGAAGTGGTTGTGGCGATGCTTCCATGGCAATCCAAACGGGCAGCTGAGTGGAGGACAGATAGTTCCTCTCATCCACACTGGGGTCTCTCGCAAGGGCTTTCCTGGCCTCTCTCCCCAAGGGGTGGCTTCAGTTAGAACCCTTGTGTCACGCAGCCTGGGGTCTTGGTCTTTCTTACTCTGCCCTGGCTCGTAAACCTCACATTTGTCTGAACATGGTGCGTTTGTGTGTGTGCAACTAATGTTAACTTTGCAATTGTTTCAAGTTTTTATTTGGAGATGGGGGCAGGAAAAGCAGATATTTCTGCATTTGCTGACAAGGTCCTTGTGTGTCGTACTGAGGGTTGTTGCCTCTCAAGCAAGAGTTATTTTCTTTGACAGTTGGTTCTGAAATTTCATCTTGATTTCACTGAATCAACCCAGTTATATCACGCTTTACATGAAGTCAGAGTAGCCCCAAACCCAATGTTTCAGGTTTTAATGTTTTCAGTAATCTCTGAGTAGCTCGAGCTCTCCTATCTCAAGAAGAATGGGTGACATTATTTAAAGGTGTCACCACTGATGCACAATGAGGAGAAGTCACTGTGTGCCTATCTGCTCATGACTCTTTCCTACTGTGTATGCTCAGAGCTCCCAAAGTATGCATTGCTGCATGCTTTCCCAAGCTTAGAACACAGCTTCTAAGAGCTGTGGCCCAAAGAATCACTTTATCGGTCACTCACTGGGAGCTGGCCCAGTACCGAGGATCCTTCTCCACTCTCCACTGACTGCCACACAGCTGGTTCCATCTCCCAGCCCCCGCCTAGGGTTTACTCTGGGTTCTGGTGTAGTGTATTATCTACTTACCTTCTAGAATTGCTCTTAGGTCCTGCTTTTTTTAAATCAACTTTATGAAAGTATAATTTTACAAACAATACAATATATAAAGTGTACATTTTGATGAGTCTGAAAAATGTGTACCCTGGTGAAACTACTACCATATGGAAAACTTTCATTGTCGCAAAATTTCCCTGGGGCCCTTTTGCAGTCGATACCCACCCTTCAGCCCCAGCCCGAAGCAGCCACTGATTGAGTCTCTGTCATTACCCATCAGTGTTTCCTTCCTTGTGCTTCGTGTGAATGGGATTACACTTTTGGGTCTGACTTAACAGTGCATTTACTACTCATTTGTATTGTTGCGTGTGTCAGCAATTCACTCTTTTCGCATGCTGAGTGGCATTACATTCTGTGGACCTGCAAGAATGTCTATTCATCTGTTGATGGATATTTGGTTTGGTTCCAACTTCCGGCAATTATAATCAAAGATACCATAAGCATTCTTGTGTAAGACTTTGGGTAAATACCTAGGAGCAGAATTGCATGGACATGTGGTAAGAGAGTGTTTAGCTTTATAAGAAATTACTAAACTGTTTTCCTAAGTGGTTGTACCATTTCACACTCCTACCAGCTAAGTAGTTGCTCCACATTCACTAAAACATGGTAGTGTCAGTCTTGTGTAATTTGAGTCACTCTGGTGGGTGTAGAGTGATATCTGACTACGATTTTAATCTGCATTTCCCTAATGATTAATGACATTGAGCATCTTTTCAAGTATGTATTGGCTATGCATTTGTCATTTTTGGTAAGTTTTCTGTTCAATCTTTAGCCCTCCTCTTTTATTAAAAGAGGGTTGTATGTCTTACCATTGACTTGTAAATGTTTGTACTTATTATGGATAGAAGCCATATGTCAGATATACATACTGTAAAAAATTTCCCCATTTGTGGATTTGACTTTTAATTTTCTTACCGATATATTTCAAAGAGCAGAAATTTTAATGATCATGAATTTTATAATTTTTTACTTTATAAATTTAAGTAAAAACAGTTTCAATTTTAAAAACAGTTTAGATTTACAGAAAAGTTGCATAGGGAGTATAGAGAGTTCTCACGTATCTCCCACCTACCTTCTCCTATTATTAGCATATTACATTAGCATGGTACATTAGTCAGAACTAACGAATGAATATCGATACTTTATTATTAATTAAGGTTGCTACTTTATATAGTTTTCCCCGAATGTGAATGTCCTTTTTCCCAACCAGGGAAACACTTTGTATTTTATATTCATCTTCTTCTACATCTCTTGGATGTGACAGTTTCCCAGAGTTTTCTGGTTTTGATGACTTTTACAGGTTTGAGGATTACTGGTCAGGTATTTTGTAGAAGGTCCTTCACCTGGTATTTGTCTGATGTTTTACTGATGACTAACTTGAATTGCTAAGTTTTGGGAAGGAAGACTTCATTTTATTATTTAGTTTTCTTTTAGGTTTTGTGTTTTTGGTGTCCTAAAAAATTTTTTGGCCATGATAAAGTAAAAGAAATTTTTCTTTTTGTATATTTTTGTCTAGAAAACTCATATTGTTGGCTTTTACACTTGAGGTTATGAAGAATTCTGAAATAATTTTGTATATGCTGTTAATAAAGGGTCATGGTCTTTTTTGTGTGTGATATGGATATCTGTTTTTACAACAACACTTATGTAACAGAATATTCTTTCTCCATCAAATCTCTGTGGTACCCTTAAACAATTATTTGACTATATATACAGGGGTCTATTATGAAACTCTCTTCTGTTTCATTAATCTATAAGTTTATTCTTATGCTAATAAGATACTATCTTGACTCATAACTTTACAAGAAGTTTTGGAGTCAAATAAGATAAACACTTCCACATTGTTCTGCTTTTTAAAAAATAGATCCTTGAATTTCCACATTCATTTTATTTCTATTTTTTTAATGCCTATTATTTTATTTTATTTTAAGTTCTGGGATACATGTGCAGGATGTGCAAGTCTGTTACAGAGGTAAATGTGTGCTTTGCTGGTTTGCTGCACCTATCAACCCATCACCTAGATATTAAGCCTCACATGCATTAGCTATTTATCCTGATGCTCTTCCTCCCCTGCCTCCTCACCCCTGAGAGGCCCCAATATGTTGTTCCCTTCCCTGCATCCATGTGTTCTCATTGTTTAGCTCCCACTTATAAGTGAGAACATGTGGTTTCTGTTTTCTGTTTCTGCATTAGTTTGCTGAGGATAAGTGGCTTCCAGCACCATCCATGTCCCTGCAAATAGCATGATCGCCTTCCATTTTATGGCTGTATAATATTCCATGGTGTATATGTACCACATTTTCTTCATCCAGTCTATCATTCATGGGCATTACGGTTTATTTCATGTCTTTGCTGTTGTGAATAGTGCTGCAATGAAATATGTATGCATATATCTTTATAAGAGAATAATTTATATTTCTTTGTATACATACCCAGTAATAAAATTGCTGAGTCAAACGGTATTTCCAGTTTTAGGTCTTTGAGGAATCGCCACACTGTCTTCCACATTGCCTAAACTAATTTACATTCCCATCAACAGTGTAAAAGTATTCCTGTTTCTCCACAACCTTGCCAGCATCTGTTGTTTCTTTTCTTTGTAATAATTGCCATTCTGATAGGCATGAGATGGTATCTCATTGTGGTTTTGATTTGCATTTCTCTAACGATGAGTGATGTTGAACTTTTTTCATGTTTCTTGCCCATATAAATATCTTCTTTTAAGAAATGTCTGTTCATGTGATTTGCCCACTTTTTAATGGGGATATTTTTTTCTCGTAAATTTATTTAAGTTCCTTGTAGATCCTGGATGTTAGACCTTTGTCAGATGGATATGCTGCTTGAATTTTCTCCCTTTCTGTAGGTTATCCGTTCAAGCCGATGATAATTTCTTTTGCTGTGTAGAAGCTCTTTAGTTTAATTAGATCCCATTTGTCAAGTTTTGCTTTGGTTGCAATTGCTTTTGATGTCTTCATAGTGAAATCTTTGTTCATGCTTATCTCCTGAATGGTACTGCCTAGATTTTCTTCTATGGCTTTTTTAGTTTTGGGTTTTACATGTAAGCCTTTAATTCAAATTGAGTTAATTTTTGTGCATCTTGAGTTAATTTTATAATTCTCCAAAGAATGTCAGTGATGGTTTAATGGGAATAGCATTGAATCTCTATATTACTTTGGGTAGTATGGGCATTTTTACAATATTGATTTTTCCTATCCATGAGCATCGAATGTTTTTCCATTTGTTTATGTCCTCTCTGCTTTCCTTGAGCGGTGGTTTATAGTTCTCCTTCAATAGGTCCTTCACTTCCCTTGTTAGCTGTAATCTTAAGTATTTTATTCTCTTTGTAGCAGTCGTGAATAGGAGTTCATTTGTGATTTGGCTTTCTGCTTGTCTATTGGTGTATAGCAATACTAGTGACTTTTGCACATTGATTTTGCACATTGATCCTGAGATTGCTGAAGTTGCTTATAAGTTTGAGAAACTTTTGATCTGAGACAACGGGCTTTTCTGGATATAGGATCATATCATCTGCAAAGAGTGACAGTTTGACTTCCTCTCTTTCCATCTGAATACCTTTTGTTTCTTTCTCTTTCTTGATTGCCCTGGCCAGAGTTTCCAATACTATGTTTAGAAGGAGTGGTGAGAAAGTGCATCCTTGTCTTATGCCAGTTTTCAAGAGGAATGCTTCCGGCTTTTTCCTATTTAGTACCACGTTCATTTGAAAATCACCTTATCAGTTTCCACAAAAATTTCTGCTGGGAGTTTGCCTGGGATCCCATTGACTCTATAAATAAGTTTTGGAGAAATGTCATGTCATAATCAAAATGCTACTTTACATGATTTTAAGTTTTAACAAATTTGGGGGAATGCATTTTATGGCCCAGAATGTGATTTATCTTTGTGCATGTTCCTTTTAAAATACTTTTTTTCCCTTTTAGTTTTGAAGTTACTTTTGCTAGCTTTAGAATTTACATGAACTATTTTAGCACTTTGTTTAATGGCCTGAAAAGTTTCTCATGAAAAGTCTGCTATAAGTGTTACTTTTTTTTTCCTGCACCTATTGTGTGTTTTCTCTGCCCGATTTTAAGATTTTTCTCTGTATCTTAGACTTTCATATGTTTTGCAATGAGCTGTCTTGTGGTCTTCAATGTGGTTTTCTCTGTGGTCCACTGATCTTCTTGGAGTGTCTCTTCTGGATACAACTGATACCTGATTTATGAGCAAGGACTGTCCATTCTGTTCATAGAAAGTTGTGTGACCCCAAAGCCTGGACCTCACATTTCATTCATCAGTCTCTGCCATGCTTGTGGAATTTCATCCCACTATGATATTCATGTCATAGTATTCACCAAAGCTCAAGGGTATCCGAAGAATTATCTGTGCTTTTTATTCTGTGTAGCTTGGAACCCCCTTTTTTATACTGTAGTCCAAAATGTTTCTCCACCTAAAAATTGAGGAAATAATATATCTCATCTAATTTGTTCCCATTTTATCCCCAAGAATCATAGTCCTAATATGCCTGCAGTTCAATATCTGAAGAGGATTCTTTTTCAAATCTTTTGTACAATTTTCTAGTTTTAAATTTGAGCATGTTTGATTTTTCACGGTGTACCTAATAAGATTTTTCTTAAACAAAACTATTAATTTTGTTCATATAATTTAAATATAATACAGGACTTTATAACATAATATTCAAAGTGTCCAGGATACAGTCCAAATCTACCTAACATAAAAGAGGCCAGAAAAATCTCTACCATACTAGAAAAGACATTCAGAAGATTCCAACATCAAGACAATAGTGATGTTGGCATTATCTGACAAAGACTTTAAAGCCGCTGCAAGAAATAATCATGAACTTTTTGAAACAAATAGAAAATAGAACATCTGAGCAAATAAATGGAAATTACAAAAAAAAAACTCAGAAATTCTAAAACTGAAAAATAAAATAACAGAAACCTTAAGGAGACCAATTAGATTAAAAAATTAACTCTGACTCGGGGCTTATAAAAAGGTTTTAATATTTATATCATTAGTGTCTCAGAGAAGAAGAAAGTTTGGTGTTAAAAATATTTCAAGATATATTAGCTAAAAACCTTTTTTAGTGGTAGGCATAAATCTACAAATTAAAAAAACTGAGTGACTCTCTGATAGAATAAAGCAAAGGAAATCCATGTAGACACATCATCATAATAAAGAAAAACACTGGAAACAAACAAAAGTAAGTGTCCAGTTAAAAATGATGTATTATCCATGTGGGAATGATTATAAAGATCTGTGGATTTTTCATAAAAAATGATGGAAGTCACAGGGAAGAGGCAGAATATGTCTAAAGTGCTGAAGGAAAACAACTGCCCACCCTAAATACTAATCTAATGGAAATATACTTCAGCAGTGAAGGCAGAATCAAGATATTCACAGATAATGAGATAACAAAAAAGTCTGTTGCAAAAAGATCCAATCTAAAAGAATTTCTAGGAAAGTTTTCAGCGGAAGGAAAATAACACTTGAAGGTACATTTGACCACCAGGGTGAAGAAAGAACAACAGACATGGTAAATGTTAGGTAAGTGTAATCTATTATTCTTCTCTTAAGATCTTTAAAATATACTTGATGCTTGCAAAAATTAGAACATTTTTCTGGTGGAATTTATAATATATGAAACCAATTATAAAAGCAGAAGTTACAGTCATTATGGTTGTAAGGTAAAATATTGATTCTAAATAGACAGTAAAAAGTTGAGTATGTATATTGCAGTCTCCAGAGAAACTCTAAAAAATTACACACACACACACACACACACACGCACACACACGTGTGTGTGTGTGTATATAGATATAAGTATATATGAATATATGTGTGTATAAATATATTTATATAGAGAGAAAGAAAGTAAAATTGCAATAGATGAACTAAAATGGAATACTAAAATAGTTCGGATAACCCAACAAAAGTAAAAAGGCAAAATCAGACTGTTCAAAGAGGAAACAAATAACAAAATGATAGACCTAAATCCAAATATATTAATAATTACCATAAATATAAAATGGTCCTAATATAACAATAATAATACAAAGTCTATTGCAATTGATATAAAAATAATTTATATGCTGATCATACAAACTTACTTCAAAAAGGATAATGTAGGCAGATTAATAGAAAAGAATGGAAAAAGGTATATCATGAAAACACTAACCAAAACAAAACTGGGGTACCTATATTAAAATCAGAAAAAGTAGACTTTAGAGCAAAGAAAATGACCATGCTAAAGAGGGACATCACATAATGATAAATGAATCAATTATTTAAGATGATGTAGTAGTATGAAACATGCATGTACCTAGCAACATGAAGCAAAACACAACAGAACTGAAAGAAAAAATAGACAAGTGTGCAATTCCAATTGGGCCTCCTAATATTCATCATTCTGTAATAGATAAAACTTTTATACAGACCATTTTATACAGAAAATCATCAAGCACATGAAAGATCTGAATAACGCCATTAGCCAACTGGACTTAATTGATATTTAAATAACATTTTATTCAAACAAAATAATACACATTTTTTTAACTGTACATGTAACATTCACTGAGATAGCTTATATTTCTAGTCATAAAAATGTAATTGAATAATATTTTTAGACCATAATAAAATTAAACTGGAAATAATTAAGAGAGGGATAACCAGAAAATATCTAAATGTTAGGAAATTAATCAATATACTTTCAAATAATTCATAGAAGGGGAAGTTTCAAAGAACTTCAGAAATACTTTAAATAAAAAGAAAATAATATGTCATATAAAATTTGTAAAATACACTTCATTTATTTAGTTGAGGAATAAATGCATAGTATTAGAAGTATATATGATAACTTTCTTTTTTTTTTGAGACACTCTTACTCTGTCGCCCAGGCTAGAGTGCAATGCTGTGATATCAGTTCACTGCAACCTCCACTTCCTGGGTTCAAGCGATTCTCCTATCTCACCCTCCTGAGTAGCTGGGACTACATGCCTATGCAACCACATCTTGTTAATTTTTTGTATTTTTATTAGAGATGGGGCTTCACTGTTAGCCAGGATGGCCTCAATCTTCTTACCTTGTGATCCACCTGTCTCGGCCTCCCAAAGTACTGGGATTATGGGCATGAGCTACTGTGCCCAGCTGTATGATAACTTTTTAAAAAGGTTTCAAATTAAGTCTCCATGCTGCTTTTTTCAGAAGCTAGAAAAAATAAGAACAAAATAAACATAAATCAATGAATGATAGATACTAATAAAACAGGAGAAATTCATCAAATTGAAGACAGAAAAACCATAGAGAAAAATATAAAAAAAATTCTGAAAACTGGTTTTTTGAAATGGTCTGTAAAATAGATAAACTTGTCACTAAATCAAAAAAGAAAAGAGATAAAAATTATACCTTACAGACATTAAAGGGATAATAAGCTATTACAAACGACTCTACACTAGGAATATCAACAACTTAAGAAACAGAGTAAACTATACAAAGATATTATAAATATTACTTCATCAAAATTAAAAACTTTGCTCTTCAAAAATTAATGTTAAAAGAGCGACATATGAATATAGAGTGAGAGAAAATATTTGTAAAAAGTGTACCATATCTGGCCATGGACATGTATCCAAAATACATAAAAAAGTCTCAAAACTAAACAGTGAAAAAAAAGGTCCAATTAAAAATAAGCAAAAGATGTGAACAGACATTTCTTTAAAAAGATAAAGAACTAAATGAGCACATAAAAAGACAAGTAGAAAAATAAAAATAAAACCAAGATGAGATACCACTACGTACCTATTAGTAGACTGGAATAAAAGAAGTAACAATTTCAAGTGCTGGTGAAGATCTGGAGCAAATGAAACATACATTGCTGGTTGACATGAGGAATGATACAGATTATCTGGAAAAGGGTTTGGAAATCTCTTGTAAAGCTAATTATTTATTCAGCACATGATACCTTAACCCCAACCCTGGGCAATTATCCTCAAGAAATATAAATTTGTATTCACACAAAAATCTGTACAGATGTATGTGTATATATATGTATACTGTATATTACATATGTATATTATATATTTGTATATATACATACATGTTGATATATATACTTTTATTATATACATATACACTTTTATATATAAATAAACACATATTTTTATACATTCATTCTATATATACATATATAAACAACTTTCTTCGTAATAACCCCACAGTAGAAGCATCCCCGTGCGCTTCCACAGGTGGATGAATTTGTCAGCCCTGGCACATCCATGCCGAGGAATACTCCCCAGCAATAAAAAGGGCCGCACTCCTGTAGGATCAGCTTGAGTGAATGTCAAGGACTTTCTGCTGAGTGACAGAAGGCAGTTTCCGAAGGTCACATACTGTGTGACTTCATTTGTATTCATACGCTACTCTCAGACAGAACGATCATAATGATAATGATATGTTGATGTATCAGTGGTTGCTAAGCATCCGGGGTGAAGGGGAAGGCGCAGTTCCGAGGGACGGGCGGGGTGGATGGCACGGGAAAGTGCTTGTGACGTGATGGACTGTTCCGTGTTGTGGTTGTGCCGATGTTGGTGCAGACCTGCACGTGTGTACACCATTGCACAGCACAAAGGCCAGTCCTACTCATGACAGTTTAAACATGAGAACTAAGGAAAAAGAAACAAATCACCAGTAATAGAGAAACAGGCAAATGATGAGAGTGCCACTTGCTCGTATAGTAAAATAATGGCAAACCTTGTGCCAACATGATAAAACACTATCATAATGAGAAGTAAAATGAATCACACTGCAAAATGGTGTGTTGTATTTAATCTTATGTAAATTTTCCATGTGAGTAAAAGGGAAAGGAATACACAAACTGATAAAACGTAAGGTACTTTTGTCTGAAGGAGACATTGCTGGCTCACAGGCCATTTGTGGCCTTCCCAGCCTTTCCTTCCTTGGTCGGTCTTGCTGGTGTCTGTTTAACAAGAGGATTATGGATGATTTTCTCTCATGTTCTTTTTTCTAGAACTGCTGTAATGGTGGAATTTCAGGGTGTAGCAGTGAAGTACCTCTTATAGAAACTCAATTTGGAACAAAAATGAAGATATTTGTGTAAAATGAGATATTATATATAAATGAATAATTTTATGATGGGCATTTTAACAGAAAACAATAATATCAGGAAAAAGTGAAGTCGTATTTCTTAATCTAAGGAGTATATGACAAATGCAACCTGTATTTTTAAATTCCAAATTAGTAGATGGGATAAAATTCCTACTTTATTGCATTAGAAGTTTATTTCTTCGGGTAGGAGACAAAGGGGCACGAACCATTTAGTGTCAGATGGCAATCATGTATTTACCAATTACAGCTTATATGATGTTTCAAAATGTGAGATATCCAAGAATCTCCCATTCGCAGGCTTTGGGAGCCGATGCAGTCAGTATTAGTCAAAATGCACTTTGCATCCTGCAACCTCAGGGGCAGACCTGTCATTAAAATGTTTTCTAAGCCACAAAACCTGCAGTGGCCACAGGGTTTTATTTCTTATTAGAGGAATAAAGAATCCTGCCTGGTGTTGCTGAAGTTGTACTTGGGGAGTAGCCTGCCTGTGTTTGGTGAACACACCCCCACACACGTGTATAATGAGCTCTACACGACCGTGTCTGCCACCCGGCCACCATAGACCCAGAGCTGGGGACCAAGGCGCGAGAATATAAATTAATTCAGATCAGCAGAATCAAAGAGTGCACAGGAAAGCATCTGTTTGGGCTGCAGGTTAAGTCTGTAAAAACCAAACTGAACCACAAACAAATGAACCCCCGAAGCACAAACGTGGGCACCTCCAGGAAGCCCAGTGTCAGGTCTGAAGAGGAAATCACTGGAGTACAGGCCATCTGTGACCTCCCTGGCCTTCCAGTCCTCAGCCAGGCTCGCCAGTGTCTGTTTAACAAGAGGAGTGTTGTGACCCTTAATTGCAGCAGAGGCCCAGCAGGCTGGGAGAGGCTTTCTGAGCCGGGCGCCCAAGCAGCCTCCATCTGCTGCAGCCTCCCCAGCCTCCCAGGGGGCAGCTGGGCTAATTTTTCAGTCAATTAGCAGAGGGCGGCTTTTGTTCTCCCCACTCACCCCCTGGGCTCTGCTTACACTTGAGCCGGCGTTCAGATGGGGTGGGTTTGGAGAAGCATATTGTGTTGGTTTTTCCATGACCCTGTGACATTGTCAGGCAACGTTATCTCGGTAATCTCAGCGATTTGCTGAAAAGCTGGGCCAGGCTCCATTTTCATGGCTGCTTTTGAGAGAGAGAGAGGGGGAGAGAGCGAGAGAGAGAGAGAGAGAGAGAGAGAGAGTGTGCGTGTAGGAGGGAGACTCTGGATGAACTGTTTTAGGTAAACCATGTATTTTATAACCCTGCATGTCTTGTCTCAAGTTTGTTTATTAAAAAAGAAACTCAGTCACCATTACTAGTGCAGGGCAGGACTTGAACAGATGTGGAGATGTATTAGGTAAAAAAGAGTTGATTTATTCAAACCTGCCAGAAGTGGCTTAGATTTTGTCCGTCCCAGAAGACACTGCAGACCCAGCCCTGGGAAGTTCTGATGCCACGGAGGTTATCTAAGTGTTCGAAGCCCTCTGCAAGTTCAGGGACCTCAGCTGCTTCTTGACTCAGTTTCCCTGCCCAGGATGGGAGAGAACCAGGTGTGGGGTGCAGTCGGCTTGCTCACGGGCGCCTATGAGGATGCAGGCCTCGGCTCCCTTCTCTCTCCTTGCTGCACGCTGGGGAGACCCCAATGTGCACCCACAACTTCTCCTGATCAGGAGGGCACTGCCCCGACCCCCTGCCACCTTCTTTCCTTTCCCTTGGCTAGCTCAGAAAACACACCTAGATCCCCAGCGCTAAGACTTTACCCAAGTCACCCTGTAGGGAAGGAGCCCGAAGTGTATTTACTGAGCAATTTCTGCACTGACAACGCATCTCATGGTCCTTCCTCGGGCCCCACACAGACACAGCAGCTGTTCCTCCTCTTACAGCCTATGATTCTAAGTCATGCTTTGCTTCCCATCTTCCTCCAAAAACAAAAACTATCCTTTCTCTTAGGATTAAAAATGGTTGGGTCCAACATAGAGTATGGGTTTTCATTTTTCCAAGGAAATATGCCTAGAGAAAAATCCAGTCCTGAAATCTGCCCCTCCCTGGCCAAAGCTGCGTGGTTTTTCCACTGCCACATGTAAATGTGATGTGGCTTCCCCTCATGTCCTGGGACATGTCCCCCCGGCGTGTCCCCTGCAGGCCTGTCCAGGCCCCTACTGCCCACTCCATGGGATTCCATCCCCGAGAGCCTCCAGCAGGCCGAATGGGGTTGGGGTCGGTCCCGGCCCATGCACCACCTGGCTGCCAGACTTCCTGCGGGTGTCACGTGGGTTCTGCTTCTCTCACCTTCCATCTGCCCAGCCTCTGGGCTGGATCTTTTCTATAGTTAATAAATATACTTTTTCTCCATGTTAAGCAATAAAATATTCACTGGGTCTGAGCTGGGTTAACAGATTTCTGAAAATTTCATTGCGTGACAGCCTGTCCTGCATAATCCCCTCAGCTGTCTCATGTTCCAGGGCAGAAATGATCTTATGTGTCACTCTAATAGCCTAGAATTACACTTGTATCACTGTCGCCGGCATATGGGGCTGTGTATACCCCTAGGCCCAGCTCCCTCTCTTTCACAGCTTTTAAAATGATAGCATTTGGCAAAGCCAGCTCTGACAGAAAGTGCACTCTTTCCAGGGTGGTGACAAAGGGGCCACCAGAGGCCTGACCGCGGTGGCCAATCGCAGCACTCTTGACCGGGTAATGAGAGGGGTTCCTGGTCTTAATAACGCCCAGTGCCGCAGGAGAGCGCTGCCTCCACTTAATTATACAGTCCTCATCTTAAGTGCTCTGGCCGCCTGGGGCTTCAGCTGTGCAGGCCCGCTCAGGGCTCCCTCCCCCACCAAACGTATTGATCGCTGGACAGTCGATAGGGCCTGGAGGCCTCCACGTAGATAATGCAGAGGAAGCAATCCTCTTGCTCTGCCACTCGGAGAGGAGGGGGAGAGACAGGCGGGGCGGGCGGGGGCAAGACAGGAGAGAGGGAGAGAGACAGAGATGACGATAGAGACAGGGAGAGGGAGAGAGACAGAGAGAGACAGGGATAGAGAGAAAGGGAGAGGGTGAGAGACAGGGAGAGAGGGAGAGAGACAGAGATGATGATAGAGACAGGGATAGGGAAAAAGAGAGAGTGGGAGAAAGACAGATGATGATGGAGAGAGAAAGAGATGGCAAAGGAGACAGGGATAGGGAAAGAGAGAGGGCGAGAGGGGGCAGAAAGAAAGACAGCAAGAGATAGAGAGAGGCAGAGATAGGGAAAAAGGGAGAGGGAGAGAGAGAGACAGAGCAAGGGAGAGAGAGACAGAGACAAACGGGAAAGACGGGGAAGAGAGAGAAGAAAAGAAGGGGAGAGAAGGGTGTAGAGACACAAAGAGATGTGGGGGAAGAGGAAGGAACAGAAAGAGGGAGAGAGAGATAGAGATGGAAAGAAAGAAAAGAGGGGAGAGAGAGAGAGAGAGAGAAAGGGAGACCAGGAGAGTGAGAGGCGCAGAGACAGACAGGTGGTGGGATTAGCAAGAGCGCCAGGACTGCCGTAGGACAGGTGCCCATACGTGTGCCCAGGCATTACAGGATGCCCCCAAGTTTTTCTCTGCCCAAAGCTATGTATTTAATTGAAGTGGGGAAGAGGGTAATAAAAAAGGGAGGGAAAGAAAGTCGACAGCAAAACTAGCAGCAAACCCAATTTTCAGAACGAAGAAGGAAGACAGTAGACAAACGGGAGGCAGGCCGGGTCTGAGCATTTCCACCTGTGTGATGACATGGGCAGCGAGAGAGACCCGTGTGCACCAGATGAAGGCGAGCGCAGAACACGGTCTGTCCTGATGAAGAGGCTTTGTCACTGTCCCAGCCACCACAGCTGAGGACTCAGGGTGCTGGCTGTTGGCCCTGGGGCAGACCGTGGGGCTTCAGAGCCCCGTGTCCTCTCTGCCTTCCCTCCGCCTCCTGCTGCTGCCTCCCTGGGGTTCAGCTCCCTCTCCAGAGGGTGGGCTCTGTCCTCCTGTTGAGGGAAGCTGGGGTCTACTGGAACTTGCCACTGAGTGCACCCTGTTATTCAGAATGAAGCCAGGGCAGAGCTCCCTGGAGAGGCTGTTCTTGGGTTGGATGACCTTGAATCATTCATCCCAGCATGTTTCAAAGGTTTTGCTGTCATGACTCAATGCCCTAAGAGTAGGTCTGGCCAAAGGCCCCCACACCAAGTACATTCCCTGTGGGTGTTGGGGTGGGAAACGCAGTGACTCTTTGCAGAATTAAGTACACGTTTCAGCCCTTTTCTTCGAGAAGGTGTCACTTCTGGATGTCTGTTCGTCAGGGTGTCTCTCACTCAGCTGCATCTTCTGAAGTTGTAGCCCGATGCCTTCTCGTGGCATTTGCTCTCCTGGGTCAGTTGGCATTTGCTCTCCTGGGTCAGGCTGAAGTGATGTCTGTGCGTCCTCACGTGACATCAGCTTTGATCCACTGCCATCTCTTTCTTCCAAGTCCATAGAGGGCTAAGTTCTCCTGAGAGTGAGTGTCTGTTCCATGCTGGCTGGACACTGCCAGGAGTGCCTTCGAGTGTCATTGGAGATGATGCCCTGCTAAGTGGTGCAAAGCCACGGCCGATGCTTGTGAGAGCGTCTGGGTCTCATAAAACAAAAGCAGAAACAAATACATAAAAAACAATGACAAAATGCTGGACCCAGCCAGAACGGAGCGGCATGCATGGTGCATGCCCATGTTTCCCGGTCAGTCTTCGAGGGTGGAGGCTATGCATCGGAATTGAGTAAAAACAATTCAGGTGAAATTCACGTAGCATAAAATTAGTCATTTTAATATTTATATTTATTTGTTTATTTTTTAGATAGAGTCTTGCTCTGTCACCCGGGCGGGAGGGCGTTGACGCCATCATGGTTCACCACAGCCTCATTCTCCTGGGCTGAAGCAATTCTCCTGCCTGGATCAGCTGGGACTACAGGCATGTGCCATCATGCCAGGCTCATTTTTAAATTTCTTGTAGAGAGGGGTCTCCCTGTGTTGCTAAGGCTGGTCTGAAATTTCTGGGCTCAGGGGATCCTCCCACCTCTGCCTCCCAACATGTAAAGATTGGGCCACTTTCAGAAAGAGAGAAGAGAGGAGAGGATGTAGAGAGACAGACATGTGGGAGAAGATGGAAGAACAGAAAAGAGGGGGAGAGAAAAAAAGGAGGAGAGAGAAGAGAGAGAGAAAGATACAGAAAGGGAGGCAGAGTGAGCACATGCCTCTCTTTCAGGTGTGGGCTGCTGTGCCTGGTCAGAAATGTAATCATTTTAATGTGTACAGTTCAATGGCAATTAGTATATTCACAGAGTTATGCAAACCCCACCTATATGGAGTTCCAAAGCATTTTTCATCATCCCAAAATAAACCTCTCTACCCACTAAGCAATTTCTCCTCATTTCCCCTCCCTCAGTGCCTGGCTACCTCCGAGTCGCTTCCCATGTCTACGGATTTACCAGTTCTGGATGTTTCATACAGTGTGTGCTCTTTTGAGTCTAGTTACTTTCACTCAGTGTATGTTTTTGAGGCTATTGTGTTGCACCATGTATCAGTACTTCATTTCTTTTCATGGCCAAATTGTATCCTATTGCATGAGTGGAACACATTTTGCTTACCCATTCATCAGTTGATCGACATTTCATTTACTTATACCTTTTGACTACTCTAAATACTGTTTCTGTAACATTTGTGTTCATGCCCTTGTTTGAGTATCTATTTTCAACTGTCTTTGGTGTGTCCTGGATTATATGGTAATTTATATGGTTTAGCTGTGTCCCCACCCAAATCTCATCTTGGATTGTAGCACCCATAATTCCCACCTGTTGTGGAAAGCGATTGAATCATGGGGTCAGTTTCCCCCACACTGTTCTAGTGATAGTGAATAAGTCTAACAAGATCTAATGGTTTTGTAGGGAGAAACCCCTTTCACATGGTTCTCATTCTCTCTTGCCTGCCACCATGTAAGATGTGACTTTGCTCCTCATTCACCTTCTACCATGATTGTGAGGCCTCCCCAGCCATGTGGAACTGTGAGTCAATTAAACCTCTTTCCTTTATAATTTAACCAGTCTTGGGTATGTCTTTATCAGCAGCATGAAAATGAATGAACACAGTAATTCTGTATTTAGCATTTTGAGGAGACTGGAATGGAATATTGATAACTTCCACCTTGCTGGCTCTAATTAAGGATGTACTTACGTAGTGTTTCCCTGGTGATGCCCTTCTAAGAGATGTGTTTTGAGGACATGGGCATGGGAGGTCTGTCTATGGCTTGTTTCACCAAAGGCAAATGTCTGTGTTGGAAAGCAGATAGGAACAGAGCCTGTAGGAACTCACAGCAAAGACTCACATTCTAAAGTTAGGGATGAATGCTGAGGTACAACTTATGCCAAGATAAAATCCCCACAGCTCCAGGACAGCAGTGCAGCTCTGCTAGGCTGATGTACAGGATTTGCACTATGATCCTTAAGTCATTAAAATTTTCCTGCAATCTGGAGTATTTTGTAGAGTGGTTTATTTAGCTGATTTTTCCCCCGATGGCTAGAGCTACATCATTATTTAATCATAAGGATCGTAACTCTGGCCAATTTAATTTTGGTGCCATGATTAGATTTTAACAGGTGTCTGTAAAATTCAAACTTTCATGCCTTCAGATGCTGAAGATTAAACTATTGTGCTTAGCCATTTTATCAAATGAGATATTGCTCTTACAGCCATTGCAGAGTGCATGCTGTTTTAGGCTGTGTCCCACTGAGATCAATGCTGACACTTTTATGCATAAAAAGAAAGTGATAGGCCAGATACAAAGTGTGACAATGCCATCATGAAGGTGATTTTAACCAGCAAGCCAGAATGTGCACTTCAGATGAGTGTCCTCCCTTCACACTGCGTCGCAGGCAGTCTCTGTCTTGTTCTGGGGTCACAGCCCAGGTGCTCCCAGAGTTTCCAGTTTTTCTCCTGGAATTGCCTTAAATTCCATAGCACTTCATTCGGATGTTGGCAAGCACACTACACATGCACACACATGCACATACACATACATATACTTTTGAGATGTTTTAGACTCTGTTGAAAAACAAACTTTCTGATTTAAGATGGTTGAAAGGGAAGTTTGAGTGACTGAATAGAATGTAGGTGTGTGTGTGCATACGTGTAGTGTATTGTGTATTTGTGTATAGCATGTATATGTGTATATTGTGTGTATGTGTGTGTGCATGTGTGTGCATATGTGTAGTGTGTGTATTATGTGTGTATTTATGTATAGTATGTATATATGTGTGTAGTGTGTGTATATGTGTATATGAATATATGTGCATATGTGTAGTGCATGTGTTACAGTGTGCATGTGTGTATATATGAGCGTATAGTGTGTACATGTGTATGTGCAGGTGTGTGCATGTGTAGTGTGTGTACATGTATATTTGAATGAATATAGTGTGCTCATGTGTAGTGTATTATGTGTGTGTATTTGTGTATAGTGTGTATATGGGTATGTATGCATGTATAGTGTGTGTATATGTGTATGTGCATGTGTATGCATATGTCTAGTGTGTGTATTATATGTGTGTATTTGCGTATGGTGTATATGTGTATATATGTATGTATAGTGTGCGTATATGTGTAGTGTGTGTTATAGTGTGTATTATGTATATATGAGTGTACAGTGTGTATATATGTGTATATATGGCTGTATAGTGTATGTACATGACTTCAGGATGTTACTTTTTTAAAAACTGTCTTGATACTTTACAACCAAATCTTGTGTAATGATAAAAGTACAGGTGTGTGTAAAATAACTAGTTAGCCCTATCCATCTCAATAGCCAAGGTAAACTCATTGATGAGCCTAAAAATGCTAGGAAAATAAATCAATTGGTTGCTTTATTCAAATTTTGGATTTGTTTTTATGGGAGAAAAAAATAAACTTAAAATGTAGAGTTAGCTTGCTGTTGTCTTTGTTTTTCATTTTCAGAGAATCTAAAAAAACAGAAATCTAGACTCTCTCCTCTGAAAATCACACGGCTTTTGTGGGAAAACCACAGATCACCCTCAAGGTACCAGGGACCTTTCCGTATGAACACATGCATGTGTGGAGACACACCCTCCCCTCCACCAGCCTCCCAGACACACGAATGTTACTAGGGCGGCACCATGAAATCAGAATAGATGAAGACTGTCAAGATATTCTCTCCTTTAGCTCTTCCTTTGATCTTGGCTTCATTAAGGATGGTGTTAGTGTTCATCCAGGATATTTACCTCAAAATCCTCATTGGAGACCTGCTCCAGCTTTATACATTGTTTTGTTTTCATGCAAATCACACTTAGGTTAAGACCTCTGTTGTAGCTGTAGGGCAGAGGAGTTAAAACGTTCAGAAAAGCAGAGAGCAAGTTGCTATGGGAGCGGAAGTGTGGCGGGCACACCTTTGAGTGCTTGCATTTGTGCATGTATGCGTGTGTGTGTTAGCATGCATGCATGTGGGAGCACTGCAAATTCACAGCAACACCTGATCAATGAGAGTATAAATGGTGAACGACACAGAGGGTTTGGCCCGGGACTGGGTCTGAAGAGTCATGGTTTAAGCTGAACATCAGTGAATGTCAGTGATAGGACTGATTTATGTCCTGGCCAAATTCATCCGTTGAAGCCTTAACCCCCAGTGCGAGTGTTTCCAGAAAGAGGGCCTTTAAGGAAGTCATAGGGTGGGGCCTTATCAGATAGAACCAGTGTCCTTATAAGAAGTGGAAGAGACACTCTGTGAGGACAGAGGGAGAAGTGGCCATCTGCAAGCCAAGACAATAGGCCTCACCAGGAACCTAACCTAGGCAGGACCTTGACCTTGAATTTTCCAGTCGCTACAACTGTGAGAAAAAAATAATAATTCTATTGTTTAACCACCCAGTTAAACTGTTGTTTTACCACCCAGTGTGATTATATGTATATATATGCATATATAATATATATATATATATTTTTTTTTTCTTTTTCCAAGAAGGGAGTGTCACTCACCCAGGCTGGAGTACGGTGACTCCATCTCGGCTCACTGCAACCTCCGCCTACCAGGTTCAAGTGATTCTCCTGCCTCAGGCTCCTGAGTAGCTGAGACTACAGGTGCGTACCACCACGCTTGGCTAATTGTTTGTGTTTTTAGTAGAGGCAGGGTTTCACCGTGTTAGCCAGGATGATCTCAATCTCTTGACTTTGTGATCCGCCCACCTCAGCCTCTCAAAGTGCTGGGATTACAGGCCTGATTCACCATGCCCGGCCTCAGTGTGATAATTTATCACAGCTCGAGCAGAGGAAGTCAGTCTTGTAGAAGGTATGTTGGCTACAGCAGCTGTGCTAGACACAACTAGGTGTGCCTCAGCATAAATTCCACCTTACCTGCCAGTAAAGTCACCTGTACTTCAGGAGCTGCCGGATTTATCTGCACACACCTCTGAAGGCAATGCGTTCATCAGTACACATTCTTGGCAGTGCTCTTGCTTCCTGACCTCACTGACCTTGTCTGACGAGCTGAATTCAGGGTCTTGGCATGTGCCCCCTATTGCTTTATAATGAAAAACAAGGTTCTACTGAAGTCATTCTGGTTCCTGAGCCTCGAGAAGTAGTGTTGCCATCTGAGAAAGAGCGTGTGCCACTTTTAGAACACACTCCGGGAACGCAAGAGGCAGTCTTTGGTCTCTGTATGTGCAGCCCAACATGGTGGTGCCTTTTATGGGTCTCAGGGGAGCCCCTCTCACTATGATTTTAGTGACTAGTTAATACACTGAGTCACAGTAGGAATGAGATGCCACTGCATAGCCCTCCTGGGTTTGAGGAGGCAGAATTACAGCCCTCAGTATCTGATTTATAATCAGTGAATGTGGAGCTGGATGGCCCTCAGGGGTGAAGGCTTGCCCAACATCCTTATTTTAATAGATGAAAAACCTGTGGCGTAGCTTCACTAAATTCACTGCCTTCTGTCCCAGTGAATCAGTGGAGAAGACACCCAGATCCTAGCTTCCGATGTTATCTTTCCATCTTATAAAGCTGCACAAACTTGGGCTCCCCTGGTTCCTGCTGGATAAATCTGTAGCTAATATCCATCTACTGACTCATCCACACCAGCTGTCTGAAATCAGAAGGCTATGTCCTTGTAGATGGCAATAGCAGGTTCTAAACAAAATACTCATTTACTATTTTTGTGCCCACCACAAGCATATAAAAGACTTTTTCTACAAAATGAGGAAGACATTCTTAATCATTGTGTCTTGCCTTCTGTTACCACACCCTGGGATCCAGAGCAACAGAAAGACCTTAATTTAGTTAACATCTTTATGAATCTACTGTGTTAAAAATTGGGGGTCTGTTGGAGGAAAATAGGGGAGGGACAGTGGGGGGTGGGGAGTTGGGGAGAGAGAGCATGGGGAGAAATGCCAGATATAGGTGATGGGGAGGAAGGCAGCAAATCACACTGCCATGTGTGTACCTATGCAACAATCTTGCATGTTCTTCACATGTACCCCAAAACCTAAAA